>JAGDQO010001806.1:0-444834 GCA_018342035.1 Solanum appendiculatum
GAACCTCATCAATGAACTCTTGAGGATCCTCATCTATTTTTGACCCATGAAACTCTAGGAGATTCATCCTAGTGAAGTCCCTTATCCTTGTCACCATTGTACCTATCTTTGAGTTCACGAGAGCAATGGCCTCTCTATTAGCTTGGGTCGTCATAGTTTAAGACAACACTTGGAAAGTTGCTAAGAATTAAACATGAGTTACTTGCTTAGTAAAAGGGTCCACTAGAACTCTAGGAACCTCGGGCTCCATATTGTCACCTGTATATCTCACATAAGCTCTTCGAGGGGTCATATCTTGAAATGCATCAGAAAAGATTTATGAGATGGATCTTTATAGAGATAGACTCTATGGCATGACTTTAGAGTAATGAAACAAGTGAAGTTTCCTAAACACTTTGCAGCCTATTATTCATATATATTGCGCGCTTCATAGTTATGAACATGAGTCTACTCAACACGGCCTGTCAGACATCCTATAACCTTTTCTAAAACCTTGTGCTCTGATATTAAGTTTGTCATGATCCAAAGTACACCCTAGACGTAAAATGTCATATAGGATCCAAAGAGGCCCTACACAAGCCACTTGACATATAGACTACACAATATAATTGAAAATATGAGATTTTAAGGTAGAACGTTTCATGTTAAAGGAGTGTTTAATATAAGAGGGAAAGTCTAATCAGAGTCTTACAAGCCAATATAATACATCCAAAGAGTGGTTGGGACATAACCCATACTCTATGTACAACCATCCTAAAATTAAAGACATATGAAATCATAGTAATGCTGATATGGTTTTTGAAACATGAGGGCTCACCATGTCTTCAATGATTTATCAACAAACTAGCCATGAGCAGGAGAAGGAGAAGTGTCAAACCTTACATTACTAAACAAGGTAGGCAGAAGTATGTGCATTTATACATGGAATGTACTAAGTATGAGGGATATGCATTAAAACGTAAAACATGATCATAAGGGGACATAAGGAAAACATGCTATGCATGACTAACCTAAAACATAGTAATACCTTTAAAGAAGAATCATAAAGCATTAACATGGTCAATGAATATTAAAATCATAATGAAAGCTTCATCAAACCTTTGAAAGTGTCTTAGTTCATTTTGTTTGAGATTAGCTTTAACTGATAATAGACCATGCTAGCTTATAACATAGAATCTGAGGTAACTCTCAAAACGAGAAGGGAGAGTCTACTTGCCAAGGTAGAACTCCATATCATTCATTCATATGTTATATGTGGATCCACTAACTAGGTGATTTAAGACAATCCTATACGTGCACGTAGTTTGGAACTAGAATTTGCTACTACAGATCACCCTATTTGAGCCTCCACCTAAAAGTTCTGTAATTGCTAAGTTAAATCCCATTGAATAGATAAAGTTAATTATCAAGGAGTAACATTAGCATAGGAAATAATCAATCATACCAATCGATTTCATAAACTCATCATAGAGTAGCTCCTTGAATCATTAATCATACATGTATGAGAAACATTTCACCAAATCATAATTTCATTGTATAAAAAGATCTTTCACAATTTCTTTGATGCTTATCTTAAAAGCAACATTAGTTCATAAACATCTGTTAAATCATAAATTATGCTTAACCTTCATAAATTATATTCATATCTCTATAGATTCATAGTCAAAATCATGAATAATACATTGACCCATGTAAAATCAATTTTAAAAAATGTAATTGAAATCTAAATATACATAGGAAGATTGAAATTGAACAATTAACTCAAGATCAAATAAGAACCACCAAGATCACATTAAACCTAAACAATTTAAGTGAAATTGAATTGGAAACTTAGAAATCCTTTGGGACCTAATGGATGAATGGAATCCATTGGTGAATCTCCTCAAACCTTGAGGATCAAAGCCTAAAAACAATGGAGGAAAATGAGACTTGAATCTTGCACCATAGTTCTCTTCCTTGAGATTTGAGAGAATTTTGAGAGTATGAATATGGATGAGAATTAGGGATTTGAGAGAATAAAAGGATTTTGGTAAAATTATGAGTTGAAAGGTAGTTATAGATCTTAGAATTAAGGTCAAAACGGTATAGAATAGGTATAAAATTCGTAGGAAAAAACCCAAATACCCTGAAATAAAACTGACGGATGGCTTCTCAGGTTTTGGCCTATGGTCCGTAGGACTTTCTATGGCCCATACTAGTCAACCATAGAACCAGCATCAGAAACCCAAAAATCTTTCAACTTCCCACGAGACCTTTCTATGGCCCATCAAACTTTTTAAGACTCGTACAACCAACTCGTAGGACCTAAGTTCTAGTTAAAAATTTACTAAGTCTAGGACCCCTCTACGTAACTCATCTATGACGCATAGTCCAATAGATTACCCATCTTGTTCACTCGTGGGTCAAACTTTCAAAACTTGAATTCTTCCTAAACTCAACCTCATTCCTACGAGTGCCATCTATGACCATTAGAAGGTTCTACAAACCGTAGACTAGTCTTGTATTACACAACCAGTAGCCAAAACATGAAGTACTTTCTTTTTTTTTTCAATTCCAAAGGTTTTACACGGATTCACCAAATGGATTCCATTCATCCATTGTGTACCAAAAGATCTAAAATTCTCCAATTCAATTTCCCTATTATCTAGGGTTTTAGGTAAATCTTAATGGGTCCTAATTGATTAAGACTCAACTGTTTCATTTTAATCTTTATTATGCATAATTTGACATAATTATATGTTTTCCAATTGATTTCATATAAACCCATGCATTATTCATAATTTATAAAGATAGTTATGAACCAATGAATAATTATTTATTAAAGCTATGCATAATTTATAAAAAAAAAGAGGTTTTATGAACTAATGTTGCTTTTGTGATAAGCATCAATGAAATTGTGAAAGGTTCTCTCACATATTATGAAATCGTGGTTGTGAAAGATTTTCTCATATATGTATTAATCATGGTTTAAAGGAGGTACTCTATAATGACTTTAAGATTTGGATTATTATGTTTATTATTGCCTTTCCTAATGTTATGCTTTTATAATTGACTCTATCTGTTCCTTTGGGATTTAACTTAGCACTAAGAGACCATGGAGGTGGAGGCTCAAATAGGGTAGTCTCTAGTAGAAACCTATATTTCCAAACTATGTTATCCATAGGATTATCATATATGACCTAGCTAGAAGATCCACGTAGCCTTTATGATATGATACAGAGTTCTACCTTTGCAAGTAGACTCTCCTTTCTCGATGTGGGAGTTACATCGGATTCAATGTTATAGCTGACATCATCTATTATCGGTTAAAATTAATATCTCACTAAATGAACTAAGTTACCTTTAATGGTGGTTTTATGAATCTTTCAAATGATTTTTACTGTGTATTGACCACGTTCATGATTTTTGATTTATCTTTAAAGGTTTTATAATGTGTTTTAGCTTAGATATAAATATATTGTTTTAAATGTCCTCTTATGATCACGTTTATGCTCTTATGCATTTCCCTCATACTTAGTACATTCCATATACTATTGCATACTTGTTCCTACATTATTTAATAATGTAGGTTATGACACTATTTCTCCTCACGCTCATCGCTAGGTGATTGTTTGATCATTTGAAGACTTGGTGAGTCCATGTTCAGAGGACCATGTGTAACACCTCAGATTTGGAAAAAGAGGAAAATGCAGTTTTGGGGTTGTAGACATGATTTACGGCTCCCACCTATGGTTGGTAGAAGCATCTACAGGCTGTAGGTGGCATCCGTAGGTCGTGGGGAATTAATTTTCAAAAATTGAGTCTCAGAACCCTTTTTATGGTTCACCAGGACGGCCCGTTACCCTTTGTACAAGTGCTAGGTAAGGCTCGTAGGTGACTCTAGACTTAGTGACATTTTAAGGAAAAAATTGTGACCTACGGTGGCCATGTACGGTCCGTAGGTTTACCTACCAACTATACATGGGTCCCATCGTTTGAAGGTCCAAAACCATAGTTTGGGAATCTATCTACGATTGACCAGGACAGTCCGTAGTAGGACCTATGGACCATAGGTCAAGTCGGCAGTTAATTATTAAGGGATTTTTGGTCCTTTCCCTACTTGATTAATGCCTAAGCTAGGTCATTTTGATCCTAATCCTAGACCCTATATAAGTCTTTTAAGCCTGAAATCTAACCATCCTAAATCATTCCCCCAAATTCCTCCAAGTTCTTCCTCCAAAATTTCTCTGTCAAAAGCTTGAAGAAGAAGACTAGGGTTTCAAGATCAAGTTCAGAAATTCACCTTTGATTGTGGGTTTTTGACATCAAGGTATGATAGTATTCACCTATAGAGTCCTTTCCTCCATGGGGTTCGTAAGTTTTCCAATTTTACAAGTTAGTATCTCCAATTGTAATTAGGGTTATTCAATCTCATGGGTTCTTATCAATTATGATCCAATTGATAGTTTATGTCTGTTTATGCACGAATTAGAGTAATTACATATTTTTAAGTTGAATTCACATGAACCCATGCATGATCCATAATTTCTAGACTATGAACATGTGATGAGGCTTTTGAACTATGGAAGATGAATTTATGAAGATATGCATGTTTCCTCAGGAAATTGATATACTTGATTTAAGGTTGCTTTGAGAGTGAAGCATTGATGTTGTTGATTTGTGAAAGGGTTTCTCATATAAAGGATTCATAAGGTTGAAAGGTTTTCTCACCTAAGTTGAATCAAGACTAAGGAGCTATTCTAATGAACTTTAGCTTGGATTGGTCACTAAGTTGTGCATTTCCATGGATAATGAGATGAATATGATTAATGACTATTCCATGAGATTAATGCTTAGAACCGAGTGGACAAGCGGTGATTACCCATGTCCCATAAACTATGTGCCACCGTAGGATGATTGTCTTAGATAGACATTAGCTAGTGGATCCACTTTAGCTCAAAACTCATGGTCCTTACCTAGGCAAGTGCGACAATATCTTTTAGGTGTGGGATAGACACCGGATTCCATGCTATAGATAACATGGTGTATGTCGGTTAAGGCTAAACTTCCCACACTAACGAACTAATGCTATTTTCTAAAAGTATTTCAAACGTGTTTTATAAGATGATTATATTGCATTGACCATGGTTATGATTTATGTTTCCTAACATGTTATTTTATGATTTAGCATGGTCATTGCATGTCATGTATTGTCACGACCCAAGGTACCCCCTAGATGTGACATGGCGTACAAGACCCCGCGAGGCCTCATACAAGCCCTTAGCATACATTACATATAAGATAATAGAGAATAAAAGTTCGAAAGAAAATTTCATATCAAAGCTTTTAAAAGAAACAGCGGAAGTCTACTACTCATGTCTCAAAGCCTTCTAATATCACAAAATACAAATAAAAGTGATCGGGACGCAGCCCAATACAATATAAAACATAAGGAAAGACATAAAATGTAAAATCCAATAAGGCTATGTCCTCGGATGGATGAGGACTCACCAAGTCTTCTTCTCAACTCTAAGTCAATGCTCTAGCCACGAATGGGAGGTGAATCACCACGTCCTACACCAAAGAAGTTAATGTAGGCAAAACTATGAGTTAGCACAATTAAGTACTAAGTATGATAGCAATGCATATAAACACATAAATCATGCTAGAGAGAGAGACATAATAATGACATGCGATGGCCTAGCTAAAAACATGATAAACATGAAACATAAAGCATATATCAAGACCAAAGCAAGCTAAATCATCTTTCTTTCTTTTCTTTACTTCATTATGAGAACACTTGTTCATTAACTTGTGGGGAAAAGCCTTAACCGACATGTAAGACCAGGTGAGTTATCAACACGGAATCCGGTGTCAACCCCACACCGAAAAGGGGTGTCCTACTTGCCAAGGTAAGATCATGCACTTCTTAGCTTAGCTGGATCCACTAGCTAATATCTACTTAAAGACAACATCCTATGGTGGCAACATAGTTTATGGGATAGAGATTGCTTTAGGAGACTCGGCCTCAACTAACGGGAGAGCTCCATCTAGAAAACTCGGCCTCTACTAATGGGAGAGCTTTCACTAGAAGCTCGGCCTCTACTAACGGGAGGGCTTCCATCAAAATATACACACAGTGCTAAGCATAATTCCCACGGATTAGTCATTAACATACTTATACCATTAAACATGAAAAGGCACAACTAGGGTTACAAATTCAAGATAAAATCATGCTTTTAGATGTTTCATCTTTCATGGACCTTGTCCAAGCTTACGTCATTAGAATAGCTCCTTAAGAACATGGGTAATCGCCTCTTTGTTCTTCTTTTATCATAGTGGAAGAATTACATGAGAAAACCTTTCACTACTCAACCATAACATCATCATATCATAACTTTGGTACTTTACTCACAAAGAAAACTTAAGTCTCATGCTCATATTTCATAGTTCATAGAGTTCATATGGGTTGATGCAAGTTCAACTCATATCATACAATTCAATGCAAGCTCATGCTTAGAAAGCCATAATTAGGACAATTTACCCATACTTGAAGGAACTCACATAATAGAGGAAAATCATGCTTTTGACTTAATCATGCTAAATTTATAAGATTATCCTCAATTCATTCATAATTCATGCATGATTTCATTGAAAATTCATAAACTTCATTAAATAATAGCTCAACCCAACAATCATAGCATAGATTATCAAATTGGGGAGAATTAGCTTGGGATCATGGGGGTTGATGCAATCTTTACATCAAATAAGGTAATTCACGTTAATTCGTGCACTAGGAATCATAAAATCAATAATTGCATTCATAATTGAAGAACCCACAATGATTGATCACAAACTCTAATTCAATTGGGTTAGAGTAAACCTTTGAAAATCATGAAGAAGAGGAAGGGCCCATTCGAGGAAAAGACTCCTAATCGTGAACACTATCATACCTCAAAGAAATCCACAAGAAATTGGAGAAGATTGAAGGTCTTCAATGGAGGATTCAAGCTTCTTCTTCTTCCTTGAGAGTTGAGAGAGTTTCTTTTAGAGAGAGAAATATTTGAGAGAGGTGAGTTTTGAAATGAATTAGGCTTAGAAAGTATTTATAGGTCTTAGATTAAGGGCATAACCGACTTAGCTTAATAGGTAAACAATTAGGGAAAAGACCAAAAATCCCTTAATTAATAACTGTCGGAGCCAATCGACGGACAGGATCTACGGTCCGTACATCAATTGATGGACCGTCCTGTTCTTCCGTCAATTGATTCAGAAAGTTCATTTTGGCTGAAAATTTGGCTAAGTCTGGAATGCATCTACGGAACCCATCTACGGCCCGTCAACTGAACTACGAGCCGTCCTACTATTCCGTAGGTCAAAGTTCAGAAACTTGGAAATCCTAAAATTTCACAATGCCATTGACGGTCCCCACCTACGGCCCGTCAATCCATCTACGACCCATAGGTCACTGTCTTTAGGTGAGTTCTGCATTTTAAAATCCCTTGGAAGCTTGGGTTGTTACAAAATATCCCTCTTGGGAACATTCGTCCTCGAATGAGAATCAAGACATCTTGAGAGGGTAATAGACACGGACTAACAACCCAACCTAGCATGCAATCAAATAAATGCACATATCTGAGGAGGAAACCTCAACTCTAAGCTAAAGCATGATCCACACAACATATCATGAAGACTTTATGCAACTCATACTCAAATGCACATAATCATATAAGACTCTTCATGAACATGCACAATCAAAGAATCATGGAAATCAACTATGACAAATAAAACCAAAAGAATGTACCATGAGGATCAAGATACCTCAAGCTAGAGTAGGATCGGAAAGAAAGAGATGAGGATATCAGGATATCATATCGGCCTCGGCCTTCCAGTAGCACCCTCAACCAATTGATTCCTCCATAGAACTTTCGCGGAAGCAACTCTTTTATTTCTTAACTTCTGGACTTGCCGGTCTAAAATCTCAACCGGAACCTCTTCATAAGAAAGACTATCCTTTATGCCAAGATTCTCTAATAGCACTATAGAGGTCAGATCACCAACACACTTCTTCAATAATGAGACATGGAAAATCGGATGCACTGATGCCAAATAATTAGGCAAGTTAAGCTCATAAGAAACCTTACCTACACATCTCAAAATCTGATATGGGCCTACATAACGGGGACTAAGCTTCCCTTTCTTCCCAAATCTCATTACACCCTTCATGGGTGAGATTTTCAAGTAAACCCGATCCTCCACATCGAATTCTAATTCTCTTCTTCTAACATTGGCATAGGATTTTTTTGACTTTGAGCCATTTTCAACCTTTCCCTAATAAATCAAACTTTCTCCATAGCCTCATGCACCAACTCCGGGCCTATCAAAGCAACTTCACCAACTTCAAACCAACCTATAGGAGATCTACACCTCCTACCATAGTGAGCGTCAAATGGAGCCATACCAATACTATAACAAAAATCCCCTAGCACAAAGTTGAGTTGAAAGCTTCCTTACTAATTAAGTTTTGATATAAGATTCTACTTGGGTCAACTTCAAACGACTATAACTCTTAGACTATAAAGAGTTACGTGGCCCATAAACTATCAAATTAAATGTATTTGAATCTTCTTTCCAACGCCACAAATTTTGCATCAATATGAGTTTTAAGTATATAGTTATGATCATTTTAGTAACCTGATACAATGCAGTGACGAATTAACCGACGGAAAATAATTAAAAAGGTCATTTTTGTCTTTTTACCTCTAAGAAAACCCTAAACAAAATTCTTTACTATTAAAAGTCCCAAAACAATAAGATTTTCATCTCTTAATTCCCTATTCTCTTCTCTCTTAAACCTTATGGCAAAACCCTAAGGAAAAATCAAAGCATAGGACTTCCATTCAAGATTCATTCAATCTTTTTCATGATTCTTCTTCAAGGTAAGTCATTATCCAAGAATTTCACTCTTTCCTACTCAAATTCCTTCATATAATTATGAATCATTAATGAAAATTATAATTCTTGGCCATAGAGTTTTCAAGAAATTAATTCAAGAATCTCAAGAAAGGTTTTCTTGATTGTTCTTCTTCAAGCTAGGGTTACAAGTCTTCCAATCAAGTTCTCCTTCAAGATTCTTCAAGAAATTTGTTCTTCTAGGTAAGTAAGGTTATTCATAGTATTGGACCAGTTCGTTCTCACTCTCCACATCTCAATTCAGTCAGAAATTGTTACATCTAAAGGATATATTCCTAGTTCTTGATGTTTGAATTCAGTTCTTTAACGAGTTGAGGTTTTGATTTCCTATTTTACATGTGAATCATATAATGTTGTTCATGCTTAGTATCACATGAACCCTATTGTTTTAGTAAAGTGATGTTTTCAAAGAAAATTGCACGAAAGTTCCTCATATATTGATTTTTGGGCTTAAAAGATAAGTTCATGAGTATATGTTTTAAAAGTGTAAGTTTTGAACAAAATCCTTGAAAAGAGAATCAAATGTTTTCATATGTACTATTTGACAGTTGAGAAAAAGAAAGAGTATGACTGATGTTTTTGAAAGGTAAAGTAATGTAATAGTCCCTTTCTTTGTAAAGGGTGATTGAGCAAAGTGAAAAGTAAGTAAAGTAATAGTCCTTTTCTTTGTAAAGGGGGATTGAGCATAAAGTATATTGATTATTTTGGGAGTAGTATCGAGTATCAAATTGAGTTAGAGTCCATTAAAACTCAAAAGTCCTATAAAACTACGTAGCCAGCGTAGGATAGGTTAGCACTGATTCTTCGTGCGACTCCTCACTGCCTTTGAGAAGGCCTATTAGATGGATCTATAGTTACAGTATCATCTTATACCCCTAGCAAGGTATAGGATGGCCCTTGCAACGTGGGCGAAACATTGTATCATTGCTAGGCTTATAGTAATGGTTGTCGATTAGAGAAACTCCCCACAAGTAAAGTATGTTATTTTAGATTGCTTTTATTGTAAAGTTTAAATGGTTTTCACTTCATGTTCATGTATTATTTCAATTGATTGCTTTCAGTCATTCTGTTCAGTTATTTATTTTACTCAGCCATATTACATACTTGTACATTCAAATGTACTGATGTCATTCAACCTGCATCTTTTTATGATTCAGATACAAGTGTTCAGGATCATCAACAGGCGCTCCGTTGAGATCACTTAGCACTCCCATTCTCGTTGCTTAAGGAGGACTCCAGTTTTATGAGTCTTTAGTATTAGTAGCATTTTGAGTAGTCGTTGGTCTTGTCCCAATACTCATCTTTGTACAGTAGAGGCTTTATAGATAGACAGTATTGGAGAGTTTTTCAGTTTTAGAGGTTTCTTTAAAACTTATGTTTAATTTTAAGTATATTATGAGGGTTTTGAAATTTAATACACTATTGATTTAGTATTTCTTTCAGTTTAATGCTTGTGTATGCTTGAGTTAGTCTTCCGCTTGTAGTTAGCCAGGATGAGGATTTGCTTGGGGACCAGCAATGGTTGTCGAGTGCCGTCCACGTCCAGGGTGTAGGCTCGGGTCATGACACTCATCCACCTTCGGAACACACAATCTACCTTGATATCTCAACACACCATCTCCCCCTTGTTCAAAAGTCGCCACCTTCTGCTTATGAACATTTGCCTTTAGTTCAAGTAAGAAGGGGTCTTTATCTTGTTTCTCCTTCACTTTTGACACAAATAATGATTCAGACGCATTCATCACCACCACTCCACCTTCACTGGAATCTAACAAACGGA
Organism: Solanum appendiculatum; assembly: GCA_018342035.1. NCBI lineage: Eukaryota > Viridiplantae > Streptophyta > Magnoliopsida > Solanales > Solanaceae > Solanum > Solanum appendiculatum. Next base: position 10,733 of record JAGDQO010001806.1, read on the forward strand.
CTCCCAAACACACAAGTCTGTGAACTTCCTTGGCCAATTCTTTCTTGCCTTCCTCAAAATGAGCAGTAATCCCCATGGACAACCTGCTCAAAGCATCAGCAACAACATTAGCCTTACCTAGGTGTTAGAGGATACTCATGTTTTAATCCTTGAGCAACTCTAACCACCTCTTTTGTTTGAGAGTAAGCTCCTTCGGACTAAAAACATATTGGAGACTCTTGTGGTCGGTGAACACATCCACATGAACACCATAGAGATAGTGACACCATATTTTGAGAGCAAACACCACTGCTGCAAACTTGAGATCATGAGTCGGGTAGTTCCTCTCGTGAATCTTAAGTTGTCTAGAGCAATGGTAAACCGAGTTTTCCATTCCTGAAAGCTTTTCTCATAAGCTTCAGACATTGAAACTTAGCTGTTTTCTAAGTCAATTGGGACAAAATAGATGAGAACCCCTCGACAAACCTTTTGTAGTAATTAGCCAACCCCAAGAACTTCTTATATCAGTTAGAGACGTGGGTCTGGGCCAATTTTGCACTACTTCAATCTTCTGAGTGTCAACACGAATTCCTTCTCCAGACACAATATGGCCTAAGAATGCCACAAATTCAAGCCAAAACTCATACTTAGAAAACTTGGCATATAACTCTTGATCTTTGAGAGTTTGGAGGACTATTCTGAGATGATTGGCATGATCCTCCTCGTTCCTTGAGTAGTTCAAGATGTCATCGATGAATACAATAACAAACATATCTAGATACTACTTAAATACTCTGTTCATGAGATCCATGATTGTTGCAGGAGTATTAGTCAAACCAAAGGACATAACAAGGAACTCTAATGACTATAACGGGTCCTAAATGCTGTCGTCGGGATGTCACTTTCTCTCACTTTCAACTGATGATAGCTAGATCTGAGGTCTATCTTAGAGAAACAAGTGGCACTCTAAAGTTTGTCAAAAAAGTCATCGATTCTCGGAAGGGGAAACTTATTCTTTATGGTGACCTTGTTCGATTGGCGGTATTCGATACATATCCTAAGGGAACAATATATCTTTCTCATGAATAAAATTGGAGCGCCCCAAGGTGAGGCACTTGGTCGGATGAAACCCTTATCAAGAAGGTCTCTCAATTGTTCTTTTAACTCAACTAGAGCCATTCTATATGGCAGAATAGAAATGGGTTGAGTATCAGGAATTTTTTTTATCCCAAAGTCAATTTCTCTCTCAGGAGGGACTCCAGGAAGATCATCTGGAAAGACCTCTCGAAATTCACTCACAACTGAAACTGACTGAATAGGCGGTGTCTCAACACTAGAGTCATTAACTCAGACTAAGTGATAGATGCACCCTTTAGAAACTAACTTTCTAGCCTTAAGGTATGAAATGAAACGACCTTTAAGAACTGTTGAACTACTTCTCCACTCTAAAACTGGCTCATTAGAAAATTGAAACTTGACTATTCGAGTTCTACGATCGACTGAGGCATAACAAGCATGAAGCCAATCCATACCTAGAATAACATCAAAGTCCACCATATCTAGCTCAACTAAGTCAACTATGGTGTCCTTGTGATAGATAGAGATGGTACAATCATGATAGAGTTTTTTGGCTAGAATAGACTCACCAACCGGTGTGGAAACACTGAAGGGCTCAAGAAGTTGTTCGGGGAAAATATCAAACCTCGTGGCTACATAAGGAGTCACAAAAGTCAAACACACACCTGGATCAAGTAAGACATAAACATCAATAGAAAAGACTTTAAGTATACCAGTGACAACATCTGGGGAGGTCTTCTTATCCTAGTGACTAGATATAGCATACAGACGGTTTGAACCTCTGCCTGTTCCTAAAAGTAGCACCCTTTGGTACAGTCCTACCCGGTGGGGGTTGATGAGTCGAGAGTTTTGACTCATTTAAGGCTTGTTATTTAATGATTTAGTGTCCTCAATACCTATTTTACGCTCAAAACTGATGTTAAATTGTTTATGTGCAGTCATGGAGGATTAAGAACAGCGCAAGGACATTATTTTATGAAAAGAAGTGAAAAGTTAGAAAAGATGAAGAAAAGGAAGGCTAGAGCTCGTAAAAGCCACTCGGTGACTCACCGAGTGAGCCTCTAGCTCGTCTAAAGTTCCAGTGGAATGGCTCATGAACCAAACCAACTTAGTGGTCAAAAGGAGCAGTTCAGTGTGTCGCCGAACAGAACGGTGAGCTCGACCCTTATCACCTAAACTTCTAGAACCATTTGAGGTATAAATCAAGTGCAAATTAAAAAGGTGAGGTGGAGCACTTCGGTGTGTCACAAAACCACTTGGCGAGCCCAACTTAATTTGCCGAATGGACCCACGTGTTGAAATGTGTGGAAATTTTTTGGAACATATAAATTAAAGTTTGAAGAGAGAGAAGGACATAAGGCTGAACCGGACTGATGAAAACATTCATACTTTTGAGATCTATAACATTCTTGAGAGGATTTTGATGTTAGACTTTGGGTTTTGAAGATTTAATCTTAATTTTTAGCATTTGAGTATATTTTACTTTTTACTATGATTGGCTAAAACCCTTGTCCTTATGAGTGTGAATATGTAAACAGATACATAAATTAGCCTATAGGTGTTTCTAATTGCTATATTTAATGTTGTTTAGAAATGGGTTCAGTTGTTTATTTATGTTTTCATTTATGAACTGAAGTTGCAAATTTAGTTCTAGCTTTAGATCTCTATTTGCTTGCTTGTGAAAGAAGTATGGAGTGGAATTTATGATTGATGATTGTAGTGACGTGAGTCTCTACAACCCATCTTGATAAAGTGAGTTAAATTAAGGAATTGGGTCGTTTTGTATTGAAAGCTTATTGAGGTTCGATAGAACTCACTTGATACATGATAGTTGATTGAAAAATGGCTATTATCATTATAACCCATCCTACCCATTGAGATTCAACAACTTTAAAAAATTAGTTATCACCCATTAGGCGAAATTAGTATCCGATTGCTCACACACTCCTAAGGTCCTTCTCTCTATTGATTAAAACCCCGTATTACTAGTCTTTGTTAGAAATTTGATACTAAACTCTCTTAATATTGATAAATAAAATTCAATAATTTACTTTATGTTGTGTTTTGTCTAGTCTACAAAAGATTAGAACAGTTTTGCACTTCGTACTTGAATTTTTTTCCAAACCACTCTACTTGGGATCGACCCAACTCTATGTTGGGTTTATACTTGTTAGCGACCGCCTACACTTTTAATTATAAGAGGTGTCATTGAGCGTTATCAAAAATGGCGCCGTTGCCAAGGAGTGACGTTTAAATTTTTTTTATTTAAGTGTTTTTGTGAACTAATTTGGTTGTAGTAGAACGTTCTTATTAGTTTGTTGTTGTTGTTGCTCTCAGCAGGTGAAGAAATGAGCGTAATATAGAGTAACGCTGGCAGTCAGTTGGGACAAGATGATGACATCGAAAACTTAAATGATGTCAATACTGAGCAAATGGGAAGTACCGGAGCTATTCGTTTATCCCCAGCTATGGGTAACGCTATTTTTCATTTGACTGTAACTATGCTCCAGCTGCTGCAAATGAAAGGACTCTTTGGGGGATGTGCTCATGAGGACCCTCATGATCATATTCACAATTTTGTGGATGTGTGCGGACCATTCACTTTCCAAAATATTTCTCAATAATCAATTCGGTTTCGTTTGTTTCCCTTCTCTCTAACAGGGGACGCAACGAAGTGGCTGGCTAAACTAGCAAGAGACTCTATCACTTCTTGGGAGGAGCTCACTGAGGCATTCTATGAAAGATTCTTTCCTCCCGTGAAGATGGTGAAGTGGAAGGATGGAATTCAAGACTTCAAGCGGATTGATGGTGAACCTATTCATGAAACTTGGTTGAGGTTTCAAAAGCTACTCCTCTAATGTCCTACTCATGGGTTGCCGGACAATGTTCTCTTGCAATATTTCTATCGGAGCCTTGATTTCGTCAACAAGGTTGTTGTTGATCATCTTATTAGGGGTGGAATTAAAAGACAACCATTTGTGATGTCATCAGCTTTGCTTGATGACATGACCAAGATAATCGAGCTTGGCAGACGAGAGCGGATCAAGTCTCACCTCTCAATATTGGGTTGACTAAAGAACAAAAGGAGAAGAACCAAGAGCGTGATGAAAACATAACCAAGAGCATGGTGAAAACATGGCCAAGATGATGACCCAATTTGAGTTGTTGACAAAACATGTCATGGGAGGTGGCTTTAAGGCTGTGAATGTGGTTGGTGCTAATATTGATATAAGTTCGAATGATGCACAATTTGAAGCTATGTACAATAAAGAGGTCCAAGTTTTGTCAAACCAAGTGGGGGGTTCTCGTCTGAGCTATCCAAGGCCGGGTGAGAATCAAGGTTGGAACAAAGATTGTGATGGTGGTTGGAGAGATCGAGATTGGGGTGATAGGGGTACCAATTGGAGAGATAAGGATGGTGATAGAGATCGTTATGTGCCTCCTCATTATCGCCCAAAACCAAAGGACCAAAATGCCAACCTCGAGAGCTTTCAAACAAAGGATATGCCTACCCGCATCCTACACAAAGTTGAAAGATCAGATAAAGTTCTTAAGGAGATGATAGCCGACTTCTCCTCTTTGAACCAAACGGTGACCTCTCATTCGGCCTCCATAAAACAACTTGAGACCCAGATTGGTCAACTCTCAGCTCATCTAAATCCAAGACAAAAAGGAGGCCTTCCTAGTGACACTTTGGCAAATCCGAAGAATGACAATGCCCAATGCATGGCCATATCTGTCACGACCCAAGGTACCCCTTAGATGTGACATGGCGTACAAGACCCCGAGAGGTCTCATACAAGCCCTTAGCTACATTACATACAACATAATAGAGAATAAAAGTTTAAAAGAGAATTTCATGTCAAAGCTTTTAAAAGAAACATCGGAAGTCTACATCTCATGTCTCAAAGCCAATCTAATATAAAGAACAAGGTTTGGGACATAACCCAATACAATTCAAAACTGAAAGGAAATACATGAAAAATAAATAAGAGCTAGGCTATATCCTTGGATGGATAAGGACTCACCAAGTCTTCTATCAACTCTCTAATCAAGCTCTAGCCACGAGTGGAAGGTGAATCGCCACGTCCTACACCAAAGAAGCTAACGTAGGCAAAAGTATGCGTTAGCACAATTAAGTACTAAATATGATAGCAGTGCACATAAACACATAAAGCATGCTAGAGAGAGAGACATAATCATGACATGCAATGTCCAAGCTAAAAACAAGAAACATAAAGCATATATCAAGGCCAAAGCAAGCTAAATCATCTTTCCTTCTTTTCTATACTTCATCATGAGAACACTTGTTCATTAACTTGTGGGGAATAGCCTTAACCGACATGTAAGACCATGTGAACTATCAACACGGAATCCGGTGTCTACCCTACACCGAAAAGAGGTTTCCTACTTGCCAAGGTAAGACCATGAACTTCTTAGTTTAGGTGGATCCACTAGCTAATGTCTACTTAAAGACAACATCCTATGGTGGCAACATAGTTTATGGGATAGAAATTTCTTTAGGAGACTCGGCCTCAACTAACGGGAGAGCTCCATCTAGACAACCCGGTCTCTACTAACGGGAGAGCTTTATCTAGAAAACCCAGCCTCTACTAACGGGAGGGCTTCTATCTCAATATCCACTCAGTGCTAAGCATAATTCCCACGGATTAGTCATTAACATATTTATATCATTAAACATGAAAAGATACAACTAGGGTAACTAATTCAAGCTAAAATCATGCTTATAGACATTCATCTTCCATGGACTTTGTCCAAGCTTACGTCATTAGAATAGCTCCTTAAGAACATGGGTAATCGCCTCTTTGTTATTCTTTTATCATAGTAGGAGAATTACGTGAGAAAATCTTTCACTACTCAACCACAGCATCATCATATCAGAACTTTGGTACTTTACTCTCAAAGCACCCTTAATTTATCATGCTCATATTTCATAGTTCATAGAGTTCATATGGGTTCATGCAAGTTCAACTCATATCATGCAATTCAATGCAAGCTCATGCTTAGAAAGCCATAAATAGGACAATATAACCATACTTGAAGGAACTCACATAATAGAGGAAAATCATGCCATTGACTTGATCATGCTAAATTCATAAGATTATCCTCAATTCATTCATAATTCATGCTTGATTTCATAGAGACTTCATAAACTTCATCAAATCATAGCTCAACCCAACAATCAAAGCATAGATTATCAAAGTGGGGAGAATTAGCTTGGTATCATGGGGGTTCATGCAATCTTTACATCAAATCATGTGATTCACGCTAATTCATGCACTAAGTTACTTTATCACGCTAGATCATGCATTAGGAATCATAAAATCAACAATTGAAATCATAATTGAAGAACCCACAATGATTGACCAAAACCCTAATTCAATTGGGTTAGAGTAAACCTTTGAAGATCATGAAGAAGAGGAAGGGCCCATTGGAGGAAAAGACTCCTAATGGTGAACACTATCATACCTCAAAGAAATCCACAAGAAATTGGAGAAGATTGAAGGTCTTCAATGGAGGATTCAAGCTTTCTTCTTCTTCCTTGAAGCTTGAGAGAGTTTCTTTTAGAGAGAGAAATATTTGAGAGGAGAGTTTAGGAATGAGTTAGAATGAAAGGAATTAGGCTTAGAAAGTATTTATAGGTCTCAGATTAAGGGTATAACCGACTTAGCTTAATAGGTAAACAATTAGGGAAAAGACCAAAAAGTCCTTAATTAAAAACTGTTGGGGCCAATCGACGGACAGGATCTATGGTCCGTACATCAATTGACGGACCGTCCTGCTCTTCCGTCAATTGATTCAGAAAGTTCATTTTGGGCTGAAAATTTGGCTAAGTCTGGAAGGCATCTACGGAACCCATCTACGGCCCGTCAACTGAACTACGAACCGTCCTGCTATTCCGTAGGTCAAAATTTAGAAACTTGGAAATCCTGAAAGTTCACAGTGCAATTGACGGTCCCCCACCTACGGCCCGCCAATCCATCTACGGCCCGTAGGTGGCCTCCGTAGGTTACTGTCTTCAGGTGAGTTCTGCATTTAAAATTCTTTGAAAGCTTGGGGTATTACAATATCTCCCCCTTGGGAACATTCGTCCTCGAATGAGAATCAAGACATCATGAGAAGGGTTATAGACACGGACTAACAACCCAACCTAGCATGCAATCACATAAGTGCACATATCCGAGGAGAAAACAACAACTCCAAGCTAAAGCATGATCAACGCATCATATCATGAAGACTTTATGCAACTCATACTCAAATGCACATAATCATATAAGACTCTTTCATGAACATGCATAATCAAGGAATAATGGAAATCAACTATGACACATGAGACCAAAAGAATGAACCATGAGGAACTAGATACCTCAAGCTAGAGTAGGATCGGACGGAAAGAGATGATGATATCGGGACATCATATCGACCTCGGCCTCCCAAGTAGCACCCTCAACCAAATGGTTCCTCTATAGAACTTTCACGGAAGCAACTTCTTTACTTCTTAACTTCCGGACTTGCCAGTCTAAAATCTCAACTGGAACTTCTTCATAGGAAAGACTATCCTTTATGCCAAGATTCTCTAATGGCACTATAGAGGTCGGATCACCAACACACTTCTTCAACAATGAGACATGGAAAACCGGATGCACTGATGCCAATCATTAGGCAAGGCAAGCTCATAAGCAACCTTACCAACACGTCTCAAAATTTGATATGGGCCTACATAACGAGGACTAAGCTTCCCTTTCTTCCCCAATCTCATTACACCCTTCATGGGTGAGATTTTCAAGTAAACCCAATCATCAACATCGAATTCTAATTCTCTTCTTCTAACATCGGCATAGGACTTTTGTCGGCTTTGGGCAGTTTTCAACCTTTCCCTAATAAGTTGAACTTTCTCCATAGCCTCATGCACCAACTCCGGGCCTATCAAAGCAACTTCACCAACTTCGAACCAACCTATAGGAGATCTACATCTCCTACCATAGAGAGCCTCAAATGGAGCCATACCAATACTAGAATGGTAGCTATTATTATAAGCAAACTCAATCAAAGGCAATTGATCATCCCAAATACCCTTGAAATCAATTACACAAGCTCTCAACATATCTTCCAAAGTTTTAATAGTAAGCTCCGCTTGCCCATCGATTTGGGGATGAAAGGCCGTACTAAGCTTAACACGAGTACCAAGACCTTTTTGGAACGACTTCCAAAATTGAGAAGTAAATTGTGCACCACTATCGGAGATGATGGAGAAAGGCACTCCATGCAGCCTAATCATCTCCCTCAAATAAAACTTAGCATAATCCTCCGCCGAATAAGAAGTCTTGGTTTGAAATTGATTCTAAAAGAACCTATTTCACCAAGTAGTGCTAATTTCTCCCTTTTTAGAATGGCTCCAGTGGCTACATTTATGTTAAGTCTGGTCGCTCGGGCCGTTGTACCTTTTGATTATGGTATGGTATTGTCAGATCCGAACAAGCCTTTCCTGAACAGGGGCTTAACAGCAACTTGCACTAAACCAATATGCAAATAATTGAATTTATTTTTATAACGATTAATATCGTTAGCATTCAACAAACGAATAATTTCAAGAGAATTATTAATAGCAACAGTTGATTCACAAGTTTTAATATTGTGATTAACAAATAAATTAAATTTACCTAAATGATAAATAGCTTTAAAAGGTTCTTCTGGTATATTCCAGTTTTGAAGATCATTTTCAAGTTTAGCAATCTTAGTTGCTTGAGAAGATAGGTTAACACTGTTTAAAATATGTTGATTGGTTTCCATATTTAAACGATACTGTCTTAAGGACTTATAGACAAAATTATATTAAAATAAAAACAGATAATTCAAGCATGATCAATCAATAATAATATAAAAATATGCAAAGAGATATTAAAGATCTAGATCTTAGTTTCTAAGGGAGGTTCTCTTGGTTTTACATCTGTTCTTTCTCTAGAGTTATCTTGGCTACGGGATCACCATACAAGGTCTAAACGCTCTCCTAGCTTGACGACCTATTCAATTCGGCTAGCCAACGTATGAACCGGGTATTATTCGGTTACCTCACACGCTTAGAGAAGAATGAACACCTCACACCAGTTATAGAAACAAGATTAAGAACAAAATATCAAAGAACATATTAAAATATTAAAATAGATTAATCAAAGCTTAAATAATCAATTCATAAATTAATATAAATTTTGTCATGCCCCAGACAGTATATGTACTTAGCTGCTCATGCTAGGTACGTATACTGCCAACATGGCTCTGATACCAATAACGGATCGGCAGTAATCCTCCGAAGTTGTATTGATAGAATACGACAAGATTTATACGAAGAATTAACAAAGAGAGTTATAAAAACTTACAAACTTTTATTTATATGAACATAGGAAGAGCTACAGGCGGAAGCATTAAAAACATTGAAAGAGAGACAGGTTTTCAGTATTGGGAAAATAGTTGATGCCCCCTAAGGTGAGAGAATCAATCCTTTTATAGAATAAGGATTCTTCTTTTACAATAGTTGATAGGACAACTCTTTTTTAATTGTAGGTTGGTGACTGGGTCCATTGCTTTTAAATAAAGCATATGAGATTCCTTTTAGGAATAGTAAGAAGTCTCTTTGAATAAAGCAATTCCGACCTTTGGTCTTTGCTTTTTCCAAGAGCCATAATCCTATTCATAATCGGGGTCCACATATGACTGTGCGATTCCTTTGAGATCACACATGTCCCCATTACTGCTGCCAGATGATGCTGCATCATTTATCAACTGCATTATCTGAGTTTCAGTATAATCTTCAAGATTATCCATGGCCTTCTTGAGTTTTGCTTTTAACTCTGCTTTGGATAATTTTGAGGTTGTATTGCTGCTAATTCCTGCAGTGTTGTTGGGGGTGGTTTTGATTCCTGCTGGCTTAGGAGTCCATCCTTTGATCATAATTTCTTTAGCTAAGAAACAAATTTTTTCTATATCTACCTTGGTAAAATTCCAAGTAATGATGTAAGATATTCTTTTTTGAATAAAGAACTTACATAATTTAATATTCTCTGAAAGAGTAGAAATCTCTTCTTTGCTTTGAAATTCATTAAACCTAACATGAAACTGTTGGGGTAAAATTTGTAAATTTCCTCCGAATATGTTCCACCATTCATAGAACCATCTGGGAATAATTGCTTTTATCATCTGTGGACAATATTTAATAAACCAAGTATGTCTTGGTCTTAAATAAATAAAATTGAACCAGGCCGCCTTATAGTTATGCCAATTATAGGTCTGAGGCCTATGCTGCATAGATAAAGATATTGGTGTATGCAAATGATTTGTAAACCATTCAAATGGAGATAAAATCCTTTTGATGGTAAACCTTGAATACCTTATGAAATCAGGATTCTGTTCATCTCTGTTGTGTTCAATCTCGATGGATTCTGTGTCTATCAGAATAGCTTCATAGAACTTTCTGGTCTTGTAAGAGCAGTCTGTATCAACAAAATTGTTATCTGTGTAACAAGGTTTCAAAAGAGTATCAATTCCAAGGCTTTCATAATCCTTGTCAATGGCCAATAACGGTAACATCTGGGTAGTTAAGAACTCAAATTTTTCTTCCTTAACAGAAGGGATTTGCTTTGGAGCTGGTAACTCTGGTTTGACAGCTTGAGCGAAGGATTCAGGAACCTTCATTTCATAACTATTTTTGGTTTGTACAGAAGAGCTCGAGGCTTCTTGAGTGAAAGGTCTATTAGGCCTTAATTGGATTAACTTTGTTGGAGTAGGAGGAGGTAATGCAGGTAATTTAGGGTAATCTGCTAATAATGTGAATCTATTATCAAAAACCGGTCTTTGTGGGGTTTTTGCCGGCGTTACAGGAGGTAAGACGAATGGTTTCGCCATTTGTTTTTCCTCTTTTAAAGAGGTGTTAGGCTTGAAAGGCCTCATTTTTTCCCTGTAAAAATTCTCTTGTTAGAAAATCAGGTAAAGAGTTATTTTCTCCTTTTATGAAATCAATTTGAAAATCAAAGCTAGATAGTAGAGCTTGCCATCTAGCAAATATTTGTTTTGAAACAAGATTTTTTACATCCTTTTGTAAAATTTCTTTAGCAGATTTACAATCAACTCTTAATAAAAATTCTTTATTAATTAAGTCATCTTGAAATTTTGTGATACATAGCACTATAGACAAGATTTCTTTTTTAACAGTTGAATAATTTTTTTGAGCGGAATTCCAGATTCCAGAAGTAAAACGAACTAATTGTTCAGGAGATTCTGAAGAACTTCTTTGTTTTAAGATACCTCCATAGCCTAGATCAGAAGCATCAGTTTCAACAATCATAAAATCTTTAGGATTGGGAATTCCTAAACAAGGGAGACTCTGGACCAATTTCTTAACAGTTATGACTGCCTGAGTTTGATCATTTCCCCAAGGGACAGGATTTTTCTTGAGCCTTTTATATAAAGGTTCACAAACTTGTCTGACTTTAGGAATAAAATCAGCAACATAATTTAAACTTCCTAAAAACCTCTGCAATTGGGTTTTATCAATAATTTCATTAGGAAATTTGGAAGAGAACTCAATGGCTCTACAGATAGGTTTGTAACTACCTTGATAAAGATCATGGCCTAAGAACCTTATAGAGGTTTGAAAGAGTTTAATCTTTTTGGCACTAACAACCAAACCATTACATTTAACAATCTTAAAGAAAGTATTAAGATGCTTAAAATGCGAATCAATATCATCAGAAAAGATAAGCACATCATCAATGTATACAATAGACATGTAGCTATAATCATTAAAAATGCTATTCATGATATTTTGAAATTCAGAAGGAGCATTCTTTAGTCCAAAGGGCATAACATTCCATTCATATTGTCCAAATGGGACATTGAAAGCAGTTTTATACTTATCTTTATTGGCAATTTGAATTTGCCAAAAACCCGATTTCATATCAAACTTACTATAGACATTAGCCTTATAAGTTCTTTTTAATAAATCTCTTTTGTTAGGTATCGGGTACCTGATCCATTTTAAAACAGTATTAAGAGGTTTATAATTAATAACAAGTCTAGGTGCTCCTCTTTCTTTTTCAGCACTGTTATTAACATAGAAGCAGAGCAACTCCAAGGAGATTTAGAAAATTTAATAATTTTGTTTTTTAATAAATTATCAATTTCCTTTTTACAATAATCCATCATTTCATGATTCATTTGAATAGGTCTAGCCTTGGTAGTAATAGACTGTTCATTAAATCCCTCAATATAAGGTAATTCAACAATATGTTTTTTCCTTTCCCAAAAGGCATTAGGAAAATCAGAGCAAATTTCATCTTCAAATTTTTTCTGAAGATTGGATATTTTAGTAACCATCTCCGGGGTTTTTAAAATTTGCTCAATTTTTTTGATTTTAATTTCTTCTTTGAGAAAATTAATATGCTGAGATAAAGAGTTTATTCGGAAAACCTTTTTCTCTCTGATAAAATTACTTTCATCTTGGGAAAGAGTTTTAACAAAAGGAAAATGTAATTCTTTTCCCAGAAAGGAAGTAGTAATACCACTTAAATTAGTGACAAAAGGTTTTATCTGAGTGATAAAAGGTATTCCAAGAATAATATCTTCATTAATATCTTCAGTAATAATGAAATCATTTGTTAAACAAATATTATTGTTACAAATATGAGCTTTAGAAAGCTTATAATTAATTTTGAGCAACTCACCAGTAGCAGAATATAATTTTGAAGTACTTTTTTCCAAATACTTAATAGGAACAATACCTTTAACAATGCAATTTCTATCTGCACCACTGTCAAGTAAAGCAATTCTGTTAATAACAAAATCTTTGTTTATAACAATTTTAACAGGAATATGATGACTCTGTGGCCGGATAGAAGAGATAACAGTGATACCTGGACTGGAAGTAGTCGCAATATCATCAGTAGGTTTAGCAGAAAGATCAATATTGAAGGGAGGATAATCTAAGTTATCCTTTTCTGGGATTTCTTCAGTTTCTTCATCAATGTTTTGATTAGGAATTTCTTTGAGGATTTTCTCAGCAATGACATCTGTTTCGACTTTCCCAAGTCTGAATTTAATGTCTTTGATTTCCTCTTTAAGAGTTTTGACTTCATGATGAAGATCAGAAATGGTAGGTTCAGCATTTCTTTCGAACCTATTCATGATTTGTTTCATGCTGAAAGGTTCAACCATAGTGCGAACTTTGGGCTTATCCTTTTGGTTGAGAATAAGATTCTTGAGCTCTATAAGATATTTTTTCCTAGCTTCTTCATTATCAATATGTTCAATAATGTCAAAGAGAGCTTCTTTAGAGTCATTGCTAAGGACTCTAATTTGAGGAATTTCCTCACAAACACAGAAAGCCTCTGTGCAGTTATAGTTTTTTCCCGATTGGCTAGAATCTGAATCATAATCGACGTTGATATCTTCTTCGTCGCTATATTCAGCAGAATTATTTGAAGAATCGGATAAAGGTTCTTCAAGAATAGAAAAAAGCTTTTCTTTGGTTGCTTCATCTATTTCAAGACTGTTGATCTTCTTCTGTTTACCAGACCTGCATTCACTAGCTCTATGGCCAGATTTTCCACAAGTCCAACATACATCCTCTTTAGATTTCTTAAATCCTTTATGCTTTTTCCTTCGCTTGGAAGATTTTTTGTAATCCTTTTCAAAAGTTCTTCTAGACTTACTACGATGAGTCTTCTTATTTTCCTTGTTCTCCTTCCTACTTTTTCTTGAAGGAGGTGTTAGAGAAACAAACCCGAAGTCTTGACAGAAACTTCCTAATTCTCTCCTTGATGAAGACTTTTCCTTTTTAAGTTGATGCTTCAACTTAATATCTGTACAAAGTTCTAATCCAACAGTGTTTATAACACTAATGAGATCTCCATAAGTCATTTGATCATAAGGAATTTTTCCTTCATTCCTATCCTGAATTTTTGTTCGTACTTTATCAGCAAAAAGCGGTGGAAGTCCGCTCACAAATCTTTCTTTCCAAAAGTCTAAATGACAATCTGGTCTGATCATTACATTCTGCATAAAATTGTATTTATACCAGGTAAAATCATCTAAAGAAGGACAACTGATGTTCTTAAGAATTTGGAGACTTCTGTCCTGAAATAACTTAGGTTCTCCGATAAAATGCTTTGCTATATGGTAGAGAAGAGTAGCACAAGCATCTTCTTTGACAACTTCAGTAGGAACTTCATTATTTCCTTCCATTTTAATAACAATCTCAGTAGCATGAGTATCATAAATAATTCTCTTAGTTTCTTCTGAAACATAATTGTCCCACCAATGTTTTATCATTCCAGTGAATCCTGCAACGATCATTGAAGCAGCTTCCCTATCAGAAGAATTTCTTATTTTGTAAGCTGTGATAGCTATCCCCATCTCGTGGAGTTTATTATAGATCTGATGTTCTGCTAGACCATCGATGTTCCATTCAGTTATACTGCTTCCTTCATGAGAAGAAGTGGAGAGAAAAGCGTTTTCCTCATATTGAAGGTCTGGGAAAGAAGGTCTTTTATGATAGTTTTTTCGGTTATGATATCTATCATTGGAGAGTTTTTGGACAAGATTATTTTTGTCACTAATAGTAGCGACTTTCTTACCATTCTTATCAGAAATTGAGAAGTTGGCAAGTTTCTCATTGATCTTATCCAGAATATTGTCAGAAATATCAAAGGTATTTTTGAGCTTGGGGTAATTTTCTCTGGAAAATTCATTTATCTTAAAAATAGGATTTGGGTCAATTTTCTGACTGATAGTAGTAGTGGATAAAGGGACAGGCCTTCCTGAAAAAGAGGCTTTTTCTTTGGAATCTTCAATTTGTCTAGAAACGACATGAAGAATTTGGTTAGTATAATTATTTTGCTCTATAATCTTGTTAATGTCAAGATTAGTAGCAATAACAGAAGGCTTTTCTGGGGAAAGGATTTTAAAAGGGGAAGCTTTTATAATAGTTCCTGAAATCGGGATATTTATTCCTTCCAGAGGAGGAGTAACATCTTCAATAACCTTATTTGAAGTAGTGTACCATTTGTTGATAATGACTTTAAGAGAATCTTTTTGGTCATCAATTTTTCCCGTCATTTCAAACCATTTGAAGAAATCTATTTCGCATTGGATTCTTTTCATATCCATCATCCAAGAGTTTGCAAAATTCTCTCTTTCTTTGAGAGTATAAGTAGCCTTATACCAATCTCTGTTGATTTGATTATTAGGATGAATCCAAGATTCTTGCAAAATCTGAGGATTAGGGGTAAAATCCTTTTTAGATTTAAGCATCTTTAAATGATCAGGTACCGAATCTTTTTGATTTGGAGGCGGTTCCATTTCACTGGCTGTAGGACTAGTAGGAAGTTCTTGGTAATAAACTTTAGGAATATTTCCCGAGAAATCTACACCAGTGACTTTTCCTTTGTCATTGTTTCTGTAAACAAGTTTGTCTTCATCATCATCCTCCGGGGTTTTTGAAGAAGATGGTGGGTGAGGAGCAGTCCTAGAAGGAGCAGATGGTGAATGAGGAGCCATCCTTGA
This sequence comes from Solanum appendiculatum, assembly GCA_018342035.1. Taxonomy (NCBI): domain Eukaryota; kingdom Viridiplantae; phylum Streptophyta; class Magnoliopsida; order Solanales; family Solanaceae; genus Solanum; species Solanum appendiculatum. Next base: position 26,363 of record JAGDQO010001806.1, read on the forward strand.
AGGGACAGACGAACAAGAAGCTCTTCTAGAAGCAGTTCTAGATAAGGAATTCTCAAGGAATTTTAGATCTATAGAACCATCAGGGTATTGAATTACCCTTTCAATGCGAGATCTCTCTGAATGAGAGGAAAAAGGTTGAGTGATAGCATCAAAATGCCATTCGTCGTTAGACAAAATGTCATTCCAATTGATCAATCTAGGAACGAATATTGAACTATGCTCATGATTGGCCTCCATAAGCATGGTTACACCCTTTTGGCTCTCAATTCGAGCCTTTGGTGCAAGAGTAGTAGACATAAGCCGATAATATACTCTGTAGATAATCGCTATCTCTCGAGTATTGGCTTTGCTATTAAGATTTTTAGTTTTGACATTGAGTGTCAAAGAATCCATGACATTAGGATCATTAATGTCTATTGAAAAGTTAGGATAACAATTAAAATAAACCGGGCCATCGGCTAGATTACTTTGAAGAACACCTAACAGCGAATCATCAAAATTAAGAAATCTGTCATCTCTAAGGAGGACACAAATAGGAATATCCTGCTAATTCCTGCAGTGTTATTGGGGGTGGTTTTGATTCCTGCTGGCTTAGGAGTCCATCCTTTGATCATAATTTCTTTAGCTAAGAAACGAATTTTTTCTATATCTACCTTGGTAAAATTCCAAGCGAAGGAAAAAGCATAAAGGATTTAAGAAATCCAAAGAGGATGTATGTTGGACTTGTGGAAAATCTGGCCATAGAGCTAGTGAATGCAGGTCTGGTAAACAGAAGAAGATCAACAGTCTTGAAATAGATGAAGCAACCAAAGAAAAGCTTTTTTCTATACTTGAAGAACCTTTATCCGATTCTTCAAATAATTCTGCTGAATATAGCGACGAAGAAGATATCAACGTCGATTATGATTCAGATTCTAGCCAATCGGGAAAAAACTATAACTGCACAGAGGCTTTCTGTGTTTGTGAAGAAATTCCTCAAATTAGAGTCCTTAGCAATGACTCTAAAGAAGCTCTCTTCGACATTATTGAACATATTGATAATGAAGAAGCTAGGAAAAAATATCTTATAGAGCTCAAGAATCTTATTCTCAACCAAAAGGATAAGCCCAAAGTTCGCACTATGGTTGAACCTTTCAGCATGAAACAAATCATGAATAGGTTCGAAAGAAATGCTGAACCTACCATTTCTGATCTTCATCATGAAGTCAAAACTCTTAAAGAGGAAATCAAAGACATTAAATTCAGACTTGGGAAAGTCGAAACAGATGTCATTGTTGAGAAAATCCTCAAAGAAATTGCTAATCAAAACCTTGATAAAGAAACTGAAGAAATCCCAGAAAAGGATAACTTAGATTATCCTCCCTTCAATATTGATCTTTCTGCTAAACCTACTGATGATATTGCGACTACTTCCAGTCCAGGTATCACTGTTATCTTGGCTACGGGATCACCATACAAGGTCTAAACGCTCTCCTAGCTTGACGACCTATTCAATTCGGCTAGCCAACGTATGAACCGGGTATTATTCGGTTACCTCACACACTTAGAGAAGAATGAACACCTCACACCAGTTATAGAAACAAGATTAAGAACAAAATATCAAAGAACATATTAAAATATTAAAATAGATTAATCAAAGCTTAAATAATCAATTCATAAATTAATATAAATTTTGTCATGCCCCAGACAGTATATGTACTTAGCTGCTCATGCTAGGTACGTATACTGCAAACATGGCTTTGATACCAATAACGGATCGGCGGTAATCCTTTTCAAAAGTTCTTCTAGACTTACTACGATGAGTCTTCTTATTTTCCTTGTTCTCCTTCCTGCTTTTTCTTGAAGGAGGTGTTAGAGAAACAAACCCGAAGTCTTGACAGAAACTTCCTAATTCTCTCCTTGACGAAGACTTTTCCTTTTTAAGTTGATGCTTCAACTTAATATCTGTACAAAGTTCTAATCCAACAGTGTTTATAACACTAATGAGATCTCCATAAGTCATTTGATCAAAAGGAATTTTTCCTTCATTCCTATCCTGAATCTTTGTTCGTACTTTATCAGCAAAAAGCGGTGGAAGTCCGCTCACAAATCTTTCTTTCCAAAAGTCTAAATGACAATCTGGTCTGATCATTACCTTGGGGTAATTTTCTCTGGAAAATTCATTTATCTTAAAAATAGGATTTGGGTCAATTTTCTGACTGATAGTAGTAGTGGATTTCTAAATCTCCTTGGAGTTGCTCTGCTTTCTATGTTAATAACAGTGCTGAAAAAGAAAGAGGAGCACCTAGACTTGTTATTAATTATAAACCTCTTAATTCTGTTTTGAAATGGATCAGGTACCCGATACCTAACAAAAGAGATTTATTAAAAAGAAAAAACAAGGGAGACTCTGGACCAATTTCTTAACAGTTATGACTGCCTGAGTTTGATCATTTCCCCAAGGGACAGGATGGCCTTCCTGAAAAAGAGGCTTTTTCTTTGGAATCTTTCTGACTGATAGTAGTAGTGGATAAAGGGACAAGCCTGAATTACCTTATATTGAGGGATTTAATGAACAGTCTATTACTACAAAGGCTAGACCTATTCAAATGAATCATGAAATGATGGATTATTGTAAAAAGGAAATTGATAATTGGTATCAAAGCCATGTTGGCAGTATACGTACCTAGCATGAGCAGCTAAGTACATATACTGTCTGGGGCATGACAAAATTTATATTAATTTATGAATTGATTATTTAAGCTTTGATTAATCTATTTTAATATTTTAATATGTTCTTTGATATTTTGTTCTTAATCTTGTTTCTATAACTGGTGTGAGGTGTTCATTCTTCTCTAAGTGTGTGAGGTAACCGAATAATACCCGGTTCATACGTTGGCTAGCCGAATTGAATAGGTCGTCAAGCTAGGAGAGCGTTTAGACCTTGTATGGTGATCCCGTAGCCAAGATAACTCTAGAGAAAGAACAGATGTAAAACCAAGAGAACCTCCCTTAGAAACTAAGATCTAGATCTTTAATATCTCTTTGCATATTTTTATATTATTATTGATTGATCATGCTTGAATTATCTGTTTTTATTTTAATATAATTTTGTCTATAAGTCCTTAAGACAGTATCGTTTAAATATGGAAACCAATCAACATATTTTAAACAGTGTTAACCTATCTTCTCAAGCAACTAAGATTGCTAAACTTGAAAATGATCTTCAAAACTGGAATATACCAGAAGAACCTTTTAAAGCTATTTATTATTTAGGTAAATTTAATTTATTTGTTAATCACAATATTAAAACTTGTGAATCAACTGTTGCTATTAATAATTCTCTTGAAATTATTCGTTTGTTGAATGCTAACGATATTAATCGTTATAAAAATAAATTCAATTATTTGCATATTGGTTTAGTGCAAGTTGATGTTAAGCCCCTGTTCAGGAAAGGCTTAGATATTCCTATTTGTGTCCTCCTTAAAGATGACAGATTTCTTAATTTTGATAATTCGCTGTTAGGTGTTCTTCAAAGTAATGTAGCCGATGGCCCGGTTTATTTTAATTGTTATCCTAACTTTTCAATAGACATTAATGATCCTAATGTCATGGATTCTTTGACACTCAATGTCAAAACTAAAAATCTTAATAGCAAAGCCAATACTCGAGAGATAGCGATTATCTACAGAGTATATTATTGGCTTATGTCTACTACTCTTGCACCAAAGGCTCGAATTGAGAGCCAAAAGGGTGTAACCATGCTTATGGAGGCCAATCATGAGCATAGTTCAATATTCGTTCCTAGATTGATCAATTGGAATGACATTTTGTCTAACGACGAATGGCATTTTGATGCTATCACTCAACCTTTTTCCTCTCATTCAGAGAGATCTCGCATTGAAAGGGTAATTCAATACCCTGATGGTTCTATAGATCTAAAATTCCTTGAGAATTCCTTATCTAGAACTGCTTCTAGAAGAGCTTCTTGTTCGTCTGTCCCTTCAAGGATGGCTCCTCATTCGCCATCTGCTCCTTCTAGGACTGCTCCTCACCCACCATCTTCTTCAAAAACCCCGGAGGATGATGATAATGATGAAGACAAACTTGTTTACAGAAACAATGACAAAGGAAAAGTCACTGGTGTAGATTTCTCGGGAAATATTCCTAAAGTTTATTACCAAGAACTTCCTACTAGTCCTACAGCCAGTGAAATGGAACCGCCTCTAAAACAAAAAGATTCGGTACCTGATCATTTAAAGATGCTTAAATCTAAAAAGGATTTTACCCCTAATCCTCAGATTTTGCAAGAATCTTGGATTCATCCTAATAATCAAATCAACAGAGATTGGTATAAGGCTACTTATACTCTCAAAGAAAGAGAGAATTTTGCAAACTCTTGGATGATGGATATGAAAAGAATCCAATGCGAAATAGATTTCTTCAAATGGTTTGAAATGACGGGAAAAATTGATGACCAAAAAGATTCTCTTAAAGTCATTATCAACAAATGGTACACTACTTCAAATAAGGTTATTGAAGATGTTACTCCTCCGCTGGAAGGAATAAATATCCGATTTCAGGAACTATTATAAAAGCTTCCCCTTTTAAAATCCTTTCCCCAGAAAAGCCTTCTGTTATTGCTACTAATCTTGACATTAACAAGATTATAGAGCAAAATAATTATACTAACCAAATTCTTCATGTCGTTTCTAGACAAATTGAAGATTCCAAAGAAAAAGCCTCTTTTTCAGGAAGGCCTGTCCCTTTATCCACTACTACTATCAGTCAGAAAATTGACCCAAATCCTATTTTTAAGATAAATGAATTTTCCAGAGAAAATTACCCCAAGCTCAAAAATACCTTTGATATTTCTGACAATATTCTGGATAAGATCAATGAGAAACTTGCCAACTTCTCAATTTCTGATAAGAATGGTAAGAAAGTCGCTACTATTAGTGACAAAGATAATCTTGTCCAAAAACTCTCCAATGATAGATATCATAACCGAAAAAACTATCATAAAAGACCTTCTTTCCCAGACCTTCAATATGAGGAAAACGCTTTTCTCTCCACTTCTTCTCATGAAGGAAGCAGTATAACCGAATGGAACATCGATGGTCTAGCAGAACATCAGATCTATAATAAACTCCACGAGATGGGGATAGCTATCACAGCTTACAAAATAAGAAATTCTTCTGATAGGGAAGCTGCTTCAATGATCGTTGCAGGATTCACTGGAATGATAAAACATTGGTGGGCCAATTATGTTTCAGAAGAAACTAAGAGAATTATTTATGATACTCATGCTACTGAGATTGTTATTAAAATGGAAGGAACTAATGAAGTTCCTACTGAAGTTGTCAAAGAAGATGCTTGTGCTACTCTTCTCTACCATATAGCAAAGCATTTTATCGGAGAACCTAAGTTATTTCAGGACAGAAGTCTCCAAATTCTTAACAACATCAGTTGTCTTTCTTTAGATGATTTTACCTGGTATAAATACAATTTTATGCAGAAGGTAATGATCAGACCAGATTGTCATTTAGACTTTTGGAAAGAAAGATTTGTGAGCGGACTTCCACCGCTTTTTGCTGATAAAGTACGAACAAAGATTCTGGATAGGAATGAAGGAAAAATTCCTTATGATCAAATGACTTATGGAGATCTCATTAGTGTTATAAACACTGTTGGATTAGAACTTTGTACAGATATTAAGTTGAAGCATCAACTTAAAAAGGAAAAGTCTTCGTCAAGGAGAGAATTAGGAAGTTTCTGTCAAGACTTTGGGTTTATTTCTCTAACACCTCCTTCAAGAAAAAGCAGGAAGGAGAACAAGGAAAATAAGAAGACTCATCGTAGTAAGTCTAGAAGAACTTTTGAAAAGGATTACAAAAAATCTTCCAAGCGAAGGAAAAAGCATAAAGGATTTAAGAAATCCAAAGAGGATGTATGTTGGACTTGTGGAAAATCTGGCCATAGAGCTAGTGAATGCAGGTCTGGTAAACAAAAGAAGATCAACAGTCTTGAAATAGATGAAGCAACCAAAGAAAAGCTTTTTCCTATTCTTGAAGAACCTTTATCCGATTCTTCAAATAATTCTGCTGAATATAGCGACGAAGAAGATATCAACGTCGATTATGATTCAGATTCTAGCCAATCGGGAAAAAACTGTAACTGCACAGAGGCTTTCTGTGTTTGTGAAGAAATTCCTCAAATTAGAGTCCTTAGCAATGACTCTAAAGAAGCTCTCTTCGACATTATTGAACATATTGATAATGAAGAAGCTAGGAAAAAATATCTTATAGAGCTCAAGAATCTTATTCTCAACCAAAAGGATAAGCCCAAAGTTCGCACTATGGTTGAACCTTTCAGCATGAAACAAATCATGAATAGGTTCGAAAGAAATGCTGAACCTACCATTTCTGATCTTCATCATGAAGTCAAAACTCTTAAAGAGGAAATCAAAGACATTAAATTCAGACTTGGGAAAGTCGAAACAGATGTCATTGCTGAGAAAATCCTCAAAGAAATTGCTAATCAAAACCTTGATGAAGAAACTGAAGAAATCCCAGAAAAGGATAACTTAGATTATCCTCCCTTCAATATTGATCTTTCTGCTAAACCTACTGATGATATTGCGACTACTTCCAGTCCAGGTATCACTGTTATCTCTTCTATCCGGCCACAGAGTCATCATATTCCTGTTAAAATTGTTATAAACAAAGATTTTGTTATTAACAGAATTGCTTTACTTGACAGTGGTGCAGATAGAAATTGCATTGTTAAAGGTATTCTTCCTACTAAGTATTTGGAAAAAAGTACTTCAAAATTATATTCTGCTACTGGTGAGTTGCTCAAAATTAATTATAAGCTTTCTAAAGCTCTTATTTGTAACAATAATATTTGTTTAACAAATGATTTCATTATTACTGAAGATATTAATGAAGATATTATTCTTGGAATACCTTTTATCACTCAGATAAAACCTTTTGTCACTAATCTAAGTGGTATTACTACTTCCATTCTGGGAAAAGAATTACATTTTCCTTTTGTTAAAACTCTTTCCCAAGATGAAAGTAATTTTATCTGAGAGAAAACGGTTTTCCGAATAAACTCTTTATCTCAGCATATTAATTTTCTCAAAGAAGAAATTAAAATCAAAAAAATTGAGCAAATTTTAAAAACCCCGGAGATGGTTACTAAAATATCCAATCTTCACAAAAAATTTGAAGATGAAATTTGCTCCGATTTTCCTAATGCCTTTTGGGAAAGGAAAAAACATATTGTTGAATTACCTTATATTGAGGGATTTAATGAACAGTCTATTACTACCAAGGCTAGACCTATTCAAATGAATCATGAAATGATGGATTATTGTAAAAAGGAAATTGATAATTTATTAAAAAACAAAATTATTAAATTTTCTAAATCTCCTTGGAGTTGCTCTGCTTTCTATGTTAATAACAGTGCTGAAAAAGAAAGAGGAGCACCTAGACTTGTTATTAATTATAAACCTCTTAATTCTGTTTTAAAATGGATCAGGTACCCGATACCTAACAAAAGAGATTTATTAAAAAGAACTTATAAGGCTAATGTCTATAGTAAGTTTGATATGAAATCGGGTTTTTGGCAAATTCAAATTGCCAATAAAGATAAATATAAAACTGCTTTCAATGTCCCATTTGGACAATATGAATGGAATGTTATGCCCTTTGGACTAAAGAATGCTCCTTCTGAATTTCAAAATATCATGAATAGCATTTTTAATGATTATAGCTACATGTCTATTGTATACATTGATGATGTGCTTATCTTTTCTGATGATATTGATTCGCATTTTAAGCATCTTAATACTTTCTTTGAGATTGTTAAATGTAATGGTTTGGTTGTTAGTGCCAAAAAGATTAAACTCTTTCAAACCTCTATAAGGTTCTTAGGCCATGATATTTATCAAGGTAGTTACAAACCTATCTGTAGAGCCATTGAGTTCTCTTCCAAATTTCCTAATGAAATTATTGATAAAACCCAATTGCAGAGGTTTTTAGGAAGTTTAAATTATGTTGCTGATTTTATTCCTAAAGTCAGACAAGTTTGTGAACCTTTATATAAAAGGCTCAAGAAAAATCCTGTCCCTTGGGGAAATGATCAAACTCAGGCAGTCATAACTGTTAAGAAATTGGTCCAGAGTCTCCCTTGTTTAGGAATTCCCAATCCTAAAGATTTTATGATTGTTGAAACTGATGCTTCTGATCTAGGCTATGGAGGTATCTTAAAACAAAGAAGTTCTTCAGAATCTCCTGAACAATTAGTTCGTTTTACTTCTGGAATCTGGAATTCCGCTCAAAAAAATTATTCAACTGTTAAAAAAGATTAATCAAAGCTTAAATAATCAATTCATCTATTTCAAGACTGTTGATCTTCTTCTGTTTACCATACCTGCATTCACTAGCTCTATGGCCAGATTTTCCACAAGTCCAACATACATCCTCTTTGGATTTCTTAAATCCTTTATGCTTTTTCCTTCGCTTGGAAGATTTTTTGTAATCCTTTTCAAAAGTTCTTCTAGACTTACTACGATGAGTCTTCTTATTTTCCTTGTTCTCCTTCCTGCTTTTTCTTGAAGGAGGTGTTAGAGAAATAAACCCAAAGTCTTGACAGAAACTTCCTAATTCTCTCCTTGACGAAGACTTTTCCTTTTTAAGTTGATGCTTCAACTTAATATCTGTACAAAGTTCTAATCCAACAGTGTTTATAACACTAATGAGATCTCCATAAGTCATTTGATCATAAGGAATATTTCCTTCATTCCTATCCTGAATCTTTGTTCGTACTTTATCAGCAAAAAGCGGTGGAAGTCCGCTCACAAATCTTTCTTTTCGAAAGTCTAAATGACAATCTGGTCTGATCATTACCTTCTGCATAAAATTGTGTTTATACCAGGTAAAATCATCTAAAGAAGGACAACTGATATTGTTAAGAATTTGGAGACTTCTGTCCTGAAATAACTTAGGTTCTCCGATAAAATGCTTTGCTATATGGTAGAGAAGAGTAGCACAAGCATCTTCTTTGACAACTTCAGTAGGAACTTCATTAGTTCCTTCCATTTTAATAAAAATCTTAATAGCAAAGCCAATACTCGAGAGATAGAGATTATCTACAGAGTATATTATCGGCTTATGTCTACTACTCTTGCACCAAAGGCTCGAATTGAGAGCCAAAAGGGTGTAACCATGCTTATGGAGGCCAATCATGAGCATAGTTCAATATTCGTTCCTAGATTGATCAATTGGAATGACATTTTGTCTAACGACGAATGGCATTTTGATGCTATCACTCAACCTTTTTCCTTTCATTCAGAGAGATCTCGCATTGAAAGGTTAATTCAATACCCTGATGGTTCTATAGATCTAAAATTCCTTGAGAATTCCTTATCTAGAACTGCTTCTAGAAGAGCTTCTTGTTCGTCTGTCCCTTCAAGGATGGCTCCTCATTCACCATCTGCTCCTTCTAGGACTGCTCCTCACCCACCATCTTCTTCAAAAACCCCGGAGGATGATGATGAAGACAAACTTGTTTACAGAAACAATGACAAAGGAAAAGTCACTGGTGTAGATTTCTCGGGAAATATTCCTAAAGTTTATTACCAAGAACTTCCTACTAGTCCTACAGCCAGTGAAATGAAACCGCCTCCAAATCAAAAAGATTCGGTACCTGATCATTTAAAGATGCTTAAATCTAAAAAGGATTTTACCCCTAATCCTCAGATTTTGCAAGAATCTTGGATTCATCCTAATAATCAAATCAACAGAGATTGGTATAAGGCTACTTATACTCTCAAAGAAAGAGAGAATTTTGCAAACTCTTGGATGATGGATATGAAAAGAATCCAATGCGAAATAGATTTCTTCAAATGGTTTGAAATGACGGGAAAAATTGATGACCAAAAAGATTCTCTTAAAGTCATTATCAACAAATGGTACACTACTTCAAATAAGGTTATTGAAGATGTTACTCCTCCTCTGGAAGGAATAAATATCCCGATTTCAGGAACTATTATAAAAGCTTCCCCTTTTAAAATCCTTTCCCCAGAAAAGCCTTCTGTTATTGCTACTAATCTTGACATTAACAAGATTATAGAGCAAAATAATTATACTAACCAAATTCTTCATGTCGTTTCTAGACAAATTGAAGATTCCAAAGAAAAAGCCTCTTTTTCAGGAAGGCCTGTCCCTTTATCCACTACTACTATCAGTCAGAAAATTGACCCAAATCCTATTTTTAAGATAAATGAATTTTCCAGAGTAAATTACCCCAAGCTCAAAAATACCTTTGATATTTCTGACAATATTCTGGATAAGATCAATGAGAAACTTGCCAACTTCTCAATTTCTGATAAGAATGGTAAGAAAGTCGCTACTATTAGTGACAAAGATAATCTTGTCCAAAAACTTTCCAATGATAGATATCATAACCGAAAAAACTATCATAAAAGACCTTCTTTCCCAGACCTTCAATATGAGGAAAACGCTTTTATCTCCACTTCTTCTCATTAAGGAAGCAGTATAACTGAATGAAACATCGATGGTCTAGCAGAACATCAGATCTATAATAAACTCCACGAGATGGGGATAGCTATCACAGCTTACAAAATAAGAAATTTTTTAAGAACACCTAACAGCGAATCATCAAAATTAAGAAATCTGCCATCTCTAATGAGGACTCAAATAGGAATATCTAAGCCCATATTTGTAACAATAATATTTGTTTAACAAATGATTTCATTATTACTGAAGATATTAATGAAGATATTATTCTTGGAATACCTTTTATCACTCAGATAAAACCTTTTGTCACTAATCTAAGTGGTATTACTACTTCCATTCTGGGAAAAGAATTACATTTTTCTTTTGTTAAAACTCATCGTAGTAAGTCTAGAAGAACTTTTGAAAAGGATTACAAAAAATCTTCCAAGCGAAGGAAAAAGCATAAAGGATTTAAGAAATCCAAAGAGGATGTATGTTGGACTTGTGGAAAATCTGGCCATAGAGCTAGTGAATGCAGGTCTGGTAAACAGAAGAAGATCAACAGTCTTGAAATAGATGAAGCAACCAAAGAAAAGCTTTTTTCTATTCTTGAAGAACTTCGAAACTGAAGAAATCCCAGGATAGGAATGAAGGAAAAATTTCCTTATGATCAAATGACTTATGGAGATCTCATTAGTGTTATAAACACTGTTGGATTAGAACTTTGTACAGATATTAAGTTGAAGCATCAACTTAAAAAGGAAAAGTCTTCGTCAAGGAGAGAATTAGGAAGTTTCTTGACAGTGTTGTTGGGGGTGGTTTTGATTCCTGCTGGCTTAGGAGTCCATCCTTTGATCATAATTTCTTTAGCTAAGAAACGAATTTTTTCTATATCTACCTTGGTAAAATTCCAAGTAATGATGTAAGATATTCTTTTTTGAATAAAGAACTTACATAATTTAATATTCTCTGAAAGAGTAGAAATCTCTTCTTTGCTTTGAAATTCATTAAACCTAACATGAAACTGTTGCGGTAAAATTTGTAAATTTCCTCCGAATATGTTCCACCATTCATAGAACCATCTGGGAATAATTGCTTTTATCATCTGTGGACAATATTTAATAAACCAAGTATGTCTTGGTCTTAAATAAATAAAATTGAACCAGGCCGCCTTATAGTCATGCCAATTATAGGTTTGAGGCCTATGCTGCATAGATAAAGATATTGGTGTATGCAAATGATTTGTAAACCATTCAAATGGAGATAAAATCCTTTTGATGGTAAACCTTGAATACCTTATGAAATCAGGATTCTGTTCATCTCTGTTGTGTTCAATCTCGATGGATTCTGTGTCTATCAGAATAGCTTCATAGAACTTTCTGGTCTTGTAAGAGCAGTCTGTATCAACAAAATTGTTATCTGTGTAACAAGGTTTCAAAAGAGTATCAATTCCAAGGCTTTCATAATCCTTGTCAATGGCCAATAACGGTAACATCTGGGTAGTTAAGAACTCAAATTTTTCTTCCTTAACAGAAGGGATTTGCTTTGGAGCTGGTAACTCTGGTTTGACAGCTTGAGCGAAGGATTCAGGAACCTTCATTTCATAACTATTTTTGGTTTGTACAGAAGAGCTCGAGGCTTCTTGAGTGAAAGGTCTATTAGGTAAAGGTCTATTAGGCCTTAATTGGATTAACTTTGTTGGAGTAGGAGGAGGTAATGCAGGTAATTTAGGATATTCTGCTAATAATGTGAATCTATTATCAAAAACCGATCTTTGTGGGGTTTTTGCCGGCGTTACAGGAGGTAAGATGAATGGTTTCGCCATTTGTTTTTCCTCTTTTAAAGAGGTGTTAGGCTTGAAAGGCCTCATTTTTCCCTGTAAAAATTCTCTTGTTAGAAAATCAGGTAAAGAGTTATTTTCTCCTTTTATGAAATCAATTTGAAAATCAAAGCTAGATAGTAGAGCTTGCCATCTAGCAAATATTTGTTTTGAAACAAGATTTTTTACATCCTTTTGTAAAATTTCTTTAGCAGATTTACAATCAACTCTTAATAAAAATTCTTTATTAATTAAGTCATCTTGAAATTTTGTGATACATAGCACTATAGACAAGATTTCTTTTTTAACAGTTGAATAATTTTTTTGAGCGGAATTCCAGATTCCAGAAGTAAAACGAACTAATTGTTCAGGAGATTCTGAAGAACTTCTTTGTTTTAAGATACCTCCATAGCCTAGATCAGAAGCATCAGTTTCAACAATCATAAAATCTTTAGGATTGGGAATTCCTAAACAAGGGAGACTCTGGACCAATTTCTTAACAGTTATGACTGCCTGAGTTTGATCATTTCCCCAAGGGACAGGATTTTTCTTGAGCCTTTTATATAAAGGTTCACAAACTTGTCTGACTTTAGGAATAAAATCAGCAACATAATTTAAACTTCCTAAAAACCTCTGCAATTGGGTTTTATCAATAATTTCATTAGGAAATTTGGAAGAGAACTCAATGGCTCTACAGATAGGTTTGTAACTACCTTGATAAAGATCATGGCCTAAGAACCTTATAGAGGTTTGAAAGAGTTTAATCTTTTTGGCACTAACAACCAAACCATTACATTTAACAATCTTAAAGAAAGTATTAAGATGCTTAAAATGCGAATCAATATCATCAGAAAAGATAAGCACATCATCAATGTATACAATAGACATGTAGCTATAATCATTAAAAATGCTATTCATGATATTTTGAAATTCAGAAGGAGCATTCTTTAGTCCAAAGGGCATAACATTCCATTCATATTGTCCAAATGGGACATTGAAAGCAGTTTTATATTTATCTTTATTGGCAATTTGAATTTGCCAAAAACCCGATTTCATATCAAACTTACTATAGACATTAGCCTTATAAGTTCTTTTTAATAAATCTCTTTTGTTAGGTATCGGGTACCTGATCCATTTTAAAACAGAATTAAGAGGTTTATAATTAATAACAAGTCTAGGTGCTCCTCTTTCTTTTTCAGCACTGTTATTAACATAGAAAGCAGAGCAACTCCAAGGAGATTTAGAAAATTTAATAATTTTGTTTTTTAATAAATTATCAATTTCCTTTTTACAATAATCCATCATTTCATGATTCATTTGAATAGGTCTAGCCTTGGTAGTAATAGACTGTTCATTAAATCCCTCAATATAAGGTAATTCAACAATATGTTTTTTCCTTTCCCAAAAGGCATTAGGAAAATCAGAGCAAATTTCATCTTCAAATTTTTTGTGAAGATTGGATATTTTAGTAACCATCTCCGGGGTTTTTAAAATTTGCTCAATTTTTTTGATTTTAATTTCTTCTTTGAGAAAATTAATATGCTGAGATAAAGAGTTTATTCGGAAAACCGTTTTCTCTCTGATAAAATTACTTTCATCTTGGGAAAGAGTTTTAACAAAAGGAAAATGTAATTCTTTTCCCAGAATGGAAGTAGTAATACCACTTAGATTAGTGACAAAAGGTTTTATCTGAGTGATAAAAGGTATTCCAAGAATAATATCTTCATTAATATCTTCAGTAATAATGAAATCATTTGTTAAACAAATATTATTGTTACAAATATGAGCTTTAGAAAGCTTATAATTAATTTTGAGTAACTCACCAGTAGCAGAATATAATTTTGAAGTACTTTTTTCCAAATACTTAGTAGGAAGAATACCTTTAACAATGCAATTTCTATCTGCACCACTGTCAAGTAAAGCAATTCTGTTAATAACAAAATCTTTGTTTATAATAATTTTAACAGGAATATGATGACTCTGTGGCCGGATAGAAGAGATAACAGTGATACCTGGACTGGAAGTAGTCGCAATATCATCAGTAGGTTTAGCAGAAAGATCAATATTGAAGGGAGGATAATCTAAGTTATCCTTTTCTGGGATTTCTTCAGTTTCTTCATCAAGGTTTTGATTAGCAATTTCTTTGAGGATTTTCTCAGCAATGACATCTGTTTCGACTTTCCCAAGTCTGAATTTAATGTCTTTGATTTCCTCTTTAAGAGTTTTGACTTCATGATGAAGATCAGAAATGGTAGGTTCAGCATTTCTTTCGAACCTATTCATGATTTGTTTCATGCTGAAAGGTTCAACCATAGTGCGAACTTTGGGCTTATCCTTTTGGTTGAGAATAAGATTCTTGAGCTCTATAAGATATTTTTTCCTAGCTTCTTCATTATCAATATGTTCAATAATGTCGAAGAGAGCTTCTTTAGAGTCATTGCTAAGGACTCTAATTTGAGGAATTTCTTCACAAACACAGAAAGCCTCTGTGCAGTTACAGTTTTTTCCCAATTGGGTAGAATCTGAATCATAATCGACGTTGATATCTTCTTCGTCGCTATATTCAGCTGAATTATTTGAAGAATCGGATAAAGGTTCTTCAAGAATAGAAAAAAGCTTTTGATGGTTGTTGATGAATGTTGGCTTGTGAATGATTGATGGTTGTTCCCTTGTACATTCGAGTATCGATTGTGATCAATATCGATGACTTGAATAGTGCTCTTGATGAATGATATGTTTGTCTGAGTCCAACGAGTTAATTTGAGTTGCGTAGGCTTGTGTGAACTCTTAGTATCTCATTGTGTCGAAGTCAGTCTTGCACTGACCGTTGCACGCAAGCTTGACTCATAGAGTTGTGATCCACAATAGTGTTTGGATGCCATGTGTGGTGAGCTTTACTTGAAAGGTGTGCATGATGATACCTAGAACTTACCCCGTTGGTCCAATTGATTGGCATTGGCAAATGAAGGAAATGATCTTAGGCATAAATTTTTTAGAGTGAACCTAATTGCTATACCTTTGTTTTACCAACTTGTGAGTGTGTGAAACCAGCTTGGCACTATTTGAGCCTATCATTTTCTTTTGTTGAAACATAAACACAATGATTTGAGCCAGTTATTGAAATTGACATGTCTTTCCCACCTATAACCTTCGTGAAGCATTTGTTCATTTGAATAGCCAACTTAGGCCAAAAGCCTAAGTTGGGGGTGTGGTAAGAAGGAAGAAAGAAATTGAGTAAGAAGTTTGTGAACTCTATCCTTGTAAAGAGATGTGTAAAAAAGATGAAACCCCTCCATATAAAAAAAAAGAAAAAGAAAAGAAAGAAAAGATGTGAATAAATTATGCCAATTGTGCATTGTGGTGGAAATAAAAAGGGGATACCAAAATTTCTTGTGTGCTATGAAGAGGCCAAGCATGAGTTGTGAATTTGAAAAGGATGAAAGAAAAGGAAAAGAAGTGAAATATGAGCCATTCTTCATGAAGGTAGAGTCACAAAGCCTAAATGATCATACCCTGAACCTTAGCCTTATTTCAAACCTTGAAAGACCTTTTTGATCCTACATAAGCCTTGTGTATGTTGGTTGGAGAATACGGGCAAGCCTATGAGTAAAATCATGCATGTTTTTCTCATTTGGGAGTGTAAACGTTGTTTTCGATTCCTTAATGATGGTCTTTGATTGGCTTTGTGAGAGCATGGAATCATTCTTGTTGTGAGGGCATTCGAATACTTTTGTTGGACATGAATTTACGTTTCAAGTGAGCACTTTTGAGCTTGAACTATAATTGATGATGGCCAGTCAGAGTTTGAAACTTTGAATTCACATTTGAACATTACATGTTTAAATTAAAACCTTGTGTGCATTCTCATGTTGATCCTCAAGGAGCACTCTTTGTAGACATCTCTGTTGGGCCTAATTGAGCTCATGTTTTACTTGAGGAAAAGCAAAACTTTAAGTTGGGGGTGTTGATGAGTCGAGAGTTTTGACTTATTTAAGGCTTGTTATTTAATGATTTATTATCCTCAATGCCTATTTTATGATCAAAACTGATGTTAAATTGTTTATGTGCAGCCATGGAAGTTTAAGAACAAGGCAAGGACATTATTTTGCTAAAAGAAGTGAAAGAGTTGGAAAAGATGAAGAAGAAGGAAGGCTGGAGTTTGCAAAAGCCACTCGGCGACTCGCCGAGTGAGCCTCTAGCTCGCCTAAAGTTCCAGTGGAATGGCTCTTGAACCAAACCAACTCGGTGATCAAAATGAGCACTTCGGTGTGTCACCGAATGAAACGGCGAGCTCAACCCAGATCGCCTAAACTTCAAGAACCATTTGAGGTAGAAATCAAGTACAAAAAGGCTAGGTGGACACTTCGGCATGTCGCCGAACCACTTGGCGAGCCCAAGTTATTTTGTTAAATGGACCCACATACTGAAATATGTGGAAATTTTTGGAAAAGTATAAATTGAAGTTTGAAGAGAGAAAAGGACATAAGGCTGAACTAGACTGAAGAAAACATTCAGACTTTTGAGGTCTATAACATTCTTGAGAGGGTTTTGATCTTAGACTTTGGGTTTTGAAGATTTAATCTTAATTTTTAGCATTTGAGTATTGAAGACTTTGCCATTTTGGATGGAAAACCTTTTTGGTAACTATCTTTTACTTTTTGCTATGATTGGCTAAAACCCTTGTCCTTAGAAGTGTGAATATGTAATCGGATAAATAAATTAGCCTATGGGTGTTTCTAATTGCTATATTTAATGTTATTTTGAATTGGGTTCAGTTGTTTATTCATGTTTTCATTTATGAACTGAAGTTGCAAATTTAGTTCTAGCTTTAGATCTCTATTGCTTGCTTGTGAAAGAAGTATAGAGGGGAATTTAAGATTGATGATTGTAGTGACGTTAGTCTCTACAACCCAGCTAGATAAAGTGGGTTAAATTAAGGAATTGGGTCATTTTGTATTGAAAGCTTGTTGAGGTTCGATAGAACTCACTTGATACATGATAGTTGAATGAAAAATGGCTATTATCGTTATAACCCATTCTACCCATTGAGATTCAACAACTTAAAGCCATTAGTTATCACCCATTAGGCGAAATTAGTATCCAATTACTCACACACTCCTAAGGTCCCGCTCTCTACTGATTAAAAACCCCGTATTACTTGTCTTTTTTAGAAATTTGTTACTAAACTCTCTTAATATTTATAATTAAAATTCAATAATTTACTTTATGTTGCGTCTTGTCTAGGCTACAAAAGATTAGAACACCTTTGCACTTCGTACTTGAATTCTTTTCCGTACCACTCCTTGTTGGATCGACCCCAACTCTTTGTTGGGTTTATACTTGTTAGCAACCGCCTATACTTTGAATTATAAGAGATGTAGTTGAGCGTTATCAGGGGTGCCGAAGAATCTTGGGCACTGCTGCCCCCATTACCCTTGTTTCTCATTGGGCATGCCCTAGAAAAGTGACCCACCTTTCCACACTTATAGCAACCATCAGTACCAACATGACATTCTCCCAGATGAAGCTTACCACACTTGTCACATAGTGGGTTGAGAGTGAACCCTTATGCCACACTGCCCTACGACTGAGAACCCTGAGCTTTGAAATTCTAGGAGTTCTGGTTCCTCCGATCATTCATGGAGTAGGTCCAGATGACCTTTGCTGGAAGGATGACCAATTTCCATTCCCGATTTTCTGCTGGCCGGACTCATCATTTGATGTCTTAGCTCCTTACTGTGGAACTCTTCCCTGTCTTTCAACTTGTCCTCTTCCACCTGATATACATGAATCATAAGCCTAGATATGTCCATGTCCCTATCAACATAGATGCCTTACCTTCCTTATTAGATAAACGGGATAGCCCACATACAAACAAACTCATTCTACTTCCCATATTAGCCACCATCTCCGGAGCATAGCGGGATAGTTGAGTGAACTTGAGGTTTTAATCTTGCACACTCATAGACTCCTACTTAAGATTAAGAAAACCTCTTACCTTTGCTTCCCTTAGCTCTTCAAGAAAGAAGTGCCCTAAGAAAGCATTCTCAAACACATCCCAGCTCAAAAGTGGTGCCCCCTCTTCCCTGTTCTTCTTCCACTTATCATACCATATCCTAGCAATACCTTTGAGCTAGTATGTAGCCAACTCCACACGATCAGCATTAGCAACATGCATGACCTCAAACACTTTCTGAAGTTTACACACGAAATTTTTTGGATCCTCATTGAGCTTCAACCCAATGAACTCTGGCGGATTCAATCTTAGAAATCTTGGACTATGAATGTATCATTCACATCCTGATAATCTGCTCCTTGGCGACCAACTTGTGCTGTCACCACTTGAGTCAATATTTGAATAGCATTCCTAAAGTCAGCATTGGTGACATCTCCCTGAGAGGGTTGTACTTCTGGTGCATTGGGAGCTTCTTGACCTTAAGGATTAACATTCCTCCTAACAGGACGTCATCGAATAGATCTTCATGAAGGCATGATCTGAAAAGACACGCGTAAGAATGAGTTAGAGGAACTTTTATAGAGTTGTGCTCTGATACCAAGTTCGTCATGCCTCGAGCCTACACCCTGGACGTGGCCGACACTCAAGAACCATTTTTGATCCCCAAGCAAACCCTTGGCATGGCTAACTATGACTCACACGACTCTATAAGATAAGAAAAAGCTTAAATAGATAAGCATTTAAACATTTAAAGAAAATATTTAAGACACAGTCTTGAAATACTTAACATAATTCATAAGTTAAATAAACATCCTGAGAAAATAATGAAAAACATCTAATTTTGTCTGTCTATGAAGCATCTAACTGTTCAAGATAGATGTCAGGACAAGACCCACGATACCTCAAATGCTACTAAACCTGAATATGAAAATAAAGTCTCTCGAAACAAGGAGGCCTCACCAAAAGCTGTCTATGAGTGCAAGGTGATCTCAACGAAATGCCTGTTGATGATCCTGAACACTTGTATCTGCATAATAAAAGATGCAGGTTAAATGACATCAGTACATTGAATGCACGAGTATGTAATAAGGCTGAATAAAGCAATAACATAACTGAAGGATTAACAACAACTTAACTAAATTAATACATGAATATGAAGTGAAAACCCTCTAAACTTTACAATAAGATATGCAATAAAAGCAATATGAAAATAATATACTTTACTTGTGGGGATTTTCTCTAATCGACAACCATTACTATGAGCCTAGCAATGATACAACGTTTCGCCCACGTTGCAAGAGAAATCCTATACCTTGTTGGGGAATAGGATAATACTGTAACTATGGATCTATCTAATAGGCCTTCTCAGAGGAAGTAAGGAGTCGCACGAAGAATCAGTGCTATCCTATCCTAGTCTGGCTTCGTAGTTTTATGGGACTTTTGAGTTATAAAAGACTCCAACCTAGTTCAATATTCGATACTACTCCCAAAATAATCAATATCAATTATGCTCAATTCACCCTTATCAAAGAAAGGGACTATCACTTTACTGAAATACTTTTCAAAAACGTCAATCGTACGTGCATTTAAAACGTATACTCTTGGACTTATCTTTCAAGTCTAAGATCGATATATATGACAACTGAAAACTCTTATATTTTTCTGAAAATAGAGCTCTTAAAATGTTCTCTTAGACTCGCTTTAGTTTTGAATGTACACTAAGACATGTGATTAGGATATGCAGGGATTTTCAAAGGTAGATAGAGCCTATAGGAGCTAATACACGGAAGGGAAGCGTGGCCATAACTTAAAGGAAGACGTGCCAGATGAAACAAGGAAAAAATTGGCCCAGCGACCCCTGGCGCACTGCTGGCACGGGGTACCAGGACTCAAACATCAAACAGAGGCCTAGGGTATACTACTGGCGCGGGCGCCAAGCCCTGAACTTCAAAAGTCAGGCTTGGGCGATGTGCTGGCACAGAGTGCCAGGCCCTAAACTGTTGAAGGCCAACCTTGGCGCCTTCATGGCGCGCCGCCCCAGGGCCTCCCCGACATCCCCAATGAATTCAAGTTAAATCAGGACCCCAAATGGTCTAGAATTGGGAAATTGTTCCTAAACTCTACTTGTCTTTCAAACCCAAAATCAATACATGAGAAACTTTCATACAATTCCTTTTGAAAACATAACTTTACTAAATCAATAGGATTCATGTAATACTAAGCATGAACAACCTTATAAGATTCACAAAAACAAAGGAATCAAAACATCAACTGTTAGAGAACTGAATTCAATATTAAGAACTATGAATGGATCTTTTAGATGTGATGATTTCTGACTGAATTGAGATGTAAGGCGTGAGGATGAACTAGTCCAACACTATGAATAGCCTTACATACCTGAAAAGAACAAAGTTTCTTGGTGAAATCGATGGAAACTTGAAGAACGATTTAACACTAGCTTGCTTCTCCTCTTGGAACCTTGCTCAATTCTTCTAAGTGTTAAAGAACGTGAAAAGATGTTTTAACACTGTTTAGAACCTTAATTAGGTGATAGAAAAATGTGGTTAAGGCTTAGAAGGAGTGGGAAAAGACTAAACTACTGCTCTTAAAAACTATCGAGGTGCCTTAAAGGGAAGCTTCACTAAAATGAGCATAACCTTTTACTCTGAACTCGAAATGAAGTAAACTCAGTGGTGTTGGAAAGAAGACTCAAAGACCATAAATTTGATAGGTCATGGGTGAACCTAACTCATTAAGTGCTGAGAAATATGATCATTTGAAGTTGACCTAAAACTTTAAAACTGATGGGTGACTTGTTCGGACCCCTTTTTAGGCTTTATCGAAGTCTGAGGTATTACAGAATTATTAACAAACTAAGTAACATGTTTGTTATTCTAGAGGGCACCAGTTGGGAAAAAGTATAGAAAGTAAAAACAACTACAAGTAATTAAAAGAATCAAGAAAGGTTACAAGTAGCAGTAGTGTTAATAATTGAGACTCCCTAACTTTTTCCTATATTAACCATTAACAAAGAATAGAAAAGTAGTAATTGAAACATTTAAACTTTTCTACGTAAAGAATGTGAAAGGTTAAGAAGCAATATTTGAAAATTATGTGATAATAGCTATCTATCTGTGTGTTTGTCTATCTATCTCTCTATTTGTCTATGTATCTATTTGTCTGTGTGTCTGTCTATCTATCTATCTATCTATCTATATCTATCTATTTGATCTATCTGTCTGTCGTCTCTCTTTCTCTTTATTTGTCTATCTATCTGTCTATCTGTCTGTCATCTCTCTTTATCTCTTTCTATCTATTTGTTTATCTATCTATCTGTCTGTCTGTCTATACTATCTATCTATCTATACTATCTAACTCTCTTTATCTCTTTCTATCTATTTGTTTATCTATCTATCTGTCTGTCTGTCTATACTATCTATCTATCTATACTATCTAACTCTCTGTCTGTCTATCTATCTGTCTATCTATCTGTCTATCTATCTATCTATCTATCTATCTTTCTGTCTGTCTATACTATCTATCTATCTATACTATCTAACTCTCTATCTATCTATCTGTCTGTCTATCTATCTGTCTATCTATCTATCTATCTATCTATCTATCTATCTGTCTGTCTGTCTGTCTGTCTATCTATCTATCTATCTATCTATCTATCTATATTAAAAGAATATACCTTTTTAGATTGAAGAGTTGAGACTTTTTCAAAGAGCTGTGACATTAAAATTGTTGTGAATTTTCCAAAAGGTTGTGACTTCTCTGATAAGTTGTAATATTTTCAAAGGATTGTGACCTTTCAGCAGGATTGACTATTCCAAAAGGGCTTGTGACTTTTCCAAAGACTTGTGACTTTTCTAAAGAGTTGTGATTTTTTGAAAGAGTTATGACTTTTTGGATGAGTTGTGATCTTTCTTAAGAGTTGTGACATTTCTGAAGAGTTGTGCCTTTTCTGATAAGGCACAATAAGGACATAGTCATACTACTTTTGTTGGCTATAAATAGTGGAGTTCCCTCACATTTTTAAACTACGAATGAAACTTCTTCTTATTCTTGTCCTTCTCCTTCACCTTCTCCTACTTCTTCCTCTTCTTCCTCTTTCTCTTCTTCCTCTTCTTCCTCTTCTTCTTCCTCTTCCTCTTCTTCCTTCCTCTTCTTCTTCCTCCTCCTCCTCTTCTTCTTCTTCTTCTTCCTCCTCCTCCTCCTCCTCCTCTTCTTCTTCTTCTTCCTCTTCTTATTCCTCTTCCTCCTCCTCTTCTTCTTCTTCTCCTCCTCCTCCTACTTCTTCCTCTTCCATTTTCTCTTCCTCTTCCTCTTCTTCCTCTTTCTCTTCTTCGTCTTCTTCCTCTTTCTCTTCCTCTTCTTCTTCTTCTTCTTCTTCTTCCTCCTCTTCTTCCTCCTCCTCTTCTTCTTCTTCTTCTTCTTCTTCATCTTCCTCCTCTTCTTCTTCCTCCTCCTCCTCCTCTTCTTCTTCTTCTTCTTTTTCTTCTTCTTCTTCTTCTTCTTCCTCGTTGTCTTACACTTCCTCTTCTTCTTCTTCGTCCTCATCTTCTTCTTCTTCCTTTTCCTCTTCTTCTTCTTCTTCTTTCTCTTCCTCTTCTCTTTCTTCTTCCTCTTCATCTTCCTATGTCTCTTCTTCTTCTTCTTCTTCTTCTTCTTCTTCTTCTTTTTCTTCTTCTTCTTCTTCTTTTTCTTCTTCTTCTTTTTCTTCTTCTTCTTCTTAAAA
Organism: Solanum appendiculatum; assembly: GCA_018342035.1. Classification (NCBI taxonomy): domain Eukaryota; kingdom Viridiplantae; phylum Streptophyta; class Magnoliopsida; order Solanales; family Solanaceae; genus Solanum; species Solanum appendiculatum. The sequence goes on from JAGDQO010001806.1 coordinate 49,384, forward strand.
AATATATTAAATGACGACATCTTTTCACATCGAATGATTGTGATATTTCCAAAGGGTTATAACTTTTTCAAAGAGTTTTGACTTTTCTCAAGGGTTGTTACTCTTCCATAGAGTTGTGATTTCTTCAAAGAATTGCAACTTTTTCAAAGAGATATGATTTTTTGAAGGGTTGTTAATTTTTTTCTAAGGCACAATAAGCACTTGTTCATACTACCTTTTGTTAGCTATAAATAGAGGAGTTCTCTCAAATTTTTAAACAACAAATTTTATAAGCTTCGTATTCTTCTTCTTTCTAAGATCCAATTTAGTACGTATTCTATATTTCAAACTATATTATTTTAAGGAACTTTAAGGACCATATTTTCTTTTGGTGAAGGTCCAAAGTAGACTTCCAAGAATTTGGCGAAGTTCCACAAAGTTAGGGATGGAATTTGTCATGAAGAAGAAGATACAACAACGGGTATGATTTGCCTAGTTTTTATAGGTAGTTCTTGAAGAGACGCAATCGAAGGGATACAACTGTCTTAAGGGGCACAAGACTTGAAGAAGCGGGTTTAAAGGTAAAAATAAAATCGGGGTAAAAAACATAGAAGTATGAAGGAAAACATAAAAATAAATTCCTAAATTCTAAGGGTGCCATGTAGGCGAGCTTAGGATTCTCTTTTATCTATCTATACTAACTTAAAAGCATGAACTCCCTAACCTGAATGTTAAATTACTATAATACTCTTACTTAAAACACCCACCTATATCAATTTGAATAGCATTTATTCTCTTAAAAGATTGTAAGTTTTCTGATGAATTGTGACTTTTTACAAAGGATTGTGACTTTTCAGATGAGTTGTGACTTTTTCAAGGAGTTCTGACTTTTCCAAAGGACTTTTACTTTTCTGAAGGGTCGTGAATTTTCAAATAAGGCATAATAAGCACATGCTCACACTACCTTTTGTTGGCTATAAATAGAGGAATTTCCTCTCATTTTTTAACCACAAAAATTTCTAATCTTCAACTCTTCTTCTTCTTACACTTTAAAATTTTTCATGTGATTTATTGTCGCTGAGTGAGTGTGAAGGTTAATGGAATTTGAGGTACCACTATTATGATGAATTAAATCATTTTAACCTAAGAGGATACATTCCAAAACCTCGAGTACTTGAGGGAATAATTTTTGGTGATATAATAATCATTTTTTATTTTTTAATATATACAGTAGTATGTAATGTTCTAATACATGAAGCTAACGTGAAGTTGTTTAAATTCATTTGTTTTTGTTAACAAATTCTCCTATAATGCAGATATATGCTTCTGAATATCTTTTTCAAATATTATTGAACTTCTCATGAATCAGAGAATTGTCACGAATTGTTTTGTTGATGCTCAAGATATAAGAATGACTTTACTTACAATGATATTTATGTGATTGAGATTGTCTGAAAGTTTGCTCCAAAATAGTTACTACTATATAAATATTCTCCTTTTGTTTTACTTATTTACTTATATTATATATATATATATGTATATATATATATATATGTATTTTAATCAAAGGAAAATTCATACAATTATAATGAAGCCAGGTTGAAGGGTGTATTAGTTTAATTTTTATTTTTATTTAATTGCTAATTTTTATGATATAAATATTTTTATTACATGCAAATCTTTATATATAGATATATATATTTGGGTATGTATTTTTATTTAAATTAAAGTATTTTATATGTCATGAAAGTATCATCATGTTAACAAGGTACCCCCCCCTAGATGTAATATGGCGTACAAGACCCCAAAAGGCCCCATACAAGCCACTTAGCATACATCATACAAGATAATAATAGATAAGGGTTCAAAAGGTAAATTTTATATCCAAAGAGTTTACAAAACATAGTGGAAGTCTAAACATAGTCCCAGAGCCATCTATCAAAGAATAGAAAGAATGTTGGGACGTAACCCAATACAAGTCCAAAGGTAAAGAAACATAAAAGAATAATAAGACAATGTCCTCAAACACATGAGGACTCACCCACTCATCAAGCCCTACATTATGAGATAATGTAGGCAAAAAGTATGAGTTAGTACATGGAATGTACCAAGTATGATAGCTATGCACGCAATCATCAAGTCATGCTAGAAAGGGGACATTTTCATTACATGCAATGATCAAGCTAAAACATGAGATAGGAGTTAGAAATCGTAAGTCATAAAGACATAGTCAATACAAGCTAATCGTCTTTGAAACCTTGAAACACCTTCAGAAGTAACTTAAGTTCATTATTTTGGAAAGTGAGCCTTAACCGACATAGACCATGTGAGCTATAACATGGAATCTGGTGTCTACCCTTCATTGAAAAGAGGTGTCCTTACTTGCCAAGGTAAGAACCATAACTTCTAGCTTAAGTGGATCAACTAGCTAATCCTATGGTGGCACATAGTTTATGGGACATGGGTAATCGCACTTGTCCACTCAGTGCTAAGCATAGTTCCCACGGATTAATCATAAATCATAATTTATCTTATCAGTAGTAGACATGGGTAATTGCCTCCTGTCTATTTATAGGAAACATGGGTAATCGCCGCTTACCCTTTCATTAGAACAACTTCTTAATCATTGATTCAAGTTTAGTTGAGAAAACCTTTCAACATGTTATGAATCCTTTATGTGAGAAAAATCCTTTCACAACTCAACAACCACATCAATTATGCTTAAATCTCAAAGCAAGTCTTACATCATCATAAATTTCGTAATTAAACATGCATATATTCATAAAAAACCATGTTTTGATCATTCATAACTTCATCATGAAAATCAAAGCTTAGAAGACACCAATCATGCATGGGCTCACATAAATTCATCTTAAAATCATTCAAATTCCCCAATTCATCTTTCATAGTTCAAAACCTCATGTCTTGATCATAGTCTAGAAATCATGAAATTCATTTGGGTTCATGGGGATTCAACTTGAAATGCAATTTAACTCAATTCATGCATAATTAAACATGATTAAATCAATTAGACCATAATTTGAAAGAACCCATAAGATATAAGAAAACCCTAATTTCAATTGAAGGACTCTAGCTTGAAAATTGAGGAACTTAGGAACCCTACGGAGGAAAGGGCTTCGTAAGTGAAGAACTATCATACCTTGATGCCAAAAGCTTGAAATCAATGGAGGATTGGGGGACTTGGCTTGAAAACCCTAGCTCTTCCTTCTTCTTCTTCAAGTTTTTCTAGAGAGAATTATTTGGGAGATGAGAGTTTTGGGAATGATTAGAAATTGGTAGAATTAGGCTTTAAAAAGGTTTATATTAGAGCTAGGTTAAAGGCTATACCAACTTAGATTAGGAATTAAACACCTAGGGAAAAGACCAAAAAGCCCTTTTTAAAATAACTGTTGGACCCCTATCTATGATTGGACCTACGGTCCGTAAGTCAACCTACTGACCGTCCTGTTCAACCATAAATAGATTCAGAGACTTTCCAACTTTGGACCCCCAACGACGGGACCCCATGACGGTTCGTCGGTCAACCTACGGTCCATACATGGCAACCGTAGGTCCAACTCTTTGCCCTGAAAATTTCACTAAGTGTAGGTCTTACCTAGAGACCAACCTACGGCTCGTACATAGATCGGCGGTTCGTCCTGGAAAGCCGTATAAAATTACTGAGGCTTATCATTTTTATGGAACCTGGACTAGCCAACCACGGACCTGATTTACGGACCGTAGGTCCATCCACAGGCCGTAGGTGGCTCCATTGGTACTGGCACCAGAAATTCCAGAAAATATGTAATTCTTTCCTTTTCTAATCTGAGGTGTACAATATCTCCCCCGCGGGTCATAAGAAGAATAAGAACTTAATCTAACAGCCCAGCATGAACGCAATCATATAAATGCACATATCCGAGGGGGAAAACATCACTCCAAGCTAAAGCATGTTCAAAACATCATATCATCAAGCCTACATACAACTCATACTCAAATGGACGTAGTCATGAAGAAATCAATCAAGTTAACTCATTTTCTCAAAATTTTAAGCTTTTCATGAACTTGCATAAATGAGGGATCATGGGAATATCTAAGACTCATGATACCAAAAGAGTAAACCATGAGGAACTAAATACCTCAAACTAGAATAGGGACGGAGGGAAAACGATGAGGATAACGGAACATCATATTATCCTCGGCCTCCCAACTGGCACCCTTAACTAACTGATTCCTCCAAAGAACCTTTATGGAAGCAACTTCTTTATTCCTTAACTTCCGGACTTGTCGGTCTAAAATCTCAACCAGAACTTCTTCATAGAAAAGGTTGTCCTTTATACCAAGATTCTCTAATGGTACTATAGATGCTGGATCACCAACACACTTCTTTAATAAGGAGACATGGAAAACTAGTGTATCGACACTAAATCATTCGGCAAGTCAAGTCCATAAGCAACCTTGCCAATCCGCCTCAAATTTTGATATGGCCCCACATAACAGAGACTAAGCTTCCCTTTCTTTCCAAACCTCATCACACCCTTCATGGGTGAAATTTTCAAGTAAACCTAATCATCAACATCAAATTTTAGGTCTCTTCTCCTAACGTTGGCATAGGACTTTTGTCGACTTTGAGTCGTGTTCAATCTTTCTCTCATAAGCCAAACTTTCTCCATAGCCTCATGAACCAATTCGGGACCTATCAATGCTACTTCACCAACTTCAAACCAACCTATAGGAGATTTACACTTCCTGCCATAAAGAGCCCCAAATGGAGCCATACCAATACTCGAATGGTAGCTATTATTATAAGAAAACTCGATCAAACGCAAATGATCATCCCAATTACCCTTGAAGTCAATAACACAAGCCCTTAAGGTATCTTCCAAAGTTTGAATATTACACTCCGCTTGCCCATCGGTATGAGGATGAAAGGCCATACTAAGCTTAACACGAGTTGCAAGACCCTTTTGGAAAGACTTCCAAAATTGAAAAGTGAATTGTGTACCACGATTAGATATAATGGATAGGGGCACCCCATGCAGCCTAACTATTTCCCTTAAGTACAACATAGCATAGTCTTCCGCCGAATAAGAAACCTTAACGGGCAAGAAATGGGCTGATTTTGTCATACGATCCAGAGTAACCCAAATAGAGTCAGGTTGTCGTCGGGTGTGTGGTAAACCAATAATAAAGTCCATATTCAAATCTTTCCACTTCCAAGTTGGAATACAAATATCTTGGGGCAAACCTCCCGGCGTTTGATGCACACTTTCACTTGTTGACAATTAGGACACTTTGCCATAAATTCCGCAATGTCCTTCTTCATCCCATTCCACCAATAGACTTCCCGCAAATCACGATACATCTTGGTAGCTCCCGGGTGAATGGAATATCGAGAATTATGTGCTTTCGATATAGTCAGCTCCCTCAAACTATCGATATCGGGGACACATAATTGACCTTGATATCAAACCATACCATCTCCCTTTGGGAGAAAGAATCTACTGACTTTTTAAGCACTACCTCTTTCAACTCCATCAAGATTGGATCAAGACTTTGCTTCACTTTCACATCTGACATGAAGGACGATTCTGATCCATTATGGACAACCACCCGTCCATTAGTGGAGTCAATCAACTGAACACCTAACCGGGCCAGTCAATGTACATCTCTCACCGATTCCTTCTTATCATTTTCAACATGAGCAACACTTCCCATAGATAACAGACTAAGGGCATCCGCCACCACGTTTGCCTTGCCGGGATGATAGAGGACACTCATGTCATAGTCCTTTAACAACTCAAGCCACCTCCTTTGGCGAAGATTCAGATCCTTTTGTTTGAACACATATTGCAAACTTTTGTGATCGGTAAAGACATCCACATGAACACCATATAAATAGAGCCTCCAAATCTTTAAAGCAAATACCACCGCCGCTAGTTCTAAATCATGGGTAGGATAGTTCTTTTCGTGAATCTTGAGTTGCCTTGAAGCATACGCAATCACCTTCCCATTTTGCATAAGAACACATGCCAACTCAACTCTTGAGGCATCACAATAAACCACAAACCCATACGATCCTTCTGTAGAGTCAATATCGGAGCGGAGGTAAGTCTATCTTTCAACTCTTGGAAGCTCTTCTCACATTCTTCAGACCATTCAATAATAACCTGCCAAACCCAAGAAACTTCGAATATCCGAAGGGGATAGAGTTCTATGCCAACTCTTAACTACTCTGGTCTTCTTAGGATCTACCTCAATACCCTTACCAGAAACAATGAGACCAAGAAAACCATGGATCTCAACCAAAACTCACATTTACTAAACTTTGCAAAGAGTTGTTGGTCCTTGAGGACTTGCAACACAATCCTCAAATGAGTGGCATGCTCATCCTTACTCATTGAATAAATCAATATATCATCAATAAACACAATCACAAACATATCCATGTATTGTCTAAACACCCTATTCATCAAATCCATAAACGTGGACGGAGCATTTTGTCAACCCAAATGACATTACTAAACACTCGTAGTGACCATACCTAGTTCGAAAAGCCATCTTAGGGATGTAATCTTCCTTCACCCTCAATTGGTGATAGCCCGACCGAAGGTCAATCTTGGAGAAATAACTCACTCCTTGGAGTTGATCAAACAAATCATCTATCATTGAAAGAGGGTACTTATTATTTATGGTGACCTTATTCAATTGCCGATGATCAATACACATTAGAAGTGAACCATCCTTCTTTCGAACAAACAAAACTAGAGCACCCCAGGGAGAGATAATCGGTCGGATGAAACCCTTATCCAACAAATCTTTCAATTGCTCCTTTAATTCCTTAAGTTCTGCCGAAAACATTCGATAAGGAGGAATAGTGATAGGTTGTGTATCTGGGAGAAGGTCAATACCAAATTCTATTTCCCTCTCGGGAGGGACACAGAGTAAATCATCAGAAAATACTTCTAGAAACTCATTAACAATGGGGACCGACTCAAAGATAGGGGTTTCAGAATCCATATCCTTAACTCGAACCAGGTGATTTATGAAACCCTTAGAAATCATCTTTCTAGATTTAAGGCATGAAACAAACTAACCCCTAAGCATAGAATTTCCCTCTTTCCAATCTAGGATTGGTTCATTTGGAATCTGAAACTTGACTACTCGAGCTCTACAATCGATAGAAGCATAACATGAATGTAGCCAATCCATCCCAAGAATAACATCAAAGTCTAACATATCAATCTCTATTAGATCAACATGAGTGACTTTATGAGGTAAGGAAACGGGACAATTTCTATGCACCCTCTTAGCCACAATAGAATCACCAACTGGAGTAGAGATTGAAAAAGGGTCTAACAACACATCTGGAATAGCATCAAACCTCATAGCCACATATGGCGTCACAAAAGAAAAGGTAGCACTGGGGTCAAACAAAGCATAAACATCAAGATGAAAGGCTTTCAACATACCGGTAACCACATCGGGAGAACACTCTTGCTCTTGACGAGTCTGAAGTGCATAGAATCGGTTTTACTTCTTATTTCCACTAGAACCTGATGGAGGATAAGGTTGACCCTGTCGACAATTATTTCTTTCATTCTTAGCCGCTAAGGGACAATCCCTTAGCTTATGATCCGTCTTGCCACAACCAAAACATGTATTGGAATCAGCTAGGCATTTACCCTCATGCTTCTTTCCACATTTAGCACAAGTAGGCAGTAGGGGTCCACCATTATTCCCTCCTTGAGGTTTAGGGTTAGACACCCTTTCTTTGTTGAACTTAGGAGAGCATTGGAGAAACCTTGACCGGAAAACCTTTGTCAGAACTTAGGACGACCATACCCATCGAACCTTGAATGAGAGAAATTTCCATCACCAGTCCTTACCTTCTTTGCCTCCCTAGATCTTTCCTTAAGTTTCTCCTCCTCTATTTGTTGAGCATGCACCATAAGACGAGAAATGTACATTTCATTGATAAGCATAGTGGTACGACATTCCTTGACCACCATTTCGAACACACCCGAAACAAACTTACTCATTCTGGAGGGTTCATTCTAGTGAAGTCCCTCACTCTTGATTTCGACGTACCCACATTTGGGTTCACGGGAGCCACAACCTCTCTATTTACTTGAGCCGTCACTGCTTGAGCCAAAACTTGAAAAACAGCCCTGAACTCCGCATTAGTTACTTGTTCGGCCAAAGGATCGGCCGAAACTTAAGGAGCTTGAGGAGGAGCTTCTTGTTCCACATTCTCTCCCATATTTCTTCTAGCATAAGCTCTTCGAGTCACCATATCCTGAAATGCGTAGGATAGGGATTAGGAGAGAGACAAATAGAGTTAAACTCTATGGTACGACTTAGGAGTAATGAAAGAAGTGGAGTTTCTTAAAGGTCTTATAGCCTCTCATTCATAAATGTGGCGCACTTCACACTCATGAACAAGACTATACTTGACGCGACTTATGAGACATCCTAGGGTCTTTCTAAAACCTTGTGCTCTGAATACCAAGTTTGTCACGACCCAAGGTATCCCCTAGACGTGACATGGCGTACAAGGCCCTGAGAGGCCTCATACAAGCCACTTAGCATACATACATACAAGATAATAGAGATTAAGAGTTCAAAATAAATTTTCATATCAAAGCTTTTAAAAGAAACAATGGAAGTCTATATCTCATGTCTCAAAGCCAATCTAACATAGAAAATAAAGTTTGGGACATAACCCAATACAACATCCGAAATGAAATAACATGAAAATAAGAACAACTAGGCTATGTTCTCGGATGGATGAGGACTCACCAAGTCTTCTATCAAATCTTTTATAAAGCTCTAGCCACGAGTGGATGGTGAATCGCCAAATCCTACATCAAAGAAGTTAATGTAGGCAAAAGTATGTGTTAGTACAATCAAGTACCAAGTATAATAGCAATGCACATAAAACTCATAAAACATGCTAGAATGAGACATAATCATGACATGCAATGGCCAAGCTAAAACATGATAAAGCATAAGAAGCATGAAGCATAAACCATGGACAAAGCAAGCTAAATCATCTTTCTATACTTTAGATTATCATAACAACACTTGTGTTCATTAGTTGTGGGGAATAGCCTTAACCGACATATAAGACCATGTGAGCTATCAACATGGAATCCGGTGTCTTCCCTACACCGAAAGAGGGCCATCCTACTTGCCAAGGTAGGACCCTTTACTTAACTTGTAGCTTACGTGGATCGACTAGCTAATGTCTATCTTGACAATCATCCTATGGTGGCACATAGTTTATGGGACATGAGGGATCTCCTCTTGTCCGTTCCTTTAGTATAGCTCCATAGAAGACATGAGGGATCTCCTCTTGTCTTGTCATGGATAGACATGAGGGATCTCCTCTTGGCTATCATAGGGAGGGGGAAACATGAGGGATCTCCTCTTGTCCCTTCCATTGAGACAACTCCCTATTCTTTTTAGTTGAGAAAATCCTTTCACAACCCAAACATATATCAACATATCATAAACTTTAATGCTTCAATCTCAAAGCACCTTTAAATCATCATTAACTTCATAAGAGACAGGCATAAGTTCATAAGCTTCATCTTTACATAGTTCATCATGCATAACTCATTAATCATAGAGTTCATATGGGTTCATAAAAGTTCAACTTAAATTATGCAATTCAATGCAAGCTCATGCTTAGAAAACCATAAATAAGACAATTTACCCATACTTGAAGGAACTCACATAATAGAGGAAAAATCATTCTTTTGACTTGAACATACTAACTTTCGTAAAGTCATCCTCAATACATTCATAATTCATGCATAGCTTCATAGAGATTTCATAAAATTCCTCAATTCATAGCTCAACCCACCAATCAATGTATGGATTAGGAAATTGCGGAGAAATAGCATGGGTTCATGGGGATTCATTCAATCTTCACATCAAATCATATAATTCATGCTAATTCGAGAACTAAATTACTTTATCATGCTAGATCGTGCACTAGAAATCATAAAATCAACAATTTAAATCCTAATTGAAGAACCCATAAGAATTGATCAAAAACCCTAATTCAATTGAGGAAATTGAACCTTGAAAACCTTGAAAAAAATTGAGGACCCATTGGAGAAAGGGCTCCAAATGGTGAACACTATCATACCTCAACAAAGCATACAAGAAATTGATGGTCTTTAATGCAAGATCTTAGTCTTCTTCTTTCTTGAAGCTTGAGAGAATTTTCTTAGAGAGAGGAATATTTGAGAAAAGGAGAAATTTGGGAATGAGTTAGAATGAGTGAAATTAGGCTTAGAAAATATATATATATAGAGGGTCTGGGTTAAGGGTATAACCGACTTAGATTATAGTTAAACATTTAGGAAAAAGACCAAAACGCCCTTAAAAAATAACTTTCGGGGGCATTCGATGGTCAGGACCTATGGTCCGTAGGTCAATCGACGGACCGTCCTGTCCCTCCGTCGTTTGATTTAGAGACTTCAGTTGGGGCTAAAAATTTGGCTAAGTCTGGAAGGGATCTACGAAACCCATTTACGAACCGTCAACTGGATGATGACCCGTCCTGTTGCTCCGTAGGTCGAGGTTCAGAAACTTGGAAATCCTGAAAGTTCACAGTGCCATTGACGGCTCCCACCTATGGCCCGTCATTATACCTACGGTCCGTAGGTGACCTCCGTAGTCACTGGCACCAGGTTGAAAAACTGCATTTTCATTTCTTGGAAAGCTTTGGGGTATTACAAATAACAATGTTGTGTTATTAGGTATATAGGGGTTGTATAAGAATATGAAAAGTTATTGGGCAAAAAGTTAATATAAAGAAAGATGAAAGATAAAAATAAGTAATCTAATAACTAACGGAATTCATAATGCTATAACTAAAGAATGTAAAAGGGTGTGATAATTAAAGTGCAATAGCTGAATTTCTTATTAATTCTTCATTCACTTAAATAAATAGGACTTCTAATTAATTTTACTGTTTATTTAGATAGTTAATTAAATTTTAATTTAGCGTAGAGGCAAAATGGTAATCTAACTTTGCACTTTAAAGCTTCTCATGCGTTGCATGTTTATTACATATTACTTAATATAAAATTTATTTTAATAATGATAATTTTTAAATGATTCACATGTTTTCCTCTTTGCTATGATTTTAAAAAAAAAAAAAGAGAAGTACCCCCTAGACGCGAAATGGCGTACAAGACCCCGAAAGGTCACATACAAGCCACTTAGCATACATCATACAAGATAATAATAGATAAGGGTTCAAAAGGATAATTTTATATCCAAAGAGTTTACAAAACATAGCGGAAGTCTAAACATAGTCTCAAAGCCGTCTATCAAAGAATAGAAAGAACGTTGCGACGTAACCCAATACAAGTCCAAAGGTAAAGAAACATAAAAGAATAACAAGGCAATGTCCTCGAACACATGAGGACTCACCCACTCTTCAAGTCTCTATGTACTCACTAGCCACGAGCGGAATGAGAAGAATCGCCAAGCCCTACATTATGAGACAATGTAGGCAAAAAGTATGCATTAGTATATGGAATGTACCAAGTATGATAGCTATGCACACAATCATCAAGTCATTCTAGAAAGAGGACATTTTCATTACATGCAATGATCAAGCTAAAACATGAGATAGGAGTTAGAGAACATAAGTCATAAAGACATAGTCAATGCAAGCTAATCGTCTTTGAAACCTTGAAACACCTTCATAAGCAACTTAAGTTCATTATTGTGGGAAGTGAGTCTTAACCGATATAGACCATGTGAGCTATAACATGGAATCCGATGTCTACCCACACCGAAAAGAGGTGTCCTTACTTTCCAAGGTAAGAACCATAACTTCTAGCTTAAGTGGATCTACTAGCTAATTCTATTGTGGCACATAGTTTATGGGACATGGGTAATCGCCACTTGTCCACTTGGTGCAAAGCATACTTCCCACGGATTAATCATAAATCATAATTTATTTTATCAATAATAGACATGGGTAATCGCCGCTTGCCCCTTCATTAGAATAGCTCCTTAATCATTGATTCATTTTTAGTTGAGAAAACGTTTCGACATGTTATGAATCCTTTATGTGAGAAAAATCTTTCACAACTCAACAACAACATCAATTATGCTTAAATCTCAAAGCAAGTCTTAAACCATCATAAATTTCATAAGTGAACATGCATATATTCATAAAAACCATCTTTTGATCATTCATAACTTCATCATGAAAATCATAGCTTAGAAAACATCAATCATGCATGGGCTCACATAAATTCATCTTAAAATCACTCAATTTTCCCAATTCATCTTTCATAGTTCAAAACCTCATGTCTTGATCATAGTCTAGAAATCATGAAATTCATTTGGGTTCATGGGGATTCAACTTGAAACATGCAATTTAACTCAATTCACGCATAATTAAACATGATTAAATCAATTAGACCATAATTTGGAAGAACCCATAAGATATAAGAAAATCCTAATTTCAATTGAAGGACTCTAGCTTGAAAATTGAGGAACTTAGGAACCCTATGGAGGAAAGGGCTCTGTAGGTGAAGAACTATCATACCTTGTTACCAAAAGCTTGAAATCAATGGAGGATTAGGGGAACTTGGCTTGAAAACCCTAGCTCTTCCTTCCTCTTCTTCAAGCTTTTCTAGAGAGATAATTATTTGGGAGAGGAGAGTTTTGGGAATGATTAGGAATGGGTAGAATTAGGCTTAAAAAGGTTTATATAGGGGCTGGGTTAAAGGCCAAACCGACATAGATTAGAAATTAAACACCAAGGGAAAAGACCAAAAAGCCCTTCTTAAAATAAAGTTTGTCACGACCTAAGGTACCCCTAGACGTGACATGGTGTATAAGACCCTGAAAGGCCCCATACAAGCCACTTAGCATACATCATACAAGATAATAATAGATAAGGGTTCAAAAGGCAAATGATCATCCCAATTACCCTTGAAGTCAATTACACAATCCCTTAACATATCTTCCAAAGTTTGAAAGTCTCATAAGCCACGCCGAGTAGAGTCTTGTTTATGGGTGTGAAACGTGCCACACTTATGAATGAGAGGCTATAAGATTTTTAGGAAACTCCACTTCTTTCGTCATTCTAAAGTTGTGCGATAGAGTTTAACTCTATATCTCTCTCTCCTAACCCTTATCCGATGTTTTCCAGGACATGGCCACCCGAAGGGCATATGCTAGGAGGAATGTGAGAGAGAATGTAGAACAAGAAGCTCCTCAAGAAGCTCCCCAAGTTTCGGTCGATCCCTTGGCCGAGCAAGTGACTAATGCAGAGTTTAGGGCTGCTTTTCAAGTGTTGGCCCAAGCCATGACGGCTCAAGCCAATAGGGAGGTTGTGGCCCCCGTGAACCCTAATATGGGTACGGTGGCATCTAAGATGAGGGACTTCACTAGGATGAACCCTCCGAAGTTTCATGGGTCTAAGATTGAAGAAGATCCTCAAGAGTTTATTGATGAGGTGTATAAGGTGTTGATGATCATGGGAGTAACGCCGGTGGAGATGGTAGAGTTGGCCTCTTATCAACTCAAGGGTGTGGCCTAGACGAATATGGAACTATGCTCATGATTGGCCCCCATGAGCATGGTGACACCCTTTTGGCTCTCAATTGGAATGACATTCTTTCCAACAATGAATGGCATTTCGATGCTATTAACCAGCCTTCTTCTTCTCACTTAGAAAGATCTCGCATCGAAAGGGTAATTCAATACCCTGATGGTTCTATAGAACTTAAATTCTTTGATGATTCTATATCAAGAACCACCTCTCTCAGAAGAGCTTCTTGTTCGTCTATCCCTTCTAGGCCGGCTCCCAACCCGCCTTCTTCGTCAAAAACCCCGGAGGATGAAGATGAAGAAAAAATTGTTCAAAGAAACAATAGCAAAGGAAAAATCATAGGAGTAGATTTCTCTGGAGATGTTCCTAAAGTATATTACCAAGATCTCCCTACTAGTCCTACGGCTAGTGACATGGATCCCCCCCGGATCAGAAAAAATCCAAACCTAAGTGGATAACCATGATTAAATCAGGAGAAGTTTTCACTCCTAACCCTCAGATTCTTCAAGAATCTTGGACTCATCCTAACAACCAGACCAATAGGAAATGGTATGTTGCTACCTACTCTCTCCAAAGAAAGAGAGAATTTCATAAATTATTGAATGACTGATATGAAAAGAATTCGATGTGAAATTGACTTCTTCAAATGGTTTGAAATGACTGGAAAGATCAATAATCAAAAGGATTCTCTCAAAGTCATAATCAACAAATGGTATACTACTACCAACAAAGTAATTGAAGCTATTACTCCTCCTCTCGAAGGAATCAACATCCCTATTGCAGGTACCATCATAAAGGCTTCACCTTTTAAAAACACTACCAATGGAAAATCCACAGCTTCACTATCCAACACAGATCTTGATAGGATAGTAGAACAAAATAATTACACCAACTAAATTCGTCATATCATTTCTAGACAAATTGAAGACTCCAAAGAAAAATCCTCTTTTTTAGGAAGGCCTATTCTTATCACCTCTTCCCAAGAAAGTCAGAAAATAGATTCAAATCCTGTCTTCAAAATCAATGAATTTTCCAGAGAAAATTATCCAAAGCTCAAAAGTACTTTTGATATTTCTAGCAATATATTGGATAAGATTAATGGAAAACTTGCAAACTTCAAAATATCCGAAAAAGACGGAAAGAAAGTTTCTACTATCAGTGAAAAAGATAATCTTGTCCAAAGACTTTCCAATGATAAATATCATAACCGAAAAAGCTATCATAAAAGACCTTCTTTTCCAGACCTCCAATATGAAGAAAATGCTTTTCTCTCCACTTCCTCCCACGAAGGAAGCAGCATAACTGAATGGAATATTGATGGCCTAGTGGAGCATCAAATCTACAACAAACTCCATGAGATGGGTGTTGCAATTACTGCTTATAAAATAAGAAATGCTACTGATAAAGAAGCAGCTTCTATGATTGTCGCTGGATTTACAGGAATGCTAAAACATTGGTGGGATAATTATTTCACTGCAGAGACAATTATTAAGATGGAGGGAAATGTTGAAGTTCCCACTGAGATTACCAGAGAAGATGCTTGTGCTACCCTTCTCTACCATATAGCCAAGCATTTCATTGGTGAACCCAAACTATTTCAGGATAGGAGTCTCCAAATCCATAACAACATCAGTTGTCCATCCTTAGACGACTTCACTTGGTATAAATATAACTTTATGCAGAAAGTGATGATCAGACCTGATTGCCATCTTGACTTTTGGAAAGAAAGATTTGTCAGTGGTCTTCCGCCTCTCTTTGCTGACAAGGTAAGGACCAAAATCAGAGATAGAAATGATGGAAAGATCCCATATAATCAAATGACATATGGAGATCTCATTAGTGTGATAAATATTGTTGGGTTGGAACTCTGTACTGATATTAAGCTAAAGCATCAGCTTAAAAAAGAAAGATCTTCTTCAAGAAGAGAATTAGGAAGTTTTTGTCAAGACTTCGGCTTTGTATCCCTAACTCCTCCTTCGAGCAAAATCAGAAAGGATAACAAAGAAACAAAAAAGGTTCACCGCAGTAAGTCTAGAAGAACTTCTGATAAGGATTATAAAAAATCCTACAAAAAGGGACGAAAGCATAAACGTTCCAAAAGATCTAAAGAAGATGTTTGTTGGACGTGCAGAAAAACTGGCCATAGAGCTAATGAGTGCAGATCAGGCAAGCAAAAGAAGATCAACAGTCTCGAAATTGATGAAGCTACCAAAGAAAAACTCTTTTCTATTCTTGAAGAACCTTTGTCCGATTCTTCAAAATATTCTTCTGATGAATATAGCGACGAAGAAAATATCGACGTCAATTATGATTCAGATTCTAGCCAATCAGGGAAAGATTGCAACTGCACAGAAGCGTTCTGTGTATGTGAAGATATTCCCCAAAAAATTAGAGTCCTCAGCAATGACTCTAAAGAAACCCTCTTTGACATTATCCAATATATTGATAATGATGAATCTAAGAAAAACTATCTTATTGAACTCAAGAACCTTATTCTCAACCAAAAGGAAAAGCCTAAAGCTCGTACTATGGTTGAACCCTTCAGCATGAAGCAAATCATGAATAGGTTCGAAAAGAATGCTGAACCTACTATTTCTGATCTTCGTTACGAAGTCAATACTCTCAAAGAAGAAATCAAAGACATTAAATCTAGACTTGGAAAAGTCGAAACTGATGTCATTGCCAAAAAAATCCTCAAGGAAATCGCCAATCAAGATCTCGAAACTGAGATCGAAGATCCCCCGGGAAAGGATAAATTAGATTATCCTCCCTTCAATATTGATCCTTCTGTTGGACCTAGATTCGACATCACTTCTGATATCGCGACTACCTCTAGCCCTGGTATCACTATTATTTCTTCTATCAGGCCTCAAAGCCATCATATTCCTATTAAGATTGTTGTTAATAAAGATTTTGTTATTAACAGAATTGCTTTGCTTGACAGTGGTGCTGATAGAAATTGCATTGTTAAAGGTATAGTTTCTACTAAATACCTAGAAAAGAGTACCTCAAAATTATACTCTTCTACAGGAGAATTGCTTAAAATCAATTATAAGCTTTCTAAAGCTCATATCTGCAATAATAATATTTGTTTAACTAATGATTTTATTATTACCGAAGATATTAATGAAGATATCATTTTAGGAATACCTTTTATCACTCAAATAAAACCTTTTGTCACTGATTTAAGTGGTATTACTACTTCTATTCTTGGAAAAGAATTGCATTTTCCTTTCGTTAAAACTTTTTCTCAAGACGAAAGTAATTTTATCAGAGAAAAAACTATTTTCCGCATTAATACTCTTTCACAGCATGTCACTTTTTTAAAGGATGAAATTAAAATTAAAAAAATTGAGCAAATTTAAAAAACCCCGGAGATGGTTGCAAAAATAACTAGTCTTCACAAAAAATTTGAAGAAGAAATTTGCTCCGATTTTCCTAATGCTTTTTGGGAAAGAAAAAAGCACATTGTTGACCTTCCTTATATTGATGGATTCGATGAACAGGTCATCTCCACTAAAGCTAGACCGATTCAAATGAACCATGAAATAATGGAAGTTTGCAAAACAGAGATTTCTAATCTTTTGAAAAATAATATTATTCGACCCTCTAAATCTCCCTGGAGTTGCTCTGCCTTCTATGTCAATAATAATGCAGAAAAAGAAAGAGGTGCCCCTAGGCTTGTTATAAATTATAAGCCCTTAAATGCTGTTTTAACTTGGATTAGATATCCCATACCTAACAAAAGAGATCTTTTAAAAAGAACTTTCAAAGCTAATATCTATAGTAAATTCGATATGAAATTTGGATTTTGGCAAAATTCAAATACCCGAAAAAGATAAGTATAAGACGGCCTTCAATGTCCTTTTTGGTCAGTATGAATGGAACGTCATGCCTTTTGGGCTTAAAAACGCCCCTTCTGAATTTCAAAATATCATGACTACCATTTTTAATGATTATAGCTACATGTCTATAGTTTACATTGATGATGTTTTAATTTTCTCTGAAGATATTGATTCTCATTTTAAACATCTTAATACTTTCTACCATATTATTAAAAGAAATGGTTTGGTAATCAGTGCTAAGAAAATTAAGCTTTTTCAAACTGCTATCAGGTTTTTAGGTCATGATCTCTATCAAGGTAGTTACAAGCCGATTTGTAGAGCCATTGAGTTCTCTTCCAAATTCCCTAACGAGATTACGGATAAAACCCAGCTCCAAAGATTTTTAGGAAGTCTTAATTATGTAGCTGACTTTATTTCTAAAGTTAGACAGGTCTGTGAACCTCGATATAAACGTCTTAAGAAAAAACCCATTCCTTGGGGAACTGATCAAACTCAAGCAATTATCCTTATCAAAAGGTTGGTTCAAAGCCTCCCTTGTTTAGGTATTCCCAACCCTGATGCTTTCATGATTGTCGAAACTGATGCTTTAGATATAGGTTATGGAGGGATTTTGAAACAAAGGAGTAACGACAAATCTCCTGAACAACTTGTTCGTTTTACATCAGGAATCTGGAATTCCGCTCAAAAAAATTATTCAATTGTTAAAAAGGAAATCTTGTCTATAGTGCTATGTATCACCAAATTTCAAGATGATCTTATTAACAAAGAATTTTTACTTAGAGTTGATTGTAAATCAGCTAAAAAAATTTTACAAAAGGATGTAAAAAATTTGGTCTCTAAGCAAATATTTGCTAGATGGCAAGCTCTACTATCTAGCTTCGATTTTCAAATCGATTTTATTAAAGGAGAAAATAACTCTTTACCTGATTTTCTAACTAGAGAATTTTTACAGGAAAAAAATTAGGCCTTTCAAGCCTAATACTCCTCCAAAAGGAGGGAATACTCAGAATACTCAGCTAGCTAAGCCATTTAGCCTACCTACATTATCTCTGGCAAAACCTTCACAAAGACCGGAATTTCAATTTCAAAATAGATATACTTTGCTAGCAGACTATCCAAAACTGCCAGCACCAACACCCCCTACCCCTTCAAAGTTGATCAACCTAAGACCAACTAAACCCTTTGCTCAAGAGGCATCTTCCAACTCTTCTATACAAACAAAAGATAGCTACGCCATGAAGGCTCCAGAGTCCTTTGCTCAAGCGGTTAATCCAGAATTAACCCAAGTAAAACAAAACACTCTTCCAAAAGAAGAAAATTTTGATTTCGTTATCACACAGGTGCTACCTTTGATGGCAATTGACAAAGATTATGAGAATTTCGGAGTTGAAAGTCTCATTACACCTTGCTATACTGATAACAATTTTGTGGATACAGACAGTCCATACAAAACAAGAAAATATTACGAAGCTATTCTTATAGATACTGAATCCATAGAGATTGAACAAAACAGAGATGATCAAAATCCAAGTTTTGTTAGATACTCTCGCTTCACTATCAAGAAGATTTTATCACCCTTCGAGTGGTATACAGATCATTTGCATACACCCATTGCACTATATATGCCTCACAAGCCACAAACTTACAACTGGCACGACTACAAAGCGGCATGGTTCAATTTCGTATATTTAAGACCAAGACATACTTGGTTTGTCAAATATTGTCCAAATGTAGTGAAGTCTACAATTCTGAGATGGTTCTACGAATGGTGGAATCTTTTTGGAGGCAACCTGCAAATACTCCCCAACAAATTTCTCAATAGATTTGATGAATTTCAAAACAAAGAAGAAATCTCCACTTTATCTGAGCACATCAAAATGTGCAAATTTTTTATTCAGAAAAGGATTTCGTACATTATTTCTTGGAATTTTACCAAGGTTGACATTGACCGAATTCGATATTTATCCAAAGAGGTAATGGTAAAGGGATGGACTCCCAAGTAAGTTGGTTCTAAACCATCTAGAATAATTCCCGGTGCTAACATAGCTACTCCTTCAAAGGCAGAATTGAAGGCTAAACTCAAATTAGCCATGGATAATCTAGAAGATTATAGCGAACATCAGATTATGCAACTAATCAATGATGCAGCCTCTTCTGGAAGCAGCAATTGAAACATGTGCGACCTCAAAGGAATTGCACAGTCTTATGTGGACCCTGATTATGAATAGAGAAATGACCCTTAGAAAAAGTAGAGGCCAAAGGTCGGAATTACTTTTCCTAAAGGATATTTTACTATTCCTAAAAAGGAATCTCATACCCTACTTTATTAAAGAAACCTACTTTATTAAAGAAAAGGGACCCCCATCAGACAACCCACTAAGGATTGTCATTTTTATTATTGTAAAAGACAAGCTCCTTTATTCTATAAAAGGGACTTCAAAATTGTATTGAGACATCAGCTATTTTCCCAAATACTGAAAATCTCTCTCTCTCTCTCTAGCTTCCGCATGTATTACTCATAATGTTTTCATAAATAAAAGCTTGTAAGTTTTCTATTTCTCTTGTGTTTAATCTTCCTTTAAACTTTATAAATTTTGTTAATTGCTATCATTACAATTTCGGATTCCATGTTATAGCTCGCATGGTCTATAGCGGTTAAGGCTAACTTCCCACAATAATGAACTTAAGTTGCTTATGAAGGTGTTTCAAGGTTTCAAAGACGATTAGCTTGCATTGACTATGTCTTTATTACTTATGTTTTCTAACTCCTATCTCATGTTTTAGCTTGATCATTGCATGTAATGAAAATGTCCCCTTTCTAGAATGACTTGATGATTGTGTGCATAGCTATCATACTTGGTACATTCCATATACTAATGCATACTTTTTGCCTACATTGTCTCATAATGTAGGGCTTGGCGATTCTTCTCATTCCGCTCGTGGCTAGTGAGTACATAGAGACTTGAAGAGTGGGTGAGTCCTCATGTGTTCGAGGACATTGCCTTGTTATTCTTTTATGTTTCTTTACCTTTGGACTTGTATTGGGTTACGTCGCAACGTTCTTTCTATTCTTTGATAGATGGCTTTGAGACTATGTTTAGACTTCCGCTATGTTTTGTAAACTCTTTGGATATAAAATTATCCTTTTGAACCCTTATCTATTATTATCTTGTATGATGTATGCTAAGTGGCTTGTATGGGACCTTTCGGGGTCTTGTACGCCATGTCGCGTCTAGGGGGTACTTATCTTTTTCTTTTTTTTAAATCATTGCAAAGAGGAAAACATGTGAATCATTTAAAAAATATCATTTTCAAAATAAATTTTATATTAAGTAATATGTAATAAACGTGCAACGCATGAGAAGCTTTAAAGTGCAAAGTTAGATTACCATTTTGCCTCTACGCTAAATTAAAATCTAATTAACTATCTAAATAAATAGTAAAATTAATTAGAAGTCCTATTTATTTAAGTGAATGAAGAATTAATAAGAAATTCAGCTATTGCAAGTTAATTATCACACCCTTTTACATTCTTTAGTTATAGCATTATGAATTCCGTTAGTTATTAGATTACTTATTTTTATCTTTCATCTTTCTTTATATTAACTTTTTGCCCAATAACTTTTCATATTCTTATACAACCCCTGTATACCTAATAACACAACATTGTTATTTGTAATACCCCAAAGCTTTCCAAGAAATGAAAATGCAGTTTTTCAACCTGGTGCCAGTGACTACGGAGGTCACTTACGGACCGTAGGTATAATGACGAGCCGTAGGTGGGAGCCGTCAATGGCACTATGAACTTTCAGGATTTCCAAGTTTCTGAACCTCGACCTACGGAGCAACAGGACGGGTCATCATCCAGTTGACGGTTCGTAAATGGTTCTGTAGATCCCTTCCAGACTTAGCCAAATTTTCAGCCCCAACTGAAGTCTCTAAATCAAACGACGGAGGGACAGGACGGTCCGTCGACTGACCTACGAACCGTAGGTCCTGACCATCGATTGCCCCCGAAAGTTATTATTTAAGGGCTTTTTGGCTTTTTTCCTAAATGTTTAACTATAATCTAAGTCGGTTATACCTTTAACCCAGACCCTATATATATATTTTTTAAGCCTAATTTCACTCATTCTAACTCATTCCCAAATTTCTCCTTTTCTCAAATATTTCTCTCTCTAAGAAAATTCTCTCAAGCTTCAAGAAAGAAGAAGACTAAGATCCTTCATTAAAGACCATCAATTTCTTGTAGGGTTTGTTGAGGTATGATAGTGTTCACCATTTGGAGCCCTTTCTCCAATGGGTCCTCAACTTTTTTCAAGGTTTTCAAGGTTCAATTTCCCCAATTGAATTAGGGTTTTTGATCAATTCTTATGGGTTCTTCAATTAGGATTTCAATTGTTGATTTTATGATTTCTAGTGCATGATCTAGCATGATAAAGCAATTTAGTTCATGAATTAGCGTGAATTATATGATTTGATGTGAAGATTGAATGAATCACCATGAACCCATGCTATTTCTTCGCAATTTCCTAATCCATACATTGATTGGTGGGTTGAGCTATGAATTGAGGAATTTTATGAAATCTCTATGAAGCTATGCATGAATTATGAATGTATTGAGGATGACTTTACGAAAGTTAGTATGTTCAAGTCAAAAGAATGATTTTTCCTCTATTATGTGAGTTCCTTCAAGTATGGGTAAATTGTCTTATTTATGGCTTTCTAAGCATGAGCTTGCATTGAATTGCATAATTTAAGTTGAACTTTTATGAACCCATATGAACTCCATGATTCATGAGTTATGCATGATGAACTATGTAAAGATGAAGCTTATGAACTTATGCATGTCTCTTATGAAGTTAATGATGATTTAAAGGTGCTTTGAGATTGAAGCATTAAAGTTTATGATATGTTGATATATGTTTGGGTTGTGAAAGGATTTTCTCAACTAAAAAGAATAGGGAGTTGTCTCAATGGAAGGGACAAGAGGAGATCCCTCGTGTTTCCCCCTCCCTATGATAGCCAAGAGGAGATCCCTCATGTCTATCCATGACAAGACAAGAGGAGATCCCTCATGTCTTCTATGGAGCTATACTAAAGGAAGGGACAAGAGGAGATCCCTCATGTCCCATAAACTATGTGCCACCATAGGATGATTGTCAAGATAGACATTAGCTAGTCGATCCACGTAAGCTACAAGATAAGTAAAAGGTCCTACCTTGGCAAGTAGGATGGCCCTCTTTCGGTGTAGGGAAGACACCGGATTCCATGTTGATAGCTCACATGGTCTTATATGTCGGTTAAGGCTATTCCCCACAACTAATGAACACAAGTGTTGTTATGATAATCTAAAGTATAGAAAGATGATTTAGCTAGCTTTGTCCATGGTTTATGCTTCATGCTTCTTATGCTTTATCATGTTTTAGCTTGGCCATTGCATGTCATGATTATGTCTCATTCTAGCATGTTTTATGAGTTTTATGTGTATTGCTATTATACTTGGTACTTGATTGTACTAACACATACTTTTGCCTACATTAACTTCTTTGATGTAGGATTTGGCGATTAACCATCCACTCATGGCTAGAGCTTTATAAAAGATTTGATAGAAGACTTGGTGAGTCCTCATC
Source organism: Solanum appendiculatum (assembly GCA_018342035.1). Classification (NCBI taxonomy): domain Eukaryota; kingdom Viridiplantae; phylum Streptophyta; class Magnoliopsida; order Solanales; family Solanaceae; genus Solanum; species Solanum appendiculatum. The sequence continues at coordinate 72,438 of JAGDQO010001806.1, forward strand.
CATCCGAGAACATAGCCTAGTTGTTCTTATTTTCATGTTATTTCATTTTGGATGTTGTATTGGGTTATGTCCCAAACTTTATTTTCTATGTTAGATTGGCTTTGAGACATTAGATATAGACTTCCGTTGTTTTTTTAAAAGCTTTGATATGAAAATTTCTTTTGAACTCTTAATCTCTATTATCTTGTATGTATGTATACTAAGTGGCTTGTATGAGGCCTCTCAGGGTCTTGTACGCCATGTCACGTCTAGGGGATACCTTGGGTCGTGACAAACTTGGTATTCAGAGCACAAGGTTTTAGAAAGACCCTAGGATGTCTCATAAGTCGCGTCGAGTAGAGTCTTGTTCATGAGTGTGAAGTGCGCCACATTTATGAATGAGAGGCTATAAGACCTTTAAGAAACTCCACTTCTTTCATTACTCCTAAGTCGTACCATAGAGTTTAACTCTATTTGTCTCTCTCCTAATCCCTATCCTACGTGTTCCAGGATATGGCGACTCGAAGAGCTTATGCTAGAAGAAATATGGGAGAGAATGTGGAACAAAAAGCTCCTCCTCAAGCTCCTGAAGTTTCGGTCGATCCTTTGGCCGAACAAGTAACTAATGCGGAGTTCAGGGCTGCTTTTCAAGTTTTGGCTCAAGCCGTGACGGCACAAGTAAATAGAGAGGTTGTGGCTCCCGTGAACCCAAATGTGGGTACGGTGAAATAAAGAGTGAGGGACTTCACTAGAATGAATCCTCCAGAATTTCATGGCTCTAAGGTTGAGGAAGATCCTCAAGAATTCATTGATGAAGTGTACAAGGTGTTATGATTATGGGTATGACGCCAGAAGAAAAGGCGGAGTTGGCCGCTTATCAACTCAAGGGTGTTGCCCAAATTTGGTTCAACCAATAGAAAAGTGAGAGGGCGATTAATGAGGGTCCTCTTGATTGGGAGAAATTCAAAGTTGATTTCCTTGATAGGTTCTTTTCCCTTGAGATGAGGGAGGCAAGGGTGCGTGAGTTCATCAACCTTCGACAAGGAAACATGAGTGTGAAAAAGTATGCTTTGAAGTTCACACAATTGTCTCGATATGCTCCTTCCATAGTTGCCAATCCTAGGGCAAGAATGAGTAAGCTTACCTCGGGAGTGTCCGAAATGTTGGTTAAAGAGTGCCGCACCGCCATACTTGTTAATGATATGGATATTTCGCATCTCATGGTGTATGCTCAACAAATAGAGGAAGAAAAGTTCAAGGAGAGGTCTAAAGAGACTAAGAGGGCTAGGACCGATGATGGTAACTTTTTACATTCAAGGTCTGATGGGCATGGTTGTCCTAGATTTCGACAAAGGTTCTCTAATCAAGGTCCTTTCAGTGCTCCTCCTAAGACCAACAAAGATAGGGTGCCTAACCCTAAGCCTCAAGGAGGAAATGGTGGTGGTTCTTCATCGACTACTTGTACTAGGTGTGGGAGGAAGCATGAGGGAAAATGTTTAGCCGGTACGGATGGTTGTTACGGTTGTGGAAATAGTGGTCACAAGATGAGGCATTGTCCATCTCTCACGGCTAAGGGAAGAGAGAGTAAGCAAGCTCCACCTAGTGGTGCGGGTTCGAATGCTCCTAAGCAAAACCGATTATATGCACTTCAAGCTCGCCATGAGCAAGAGAGCTCTCTCGATATGGTTACCAGCATGTTGAAAGATTTTCGCTGTGATGTTTATGTCTTGCTTGATCCCGGTGCTACCTTGTCTTTTGTGACGCCATATGTGGCTATAAGATTTGATGTTGTTCCAGATATGTTGCTAGATCCTTTTCGTTTCTCTACTCCGATTGGAGAATCTATCACAACTAAGAGAGTCTATAGAAATAACCACGTCTCCTTATCTAATAGAGTCGCTCATGTTGATCTTGTAGAGCTTGATATGTTAGACTTTGATGTTATTCTTGGGATGGATTGGTTGCATGCTTCTTATGCCTCTATTGATTGTAGGACCCGAAAGGTCAAGTTTCAATTCCCGAATGAGCCTATCCTAGAGTGGAAGGGGGGAAATTCTATGTTTAGAGGTCAATTTGTTTCTTACCTAAAAGCTAGAAAGATGATATCTAAGGGTTGCATATACCATCTTGTTAGGGTGAGGGATATAGATTCTGAACCCCTACTCTTGGGTCGGTCCCCGTTGCTAATGAGTTTTCAGAAGTGTTTCCCGATAATTTACCCGGCATTCCTCCCGAGAGTGAAATAGACTTCGGTATTTATCTTCTCCCGGATACGCAACCTATTTCTATTCCTCCTTATAGAATGGCCCCGGCGGAACTTAATGAACTAAAGGAGCAATTAAAAGACTTGTTGGATAAAGGTTTCATCTGATCAAGTGTTTCTCCATGGGGTGCTCCGGTCTTGTTTGTAAGAAAGAAAGATGGTTCACTCCGTATGTGCATTGACTACCGCCAATTGAACAAGGTTACCATTAAGAATAAGTATCCTCTTCCAAGGATAGATGACTTTTTTGATCAACTTTAAGGGGCTAGTTATTTCTCTAAGATCGACCTTCGTTCGGGCTATCACCAATTAAGGGTGAAAGAAGATGATATTCTGAAAATGGCTTTCCAGACTACGTATGGTCACTACGAGTTCTTGGTAATGCTGTTTGGATTGACAAATGCTCCGGCCACATTTATGGACTTGATGAATAGGGTGTTTAAACAATACCTTGAAATGTTCGTGATTGTGTTTATTAATGATATCTTGATTTACTCAAGGAATGAGGATGAACACGCCAATCATTTGAGGGTTGTATTGCAAGTCCTCAAGGATCAACAACTCTTTGCAAAGTTTAGTAAATGTGAGTTTTGGCTAAGGTCCGTGGCTTTTCTTGGTCACATTGTCTCCGGTAAAGGTATTGAGGTAGATATTAAGAAGACGGATGCAGTTAGGAATTGGCCTAGACCTCTGTCACCTTCGGATATTCGTACTTTCTTGGGCTTAGCCAGTTATTATAGGAGGTTTGTTGAAGGGTTTTCTTTGATTGTTTCTCCATTGACGGCTTTGACCCAAAAGAAGGTTAAATTCATAGGGTCCGAGGCATGTGAGAAAAGTTTTCAAGAGTTGAAAGATAGACTTACTTCGGCTCCAATATTGACTATACCGGAAGGATCCGATGGGTTTGTGGTTTATTGTGAAGCCTCGAGAATTGGGTTAGGATGTGTTCTTATGCAAAATGGGAAGGTTATTTCTTATGCCTCAAGACAACTCGAGGTGCATTGGCAAGGTTGCTTATGAACTTGATTTACCTAATGACTTGGCTTTGATTCATCCAGTTTTCCACGTCTCCTTATTGAAGAAATGTGTTGGTGATATGACATTTATAGTACCATTGGAGAGTCTTGGTGTAAAGGAGAGTCTTTTTTATGAAGAAGTTTCGGTTGAGATTTTGGTCTCATGTGTCTTAGATATTCCTATGATTTTCTCATTTATGCATGATCATGAAAAGCTTAAATTTTTGAGAAAATGAGTTAACTTGATTGATTTCTTCATGTTATGTGCATTTGAGTATGAATTTCATGTAGACCTTATGAAATGATTCTTTGAACATGTTTTAGCTTGGAGTTGATGTTTCCTCCTCGGATATGTGCATTTATGTGATTGCATTCATGTTGGGCTGATAGATCTAGGTTCTACCCTCCTTATGATGTCTTGAGTTCCATTCGAGGACGAATGTTCTCAAGAGGGAGATATTGTAACATCTCGGATTTGATAAGAGGGAAAATTTTAGGTTTTTCAGAACTAGTGCAGTACTGACGGAAGCCATCTATGAACCGTAGATTCACTTACGGGCCGTAGGTAGGAACCGTAGTTGGCAAGGTAAGCATTTTGAAAATGTCAAGTTTCAGAACCCTTTCTACGACTCAACAGGACGGTCCTTCATTGCTTCTACGGACTGTAGATAGGTCTTGTAGGTCACTCCCAAACTTAGTGAATTTTGAGGGTCAAAGTTGGTATCTACGGTTGATATGTACGGTCCATAACTAGACCAACGAACCGTACATGGAAACCGTCATTGGAAGTCCAAAATTATTAGTTTCTAAATCTTTCTACGGTTGACCAGTATAGTCCGTAGTTGGACCTACGGACCATAGGTCCAAACCGTATGTATGAATTCGGCACTTATTTTTAAGGGCTTTTTGGTCTTTTCCCTAATCTTCTTATACTTAATCTAAGTCGGTTTAGTCCTAATCCTAGACCCTATATAAGTTCTCTAAGCCTAAAAACTACCCTTTCTAATCACTCTTCAAATTCCCCCAAATCCCTCCAAAGATTTCCCCAAAATATTTCTCTCTCTAAAGCTTGAAGAAGAAGGCTAGGAATTCAAGTCAAGTCTCCAATTCTCTATTGATTGTGGGCTTTGAACTCCAAGTATGATGGCTTTCACCTATGGAGTCCTTTCCTCCATAGGGTTCCTAAATTCCCCAATTTTATAAGTTAGAATTCTGCAATTAAAATTAGGGTTTTCTTCTATCTCAAGGGTTATTTCAAATTATGATCTAATTGATTGATTTAAGTCTTTTTATGCATGAATTGAGTTAATTGCATGATTTGAAGTTGAATTACTATGAACCCATGCATGATCTATGATTTTTATACTTTGATCTTATGATGAGGTTTTGAACTATGAAAGATGAGAATTGTGAAGATATGCATGTTCTTTATGAAATTGAGATAAATGATCTAGGGTTGCTTTGAGAGTGAAGCATCAATGTTGTTGTTGTGTTGAGGAAGGATTTCTCATATATTACTCAAAACATGAATGTGAAATGATTTTCTCACATAAAGGATTTATAGGGTTGAAAGGTTTTCTCAACTAAACTTTGAATTAAGAATTAAGGAGCTATTCTAATGAACTTTAGTTTGGATTGATTATTTGATGTGCCTTCCATGAATAATGGGACAAGAGGTGATTACCCATGTTTACTAATGATAAGATGAGTTATGAATTATGACTATTCCGTGGGATTTATGCTTAGCACCGAGTGGACAAGCGGCGATTACCCATGTCCCATAAACTATGTGTCACCATAGGATGATTGTCTTAGATAGACATTACTTAGTGGATCCACTTAAGCTAGAAGTTATGGTTCTTACCTTGACAAGGACACCTCTTTTCAGTGTGGGGTGGACACCGGATTCTATGTTATAGCTCACATGGTCTATGTCGGTTAAGGCTTACTTCCCACATAATGAACTAAGGTTACTTCCAGAAAGGTACTTCAAGTATGTTTGGTCTAAAGATGATTTACTTGCATTGACCAATGTTTTAACTCATGTTTTCCATCATGTTACTTTACGATTTAGCTTGATCATTGTATCTTATGTATATCTCCTTTTTAGCATGATTTTACAACTTATATGCATAGTTATCATAAATGGTACATTCTATGTACTAACGCATACTCTTGCCTACATTATTTCACTAATTTAGGGTGTGACGACTCCTCTCCCTCCATTCATGGCTAGATCAGTGTACTTGTGATTAGAAGACTTGGTGATTCCTCATACTTTGAGGATAATGCCACGTTTATGGTTTTATGTCATTTTACTTTTGAACTTGTATGGGTTACGTCCCAACATTTCATTTTATTGATGTATTAGATGGCTTTGAGACTATGTTAGACTTCTGCTAATTTTGTCAAACTCTTATGATGTGAAAACTGTCTTTTAAACTCTTAACTGCTATTATCTTGTAAGATATATGTTAAGTGGTTTGTACGAGGCCTTTCGAAGTCTTATATGCCATGTCACATCTAGGGGGTACTTTAGGTCGTGACATTCGAGAAATACTCTCTCTCTCTCTCTCTTTATATATATATTACTCTTTTATATATGCCAATAAGAGAGGACCAACAATACTTCATAAGGTTGTACAGAATGGAATAAACATTGTACAGTGAATTTGGGAAGATCAGGGCTACTTTTGGAATTTCAAAATTAATTGTGGCCGTCTTTTAACATCCCCACGTGTCCCTTTTTCTTCATTTGGCTTACATATCAACTTTTTTCCTTTGATTTGATCTCTCCATTTTCTCTGATCCTCTTCTTCTCAGGTATGATTTTCCCCTATTTACTATCCTTCGAAATCCTTCGCCTTACAGCGTTTTTTCTTTCGTTGCTCTTCTTCTTTTTTTGTTGTTGTTTTCACTGTTTTACTCTTGTGGTGAACTCTTGAGAACACACAACAGCAGCAGCAAATAGTGAAACAGAGTAAAAAAAACATAGTGAAAAGGACCATTAAAAACAGGTACTATTTGTGTAATTTTTTAATTAAAAAATAAAAAAATTTATTAATGGGGTTTTGTTGAGATTTGTGAAAATTTTGTTTTTTTTCTCTATATACGTAAAATTTTACATACAGAGAGTACAAAGGGGGCTAAGGGTTACGAAATTTTCCTTTTGTCAGATTCTGGGGAGGAAAAATCTTGGCCATAGATTCCTAATCTGTGTATTTTTTTTAGGTTTTTTGGGGATAAATAGGAGTATCTGATCCGACTTTTTGTTTCTCTTTTGGTTGCTTTTTGTTGAGAAGAACAGGAGGAAGAAGGAGGAGGAAGGAGGAAGAAAGGGATTGTCATTTATGTCGGCAAATTTCTGTTTGGCTGTGATTGGAGCTCCATTGAAGCTCTGGGTATCTGTTTCTTCAGTGATATTTTCTCTTTGCATGTAACAAATCCTCTGCTGTGACAATCAGTAGCAGGGTAATACTATGTTTTTCACAACTGTTTCGATGCGTTTGAGGCCCAAAAGGTACTATTTTCTTCTTTTACTTAAACCCTTTTTTTGTGGTTTTAGAAAAAAACTTGTTTTTGATGAGTTTTTGTGTGGTTTTGAGTTTTTTAATCTTGATTTGTATTGGGTATGCAAAATTAGTTTTAAAAAGAGCCGAAGGCTAGCGGTGATGGAGGACTTAAGAAAACAACGATAAAACCCTAGAATAATATCCATTTCAATCTACTCTCATCTCCAAAACCTAAAATACAATCCATGGAATTAGAAGAGAAGGGGCAAAATCCCCAAAGCATCCATTGAACCAAAATTGAAAATTTTGAAAAAAGAAATTGAAATGCGAGACACAAAAAAGAAGAATTTTGAAAAAGAAAATTTTGACGAAGAACAATCTGCATATGAGTGAAGAGGAAGACGAAGAGAGTGTAGCTGTTGGATCACACATGTTTAGAGTAGACCTAGGCAATAATACATGAAAATTGTTTAATAAAATGGGCCAATACATGGAATCCAATACAATTCATTCTTGTCAATGAAATGGGCCCTTGCACTGCTGTTGCGTTGTTTTGGATCATTTGTGTAAGAAAAAGAAAATGTAGAAAGATTTCTTTTATGATCATTTTTCCTTTATCAGTTTGTCGATTGGAGAATCATAATTGAGAATTTGGATGTAAATTAGATAATTCTCGAGTTTGGTAGAAAGGATAATGATTTAATTTCTTTTTTTCTCTATGTTATTAGTCTGATCATTAGACTTTATTAATCGCTTAAATGATGGGTAGAAGTGTGTATCAGTGGACGTATTGGAGAGTTCTGCTTGTGCACTAAAAATCACTTCCCAAAAGTGGGATGCCTTTCTCCACATAATGTAATACTTTAATAACTGTTCACAGACAGCAACTGATATTATATATTGTTGCATGTGTGCTTTTTCTTCAAAGTTTGCAAGATGTGAACTAAGTATATGTTTCACTTTGTGAAGTTTTACTTCGTAATGAGAAGCTAACAATGAATGGCGAGGTTTCTGACCCATGTTGTAGATATATTTCATGCTTAACTTATGGCCTTGAGATGGAACTGTTTATCAATTTTTGCCAACTTTCATTAAATCAATATGCAGAATACTAGCATTTTATAGATATGCTTATTGGAGGATCTTTGTAAGATTCTTGAGATCTTTTTCCTCTTTGTTGTTCTAATCATTCAAAAAAAAATTATAATGAAAATCACTTTGAGGATGACAAGAAAGACAATACAACTTCTCATAAAACGTCGTGTTACAAGTATCTTTTTATTTAGTTTCTTAATGATGTTACTCTTGCTATTATTCTGTATACATCAAAGATAAATAAGGGTACAAAGACTGCTATAGGTAACTGTACAAGAAGCAGTTGTAGTAGTGACTAATAAATGGGTACCTCTTCATTGATACATGCTTATGAGTTCTATTTGTGTGTCACAACTGGCTCCTGCTTATTTTTCTCTTCTTGGTTGATAAAAGATTTAAAAGAATCAGATTTTTAGACGATTGGAAAGAAATGAGTTGTCATTGATTTCTTGAAAAGGAAGGGCAGAGGAGGATTGTGGATCTTTAAAATAAATGCCTTTCTATTTAGTCTGATTATTTTCAGAGAAAGAGTAAGTAAATCTGAAGGGATGAGTAGTGATGGGTCATAGTAAAAAGGAAGCAAAATAGGTCAATCTGAGGCTTGAAGCCTTTCTTTTCTGCTTTGTTGTTGGATATGGTATGACTCGAATCCTTCAGCCGCTGATCACTGCAATTATAGGAAAACAGAAGCACTGTATTTTACATATTTAAAAAAACATAAACAGGGAAAGCGAGAGAATGGGATATGAGTCAAAAATATTGAAATTATTGCATTCTCAGCGTTTCAGGATGGTGCGTGCTTCAGCGATCTTCTCTTCTCTATCTTTATTCATATTTACGCTAGACTGTACATCACTCCATGGACTTAAATAATGGTTGCATTGGAACTAATCTACCAAGTACAGTCATCTTAAAGCGAGTGCATGTTGGTAATTACCTTTTTGACGGTATACTTTTGGCAATTCTTCCTGCTCCATATTGGTATGTTGCTTATAATTTTGTTGCATAGATTGATTAATAATTTGTTTTCACTGTTGGTCTGTTGCGTTTCCTGTGCTCTCCTTCCCCTCCTTTTAAGATGCGGTTCTTTTCAGTTTCAAGCAATACGCTATGTTTTCCCCACTATAATGCTTAATCTAATTTGCAAATTCAACTCACTCCAACTTCGTCTATGATCAAATACTTTTTTTCTCTTCTTGCAGCAACTATCCAAATATATTTATGTTGTATGTATACATTGTCATTATCGAGACCTTAGCGTTGACAAAAGGATTTGATGCATGTTTAGAATATGTATACAACACTTTGTTTTAGATTGTTAGTGTGTAAAAGTTTCGACATTTCGACATTAACCAAAGAATGTGCGTCTTTGTTTAATATATCACAAATTGAAGAGAACTCTCATAGTTGTTGCTCTTTAACTCTTCCTGCGTATATTATTCTTAACATATCTTGGGTGGACACATGGTACTAAGATTCAATATCGATTGAATAACAACTGATACTCTTGATTGGACTTGCAAAGTCCAAATTGTGGACATGACTCGAGAGTGAGAAAGTTCAGAGAAGAACATCAAATTTCAAAATCTGATTTCGAAAGACGAGGAGGTACTTTCACCTTAGTAGTAACATCTAATTTTGTTCCCATAATTATATTACTTCCCTGCATCTAGGAAAGCTATTAAACTTTACATGACCAACAAATTAGGATAGTTGTGTATGTGGATAAGCTTACACTCTTTGAGACATTTATGATCTCCGCTGTAAAAGTAAAAAGTTTCACCAATTTCATACAAAAGACCAACATATAAATTTTATTGGATACTTGACAGAGAAAATTAGTTGAACATGTCAAATCAATCGACGAGCTTGACAAACCACTGTTGTTGTAGACCAAGCAATCTATCACAGCTTTTGACCATATTACTCATGTAACTCCTGCTCCTGTTGCAGAAATTGGTACAATGCTCCTACCAACTTTTTGCTGGCTGAAATTTATAATTCTATACATGTACAAATTGATTATATTTCCTTATTTTGTATTAGTTTTTCCTCATTAGATATTTACATCTTACAAATGGCTTCTTTTGTTTTCAGCACCAACTACTGTGTGTTAACCTTGTCCAACAGATGTTGTCGAATCAACTATTCCAAATTCATTTGAGGAAGTCATCCTAGATAAGCTCTAACGTCACTCAACAACTCTTAATAGTTCTGTCCTACACAGAAAAGGAACAAATTTTTATCCCAAGCATTAGCGTGAGGAACGCTAAAAAGGTGAAGTGGCTCTGCACAAGCAAGGTGAGGATGGAGCTATCATGAATTATTGAATCTGAATCTTCAAGCGTTGGGTTGTCAATTGAACCACCCACGACAACAAAAAAGTTGTAAAAGGTGAGTCGATTAGTGATCCTGTAATTTGTTCAAATACAAATTTAGTAAGTTTGGTTAGAACAAGTTATGTTCCCTCATTTTGTATAATTTTATATCTTATTGACCTTTTCAATCTTCCTCAAATAACGTCTTCTTATTCACACGTTAATTATGTGAGAATATATATTAATTAATGACCCTTTCATTCCTTTTTATCTGTTGGTACATAAGTAAGAAACATCCCATTCTCTGTCAGATTAGTTTCCTATATGTTTCTCCAGAAATCTTACTCGAAAAGTTAGTCTTACGGTTTTCCTTTTCTATCATTTAGGTGAATTTTTTTTTCTATCAGAATTTACATAGCTTTATTAGTTGATAATGCATCAGATAACTGTTGTAATTTTTCATGTCAGTCATGTAATATTGTTGATTTTGTAACATCCAGTTTGTTGTAGGTTTATTCCACCGTTTTATTTTTCCTCTCAAGTTCTTTGCCATCTGTATTAGAGTGAGTATTTGTGAATGAAATTTGTAATCGTTAGCATTGTGGTATTCTTATTGAGATTGTTGTGAATGAGCAGTCTTTCTTGGTGTCCGAAATCAACATCGAATTAAATAGCTATGTCTGAAATTTTGGTTGATAAATAGCAAACTGTGAAGGCCAAATATGTTTATGTGAATTATGTTGTAACTTTGCAAAGTATGTTATCTCTTAACCCCACTACTACCCTTATGTTTCTGGATGTTTGAATATTGTTTAATTGTAGGAAGTATCTTCCTCATTTTGGTGTTACTGAAAAGTAATTATTTTTTTGGATTCACAATCTGTACAGCTTCACTCGATATGGAGGAACAATCATTAGGAACTAGGGAGGAGGGAGTAATTCTTTTGACTCGTTTTAAATATTTTTCTCTGTTTTACTGACACTCTTTTCTTCTTTGTGTGCATTTCTGTGAGTTGTGCATGAAGTTGTTGTTTAGTTATATAAGTATTGTGGTTCTTCATTTTGGGATTTTAGAGATACCTCTGTTTACTGGTGTGAAAATTTGTTCTTTTTTCTTTTCAGCTGTACTTTGCAACATAAATTCCAAGACTAGAGAACAAGCGGTGAAGGTACACATAAACTCCTAACTTTAACTTCTTAGTTGTGAGTTCCTTTCCTTTTCTATTATTCTTATTTGTCAGTTCTTTTTTATTTCTTTGCTTAACTAATAGGAGTTTTATTGACATATTGCATCTAGAGGATATATGAAAATTACCAAAAAAAGAAGAAGAGAGATATCATTGCCTCTTTTATAAAACTCAAGTAACCAACAAAGTCTAAAAACTGATTTACATCACAAAGATTTCCTGATAAAACAGGTTTACAAAGTTGGCAATTACCGTCGAGGCAAGTGATGAAACTTTATCCTTTGCATCTTATGTTTCTCTTCTCCATGTGATCCCTAAATTCAACTTGTGATAGATTTCCATATGCAGGCATACAATCATAGCTACATATCCTATCTTCTGGACAACTTGATAAGGTCCATAACACTTGGAAGGTGAAGTGTTTACTGGACACAGTCATTTGTCGGTATGGTTGAATTTTGAGATACATCTAACCTTCCACCTCAAACTTCCTATCCAATCTCTTTTAATTAGCCTTCCACCATTCTTAACATGTATAACAAGTCAAGTAGGGAAAAATGAAATTTCACTTCTAAAAGAACTACTTAACTTCTATTTAAATATATATTCTATTTTTACAATTTTGATATAAATGTTCAATTTGTGCAAATACTAAAGTTGATACACTTAACATGAACTTGTGCTGGTGTGTGTGTCACTTCTGACTGTAGGGTGTTGAAGTATCAACACACAAGTAGGAACACAAAATAGCTATCCACTGTCTTTTTAGAGTTGAACACTTGCTCATGTATATTACTATTTTTTTCCCTGTTGCTTTAAGCAAAATTAAGCAATTATTTTAGAAAATTCACGAGTTAATGAAACGGATTAATCTATAGTTATTTATCTTCTGAGATTTTTTTTATTGATGATCTGCAATATGACGAAAATCTACATTAATTTACTTGTATAGCCTATAGTTCATAATATTGTGTACATATGACTAGGTTAATATTTTAGAAAGTTAATTCTCTAAAATATTGTGAATGTGTGTGCTTTCTACTTGCTTGAAAATTTGATGGATTTCCAGTTGCTGGTTGTCTTTAAAATTCTTAGTGTCTACCTCCTAAAATATTTACTAACTTGACTAAGAATTAGTATTACTGCAAGAGCTTATTAGCTTTTAACATAAGTGCAGACAGTTCCAATAGAGATTCCATCACTCATGCTCCTCATAAGGTACTATGCCTAATATTATTGCATTAGGATCAACTGCCGATACAGAATCATGTTACTCTTAGAGGCTATGTTGATCGGGCTCTCCAAAAATGTTGCGGCACCTGTGTTGGATCCTTAAAAAAGGCACTACTTTTAAGGATCTCATACTGTAGATAGGAAAGTCCGACCTGCCATTAATGTTGGGTTCTCAACTTCTCAAGTGAATTGTGAAGTCTCACTCGGTAGTGGGGATCGATCATTAGGAACTAGGAGGGATGAATTAGCAAAGATGATAAGCTGAACTACACTATACCAACCTCCTTTTGGATTATACTCTTCCAAAAAACTTGAACTCCTAATTTAAAATTGGAAAAAATCCAAAAACTAAAAATTGTATGTGCCAGATTAATATGAATTGTGGCCTTACATGTTCTTCAACAAGCGATAAGATTGTAATTGTTTCTTTCCTACTTCGCTTGATTGCCTTTTGTAACAGCTGCTTCATTGCAAGCCAAATTTGACATATATGGTCACTGTTGCCGAGCCTATTTGGAATTACAGTTGAATCATGCCAATAGAGCTTAACAACATTCTCAGTTGCTGCCTTGGACAGATTCTTTGCAGGAATTTGCATACATTATGTATTTATTTACTATTTGTCTTGAATTAAACAAAAGATGTTTTCAACGAAAAGAAACACCATATTTCCTATGTAAATCGTAATTGTTTGTAAAATTTGGCTTTTGGTGCAACGACAGTACAGTTGAAAATAAGACATACTCCATATGTGACATTTTTATTCCTCCTATCATATTTTACAATAATGTTTCATCACTATATAACTGCGCAACACATCTTACGATAATAATAATAAACTAAAAATATAAATGTTGTTGGCCAATCTAGTATATATATACATACATATATATATATATATATATAAAGATTAAAATAGTTTGTTATGATCATTCTAATTCTATCTAGTTCATATCCCCTACTAATATATATAGAGAGGATAATCTGGCAGGTCATGGTCAACATGCCTGCCTGGCAGCATAGCAAGAACAGAAAAAAGGCACTTCAAGGGTATTTTCATAATTTTCGATAGGTTTTCCGTTTTAATTTGTTTGTCTGATTTTTTAGTCTTTTATATATGTAAAAATTGTGTAAAAAATAATACAAATCATATTATTTGAAAACTACGTAAAAAGTTATTATAAATATCAATAATTAAGAACTTTAATTTTTTAAAATTATTTAAAAAATTGATTGGCTCTTGAAGTTCTATCGGTGCTATATAAATTGAAACAAAGGAAATCATATATATTATTTGAAAATTTCCTAAAAAAATACTATAAATCATAATAATTAAAAACTTAAAATATTTAAAAGACATGGAAAGTCCTATTTGATCCTCGAATCAGTGCCGAAAAAATAGGGATATATGAGTAATATATATTGTTTAAAAATAGCTTTAAAGTATATTATCACAATAATTAAAAAATTAAAAGACATATAGAAAATTAAGCTGATTCTCAAAATTTTATCAGTGACATTAAATTTAGACAAGCGAATAACATATATTATTTAAAAATTAAGTAAAAATACTAGAAAATCACAATAGGTTAACTACTTAAAATATCTAAAAATCATATTAAAATTTAATTAACTCTCTAAATTCTATCTATGTCACATAAATTGATATAAAAAATATATATTGGGCTCGTGCTAACACGAGCACTTGTATCTAGTATTATTTATAAGTTTGTATATATTCTTAACTTATGATGTGTCCAATTTTTGGTCTTAGATTTGTATGTAACATAAAATTTACTCGTATATAGAATATATACTAGAAGGGTATGACCCGGGTTGACACGGGCCCAACAAATTGTATTTTCAAGTGGTGGATATTTTGCATAGAGTCATTGAGTAACAGAGGGTAGCAATAAAGAACCAAAAAAAGCAGAAAAATGTAACACCTTCAAAACATAAAAGCTAAAACTACACAATTTATGCTAGCAAAACTACATGAATCTGTCTCGTATGAGTATCTTCAAAAGTTGCATATTTTGAAATGCGCATATCAAAGCTACTTTGCTAATTTATCAAGTAGATTCTTCCATATCCTTTTAAAATTTGCATGGCTCAATCAATTTTCAACTCAGTTTTCAGAAAGCTGGTATATTCTCTTTTCTTGTACAATTTGTTTTTGCAGTATAGAAAATATGGAAATTACACATTTGAGAGCAAACAAATCAATCTCCACAATGGATTACTCTTTCCCTTTCTACATTGTATACTCATAAATTAATTGAATGTCCACTGTTGATTGCAAGACAATAGACTCTTGAGTGTATTGTTGCATCTTGCAATCCTAGCTATTGTAGTTTTGATATACCACTAAGAGCAATTTTATAATTTATCATTCTAGAACAATTATTTGATGCACTTCGTACTTTTTCCCCTTCTGCAAACTCAAAATCAATTAAAGACGATACTTAAGAAGAACAGAAATGATAAAGAATTAAAATTATTTGTTGATTTGGCACACCATGATATAGTGAAGCTTGAAATATTTGCCACCTTCTAGCTCATCGACTTCTTCAACATGCAACACGCAGAGAGGAATTGATTCATGTATTAAAGAGGAGGCAAATATCAACAGGTCATTCAAGTTCGTTTGTGTAGAGAAGAATCGAACTTTGTGCAGTTTTCCGTTCTTCCTTCGAAATAATTCGAATCTTGATAATTATATACAACATATTAGTTGTACATTTCTCTTTTGATCCAACAGTTCTGACAGATAGCAATTAATGTGAATTTCATTAAATCACTGACATGTACCGATTAACCATGAAAGCAAGTCCACTCCTTTAATTTCCTTTTGTTAGTCGATACCTATAGCAATTTGTAATGACAAATGAAGTAGTCGAGAAATAGCCTGCAATTATAGATATGTCATAATTTGTTATTAATCTGAATAATATATATTCCTTTCAAATAAAAAGTAACACTTTGAAATAAAACTTCATAATTTCAAAACTCCAACGAAATCTTCCTACACAGTAAAAATGAAACTATGGCCCTGAGTCTCTTCACACATACAAACAACTGATGTAACATATTACCAATATTTAACATAGAAAAAAACAGACGATTCCCGCACTATTTCTAAACTTTCAATACAAAACACCGATAAATATTTATTTAAGGAGAACAATTAATTTTAAAATTAAACAACCATCAATTTTGTAGAGAATTAGAAACAGAGTAAAAGTAGAAGTAATACAAGTAAAAAATAACAAGAAAAAGTGTGTGAGGGAATATAAGTCAAAAAAAAAATGAGAGAGGAAAATAGTTGTCTACCATACAAATTAAAAAATAGACACGTATGCCGAAAAATTTCTATATTAAATTGTAAAATACAGATGTCTAGTAGAAGAGCAAAGAAATTACTCATCCAATAACATATGCCTAAGTTGACAGTACACTTCACATTATTACTACTTTAAAAGTACTTTCTATGTTGCTTTTGTTACAAATATTTATAGTTGTGTTTGTTCCATCCTTCTTGGGCTAAAAAAAGCCAAAAATTATGAGTCTTACAGTACAATTTAAATAGCTTTTGATACCCATTATTTAGTGGTGTTTTCGTTCCAACATAACTGTCCTTTCTAAATATTGGAAAGGTAAAATTGAAGCATTAAATTATTTTAGAAGGAGAAAATAATCTCAACTGCAGTCTGCATTTTGTGGCTTCTGTGTTAACCCACCATCCCAAAAGGTAGTTGACGCCATTCAAAACCCCTACCCTACCCTTGCTCCTAATATGAGTTTTAGGGTTTCCTTCACCCTTTGATCAACAACAATGGATAGCGAGTCCACGGAGCTTCAAGACTGGGAGCTGCTCCACCCAAACTCACCTTCGGATTCCAAGCTCGATCTCACTTCAGCCAAAAACCACTCTACTTTCGTTGAAATTGGGCATGAAACAGAGGGTCTTATTCAAACCAATTATTTCTCCATGACTACTCTTTTTCATGCTTATGGTGTTGAAAATGTCTATGAGGAATCAGATAATTCGAGTTCGGTTGATCTCGGTAGGGCACCTAAGTTTCCTAGGAAGAAATCGGGTGACTTCTGGTCCCTTTCTGCTAGTGAAATGTCTGATGATCAGCAATTTGAGGGGGTAATTGATGTGTGTATGCCAGAAAACCCGAAAGGACAATTGGGTCTTGGAGGAATTGATGAGATGGGTGGTGAATATGAAGTGAAATTAAGGGAACTTGAGTGTATAACCGACATGGGTGTTGTGGAAAATTCAAAACTACAAATGGGATTTGGTGAAATCGAAGAGATGGACAGTGAGGGTAAAGCCGAGGTGGGTGTTGTGCAAAACTCAAACATGGAAGTGGATTTTGGAGAAATTGATGATATCGGTAGTGAGACTGGGAAGGAATTTCGGCCAGATTCTGGTGGAGTTGGACTTGGTGGTGTCAAATTTGAAGAGATGTCAGAGTCTTGTGTAGAAGAAATGGAGGGAAATGAGACGGTTGAAGGTGAAAAAAGGGATGAAATTGTTGGAGTAGAAGTTAGAAAAGCAGGAGAGAAGAAGAGGAGTGTGGTGTTGTGGAAGGTGCCATTGGAGCTTCTGAAGTATTGTGTGTTCAGGGTTAGGCCTATGTGGGCCTTCTCTGTAGCTACTGCTGTGATGGGGTTTGTGATATTAGGTCGTAGATTGTATAAAATGAAGAAGAAAACCAAGGGCTTGGAGCTCAAAGTTACCGTTAATGATAAGGTTAGATTTCAATACCGTTATGTTAGTGACATTCTTTTTTCCTTGCTATAGGTGCTAACCTTAAGCTTGATTGTGGGTTTGGATGCTACTTCATTCTCTTTAACCCAATAAATAAAAGAATGTTTTATGCTTTTGATAACAATACATAGTTTTTGTATTAAAGGGCTGGGCTATTTTGATGGTAATGTAGAAGAGGGAGAGTTTAAAACTCCTAACTGCAAAATAGTTGGGACCCAAGGGGTCATGGTTTTATGGTATTTTAGTTATAGGTGAATAAAATAAAAGAAATCTTTGTAAGGGCATTTTCTTTTATTCAAGTACTCGTGAATACAACAATATTGTACAGCGCGCAGATTGTCTTGTCTACATGCAAGACAGAGTCGGAGGAAACCATAATTAGTTTTTGTCTTTTTCAGTTTGCCTGGTTGAGAACTTATTTTTAGCTAGCTACACATTGTGGTTCAAAAAGAGCGATATTTTAAGTTAGCTATGTATTATGGTGATCTGAAGAGCAATTGATTTGTAACAACTTTTTGTGGCTATTAAGGTGACAGACTTTGGCATTTTCTTGATTTTTTTGGGTTGTCACTTGCATCATGTTCAAATTGTATCTAGGATATTGGTTTCAGAGTGATATGCATCTTGAAGGTATAGGATGTGGCTAGTTATGCATCACATCTGGCTCCTGATGAAGTGTTGGTTTTATAGAGCAAATGGTATATTGGCTCATAACAACCCTCAAACTTTTGTTACTTTGTATCATTTTGGTAATCAGGATTTCTGTTTCTTCTTTTAGAAGCGAATGCCAGCTTAAAACGCGTTGTCACAACCTAACTTGTTTATTCTAGCTCAGCCCTGATAACACTTGTAATTATTACTCAGAGCATGCGATGGTCACATAATTGGATAATACCAAAATTGGTGATTCTTTTGAAATTGTTGTTTCAACAAGAGAGTAAAGTGCAAAAAAAGTTCCCCATGGATACACATGCTTCTGCCAAAATTAATAGTTTTAGAAAGATAAGGCTAGTTTTACAGTGATATCAGATAATGAAGACAACAGAAATGTTGTTTATCGATATCCCTGTTATTAGAGTTACTTAATTTATTCTGTACACATATTGTAATTTACTTATTCTTGTGTACCACTTATGTAATACTTATGAAATATTTGTCAATATATAATATTCTCTACCTCCACATTGGGGGTTAGGTTTTCCACTCTAACATGGTATCAGCCTAATTAGTAAAACCTCTCTTCCTGGTTGCCGCCTCCTCTTCTCCTCTCTTCTTCTTCTTCCTTCGATTATACCCTCTCCCATCCGTTTCTCGCTTCTACCTTCTACTCACTGATCATGGCTGCCTCCTCCACCAGTGACGCCACCCTTCCAATTGCCACTGTTTTGCACATGCTCACGATTAAGCTCTCTTCCACCAATTATCTCTATTGGAAAAATCAGATGCTGCCCCTACTTTCTTATCAACGCTTATTGGATCATGTTGATGGGTCCTCCATGGCTCCTCCATCGTTACTTCTTGCTGGATGACAAAGAGGTTTCAAATCCTCTTTACGCTGCCTGGCTTGCCTCTGATCAGCGGGCTGTCATCATCCTTAATTCTTCACTTACGGAAGAGGCGGTCTCTGAAATTTTGGGTCTCACTACAGCCCGACAAATCTGGGTTGCTCTCGAATCTGCTTATAGCAATTCTTCCGTTGAACGCGTTCATAATCTACGAGATCAACTTCGTCAATTTGTCAAAGGTACCTTCTCTGTTGCTGAATTTGGCCGTAAATTTAAATCCATCTGTGATCAGTTGGCTGCCATTGGTCAGCCTGTTGATGATATCGATAAACTACATTGGTTTTTATGCGGCTTAGGAGCCTCCTTTGAGACTTTTTCAACTGCCATTCGTGCCACCAAACCAGCGCCTACCTTTCGCGACTTACTCTCACAGGATGAGAGTCATGAACTCTTTCTCAAGTCACTTCATGGTGCATCATCATCACCGCCTGCTGCTTTCACGGCCCAGTCGCATCGGCCGTCCTCTAACATCGGTGGCCGTGGTCGATCAAATAGGGGCGGTGGTTCGAGTGGTCGAGGTCGCGGCAGCAGGCCACCCCACTGCCAGTTATGTCGAACAGATGGTCACTATGCCAGTGCTTGTCCTACTCTTGCTACCTTTGCCACTCAAGCTGCCTCTCGTGACGCAAACTTGGCTCAAGCGTTTAATGCCCAATGTCATGTCACTACTTCTGCCCCTGATTGGTATGTTGATTCCGGAGCCACTGATCACATGACTTCGTCTTCACCAAGTGTTCATCATGCTTCTCCATATTCCGGCAATGCTAACGTGACATTTGGAAATGGTACTGCTCTTCCTATCACTCATACGGGTTCATCTACTGTTTCTAATAATCTGAACTTGCGTGATGTTCTGGTTGTTCCACATCTTGCCAAGAATCTTTTGTCCATTAGTAAATTAACACATGATAATCCGGTGGATGTTTTGTTCTCTCAATCGTTTTTTCAGATTCAGGACAGAAAAACGAAACAGGTTCTGACTCGAGGCAAATGTGAGAATGGGCTATATGTTTTGCATCATGAGCATCAAGCTTTGGCGGCTATTACAAATTCAAGTTTGAAGGCATCTTATGAACTTTGGCATAGTCGGTTAGGGCATGTTGCCTTTGATACTGTTTTACTTTTGCATAAGTTAGGTTGTTTGTCTGTTACTTCTATTTTACCTAAACCGGTCATTTGCTCTTCTTGTCAACTATCTAAAGGACACCGTTTGTCATTTGGTTTAAATAATAAACGATCTTTGCATCCTTTGGACTTGATACATTGTGATTTGTGGGGCCCTGCGCCTATTACATCTACTGATAACTATAGGTATTATGTGGCTTTTGTTGATGACTATTCTCGCTTCACTTGGTTTTATCCTCTCCAAACCAAGTCTGGGTTTGCATCTGTTTTGTCTGTTTTCATGAAGTTTGTGCAAACTCAATTCTCTCGGAAAATTAAGGTTTTTCAAAGTGATGGAGGCACAGAGTTTGTTAATCACACTGTTCGTCGATTATTTGAAGAAAATGGCACCTTTCACAGGTTATCTTGTCCGTATACGCCCCAGCAAAACGGTAGAGTTGAAAGAAAACACCGTCACATAGTGGAAACTGGTTTGGCCATGCTTTTCAATGCAAATGCTCCTACCTCTTATTGGGTAGATGCGTTCAGCTCCGCCGTTTACATCATCAATCGTCTACCTACAAAGGTATTGAACAACAAGTCTCCTTTTGAACTCCTGTTTTCTGAGAGGCCCAATTATCATAACTTCAAGGTCTATGGCTGCCAAGTATTTCCATATCTTCGAGACTATGCAAATCACAAGTTATCTCCGAGAAGTCTTCCGTGCATCTTTATCGGTTATAGCTCTCAATACAAAGGTTATAGGTGTCTTGATCCGGCAACATCTCGAATCTATGTCACTCGCCATGCTCGTTTTGATGAACATTCTTTACCTTTTTCGGGCGCTACTTCATCTAAGGACTTAAACTCCTTGCAACTTGCAACCTTTTTGGAGCCTTTTTCCATGCCTGAAGAATCATCAACAGTCCCTGGTCCTTCTCCTCCGCCGGCCTCACCGCATTTACCTTCTCTGTGTCCTCCTTGTTTTGATGATTTTCACGGTGATATCCCAACAGTACCGCAGCCCTTACATGCTGATCCGTCTGCTGTTTCAATCACTGAAGAGCAGCCAGTTCGTGTTACTTCCACACCGTCCCGGGTTGAAATTCCCTCTCAACAACCTGCTGCCTCATCTCAGCAGCCTCTGTCGGACGTTTTGGGTGATTCTTTGGCTACAAATCAGCTTACTGAATCAGTGTCCTCTCCAACAGTTCACCCCATGGTAACTCGGTCCAAGGCGGGCATTTTTAAACCTTCCACTCGTCATCAAGCCAACTTAGCTCATCTTGAAACTCATCGCCTTTTTACAGCTTTATTTGCTTCCTCTGAACCAAGAGGGTTCAAGTCGGCTGCTAAGAACCCACAGTGGATGGCCGCAATGCATGAGGAAATGACAGCTCTTACTCAAAATGCTACGTGGACCTTGGTGCCTCGTCCACAATCTAGCAATGTTGTTGGTTCCAAATGGGTTTTTCGCACTAAGTACAACTCAGATGGGTCTGTTGAACGTCTCAAAGCGAGACTGGTGGCTCAGGGATTCACTCAAATTCCTGGCTTAGATTATTCCCACACTTTTAGTCCGGTGGTTAAGGCTTCTACGGTAAGAATTGTTTTATCTCTTGCTGTCATTAACAATTGGAAGCTTCATCAGCTTGATGTCAAAAATGCATTCTTGCATGGTCATCTGAATGAAATTGTCCATATGGAACAACCACCTGGCTTTGCAGACTCTCGGTTTCCTGATCATGTGTGTCGCTTGAACAAAGCCTTGTATGGCCTCAAGCAAGCTCCGCGTGCTTGGTTTCAGCGCTTAAGTTCCTTTCTTCTCAACAATGGCTTTACGTGCAGTCGATCCGATACCTCTCTGTTTGTTTTCAAACGTGCCTCCTGCATTATGTACCTGCTCGTATATGTTGATGATTTAATCCTAACTGGAAACCGAACTGACATCATGGCTGCGTTCATCTCTCGTTTAAACCAGGAGTTTGCAATTAAAGATCTTGGAGATCTCAATTACTTTCTTGGTCTTGAAGTGACCTACACTGATAATGGTTTATTTCTCAGCCAATCCAAGTATGCTCGTGATATCCTTGAACGAGCAGATTTACTTGATTCTAAGCATGTGCACACTCCCTTAGCTCTTCATGAGTCATTCATCACCACTGGTGATCCCTTTCAAGATCCAACACGTTATCGGTCTCTAGTCGGTGCATTGCAGTATCTCACAATTACTCGTCCGGATCTGTCATATGCAGTGAATCAGGTTAGTCAGTTCTTACAGACATCGACTGTTTTTCATTTCCAGTGTGTCAAGCGAATACTTCGGTATGTCAAAGGCACACTTGCCTATGGCCTGTTGTTCACTAAGCCGAATGATGTTTCCATTCTTGGTTACTCGGATGCTGATTGGGCCAGATGTCTAGAAACTCGCCGATCTACTTATGGATACTCTATTTTTCTTGGTGGAAACTTAGTATCCTGGAGTGCCAAGAAATAACCAACTGTCTCCCGCTCAAGCTGTGAATCGGAGTATCGAGCCATGGCAAATACTGCGGCTGAAATTGTATGGATAACTCACTTACTTCGAGAACTTCATGCTTTGCCTCCTGATCGCCCCACGCTGTTATGTGACAATCGCAGTGTGCTCTTCCTCACACAGAATCCTGTGTCTCATAAAAGGGCAAAACACATTGACTTGGATTATCACTTCATTCGGGAGCTTGTGTCGTCTGGTAAACTCTACACTAAATTTGTCCCGACCACACTTCAGGTGGCTGACATCTTCACTAAGAGTCTTCCTAGGCCTCAGTTTGAGTATTTGCGAGCAATGCTTCGTCTTAGTCCGCCACCGTTTCGCTTGAAGGGGGGTATTAGAGTTACTTAATTTATTCTGTACACATATTGTAATTTACTTATTCTTGTGTACCACTTATGTAATACTTATGAAATATTTGTCAATATATAATATTCTCTACCTCCACATTGGGGGTTAGGTTTTCCACTCTAACACCTGTAGCTTGATTCTAGAAAGTCTCAATCATAAAAAGTTTCTTTTTCTAAAGCCATAAATTTCATCAATAAATACCAAGATGGTGTTAGAAATATTTACAATGTTAGCATGTGATTTAACCACCTTCATCTATCAAATCAGAAGGGGCAGACCCACATGGTTTCAAGGGGGTTCAGATGAACCCACTTCATTGAAAAATTATATTTTGTAGATTAGTAAATCATAATTAAAGAATACATATAGAAATAATGTTTTGAATCTGCTTGGCATAAGCATGTCCATTGTTCAGGTGGTCTAGAGGGTTCATTATCTATGTGAGGCTTATGTTTGAATCTCCTTCGTGCCAGTGTCGATTTATTTTTTAGGCATCATTTGTTTGCACTTAATGAAGGTCTGAATTTGAATGGTTCAGACATTAGGCCACTAAGTGCTTTTGTTTTTTCTACATAAAAATCTCTTAATGGGTCTGAAAGGGTCTGAGTGAATCAGATCTGTGACAGTGTCTTATTCTCATTCAAATCCTTTTAAAGACACTCTTATTTTCGGAAAAAAATTGTGCTCCATATTTTTTTCTTAAAAAAATAAATTTAAGCTTCTCTCATTCTCCAACTTTATTAGTTATCCAAATTTTGTTCCTTAAATTTTTAATTTTTGTTCTTGCTATTTGTTTATCAAGAATTGATAAAATTTATTGTAAAAAATTTATTTGACTAAAGTGCAAAGCAACTTCATAAATATGTGTTGTTGAAATCAAACGATGATGCCTTTACAAATTTGCTTAAAATTATTTGAATGTTTCACATTCATTATTTATTTTATGGAAGACTACATGGCAAAACACATTATAGAATTCACTTATTTATTTAAGATTAATTTGTATTGAATTTAATTTTTTCAAAAAGAGATGTCTACATTTTTTTCTAACAATTAGTTTTACTATTATAATTTATATATGTAGTCCATGTAGTTTCAACTTATTTTTATCAAGCTTTAAAAAGTTATATATATATATATATATATATATATATGTATATATATGTATATATATTATTCAGATGTTTAAACACAAGCAATCTTAACCATTCAGTGTTTAGATCTACACACAAGATCTTAATCATTCAGATGTGCATATTAAGATTTAGACATCTTAATCTTAATGAAAACAAATGAGGCCTTAGTGTTTATTGCAGTAAGTTCAACCGTAAGCCAAGATAAACTAACCTTGCCCTTCTAAATATATTACTCTCGTATCTTCAACTTTTGTCCTTTGTCACTTTTATAGTTCACTTTTTCTTGCTTGAGTTACTACAATTGACTTATAATTGACATGCCCAGTATAGTCCCACATAAGTTGGGTCTGACGAGGGTGGGTGGTGGTGGTGGGTGGGTGGGTGTGCACAAATCTTACCCCTATCTTTGTTGGGGTAGAGAAGTTCTTTCCTTGGCTCAAGAAAATTGTTTTTCAGAATATGGTTTGAAAGAAGTGCAAGAACAGAGTGCTATTGTGAAAATTTTGAAGAAAGAAAAGTACCAACAGTACAAATATTGTAGACGTGAAACCTCTAAAACATTGTCATTGTGTTGTCCGAATATGATAGCACTGGAATATGGATTAAGTCTATAAATCCGATCCTTTGCCTTGGACCTATTTCTTCTCACTGTCAAATATGTGTGTTTTGATTAATTTTCTTCATTGTGTGCAGAAGGTATCTCAATTCATGAGTCGTGCTGCACGTCTTAATGAAGCATTTTCTGTTGTGAAGCGGGTTCCTGTGATTCGGCCTCAGCTGCCAGCACCTGGAGTTTCACCATGGCCTGTCGTGAGTTTGAGATAGGGAGTAATCTTTGTAAAGCAAAATATGAATGTTATGTATAGTGGAAGAATCATGGTGTTGTCACCATGTCAATTTGATATGTGGTTGTGTTTTTGCTTCGCTAATTTGTGTGTGGATTACGTTCTTAGTGTATTCCTCAACGGTCTGAAGTATAAAGCTATGTATAAACTCTTTTATCTGTTTCCCATAAGTCTTCTTGTTATATGTCTCCTTGATAGTTTTTTCATTTTAAAAAGCTCTAAACTTCTGTTTTCCTACCATTAGTAATTCAAGGTGGGTTATGTTCTTGCTTGACATCCCTGCAACTTTTGAAGGACGGGTGAACAACGATGTTTGTCTGGTTAAGTTGTGCAGGAAAGTGATAAACAGAGGTGTACATTCTTTCTACTATAGTAGAATCGTGGGTAAAGGCTAAGGTATCAACATGTGTGCTTGTGGGAATGCCTTTGTTTGTTTAATTGATTAAGGGCATATTTGTTATTTCAGTTCGTTGCCCTTTCTCCATTTCATTCCACGTGGTTATTGTGCGTGGCATTCTTGCTTTCCACCCACCTTCATCACACCCTCATCCATATGCTCTTCTACTGCAGCAAAATAAAATAGTGTATTTTTCTTTCATAGCTCTTCACCTCCAACCTTCATCAAGGATACTGTTGCAATTTTAAGGTAGTGTTTTGTCATTTATTTGTCCTCTTCAATTTTTAGATTTGATTTACAAAGTTTTGGTCCTTCTATTGTTTTTTCTCGATTCTCTATTCATCTGTTACATTTTCCTTTCTATATTTGGCTGAATACATTTACTATAAAGTTTTGATTTTACATTTAGTTTTATCAATGATGCTTGGTTTTTATGTGGTCAAAATCTGAGAAAAATTCGAGTTAGGGTGAAAACTAAGATAAAAGCTTACCAAAACTTGCAAAACCCAGATCATTAGTGTCAATCAATGAACCTTTAAAAAAAGCCATATATTTTGTGTGTGAGTAGAACAATCACAGATAAAAAAAAAAAAAAGGGAACTGAACTTCAATATAATATATGGCTTTTACTTGTCCTTGAGAGGAATTTGGAAAGAAAGGTTGAAAATTTTGGGGAGAATTGTTGAAAGATGGAGCCATCTGTACAGTAAAAAACTCAATGGTATACCAACAGGTAAACATATACATTTACATGGCAATAAGAAAATAATAACTGTAACTAATGCAGATCCAATAAAACAGTAATACTGATGAACAATAATCGAAAGAACATTAGAAAAAGAGAAATCCAAGGAATAGAAAAAAGAGGAAGAAAGAGTAGTAGCTAAGCTAATTTACGACTAAGAGATATATGACAAACAAGATAATACCATTTCATTTTCATTAGAACAATATATAGGACCACAACCCTAGTTGATTCATAGAGTATGCTTGCAACCGTGTTCTCACCTACTGCTTCTAACAGGGCTATGCTAGCACATACAAAGATGACTAATGTGTAATTAAACAAAATATAAAACTACTATAACTTCAGGGACTAAAGTGCTAACTTAACAACTTCAGCCACTTTCATTCTGCATAATTCCTCTATCCTTAAGGACTTCCTTGTCCTCAAGGAAGAACTCTGGAAACCTGATCTTCATAGCCAAATTTTTTTCCAATGTAGCTTGCTTTCTGGACATCTCCTTTCACTGGATCAGAACCTGAACCACTGCCTTATTTCCCTTGTTAATCATTCTTCTTCCTTCAATGCTCTGGGGCTCCACACAAAAGGGACTTGCTATGTCAATGATTAGTGGATGATGGGTAGTGTCTGGTAGTTGATGGCATAACTTCAACTGAGACACATATATAATGGGATAGATGGCTACATGAGCTGGTAGAACTAGCTTGTATGTTACTGATCCAATCTTTTCCAAGATCTGATAGGGTCCATAAAATTTTGTTGACAGCTTATTGAATGCTAGTTGAGAAACTGTCACCTGCCCATTGTAACACCATGAAAATTGGAAAGTCAAAGTTGGAAAGGAGAGGTCTCATTTTGGGCTACTAGTTGTGTCCTACGAGACCAATCTACGGGTCGTAGATGGTACTCATAGGAATGAGGTTGAGTTTTTGGAATTTCAAGTTTTTGAAGTTTGACCTATGAATAGCCAAGACGAGCCGTAGGATGGTTCCGTAGAAAGGTCCCATACTTAGTAAGATTTTGGACTGAAAGTTGAGAACCACGGAAGGAGTCTACGTACCGTAGGAAATTCAACGACTCGTAGAAAGGTCTCGTGGGAAGTAAGGTGAATTTGGGTTTCTTAAGTTGGTTCTACTGTTGACCAGTACGGTCCATAGAAAGTTCTACGACCCGTAGGTCCAAACAGTAGAAACCATCCGATAGTTATTTCTTAAGGGTATTTGGGTCTTTTTCTAATCCTTAAATGTCTATTCAATGTTGTTTTACCCTATTTCTAAGTCCTATAACTATCCCTCTACCCCCAAAAATTCCCCCAAATCTCTCGTTCACTTAAAATCCCAAATCTCCTCCAAGGTTTTCTTCAAAAAATCTCTCTCAAGATCAAAGAAGAAGAAGCTAGGGTTTCCAAATCAAGTCTCTTTTTTCACCATTGCTTTTGGAAATTGAATAGCCAGGTATGTAGGGTTTCATCAATGGGTTCCATTCACCCATTGAGCCCTAAAATTTCTCCATTCTCCAAGTTCAAATTCATCAATTTGATTAGGTTTTTATTCAATTCTTCATGGATTCTAATTGTGTTGATTCAGTTGTTCAATTTTGATCTTATTATGATTGTTTTGACTCAACTACATGCTTTCCAATTGATTTCACAAGAACTCATGCAACTTTCATGATTTTGACTATGAACTCTTAAAGACATGAATTTATGACGAAGTTATGAATTTACGAATGTTGTTTTTATTAAAGTTATGCATGATTTATGAAAATAAAGGTTTTATGATCTAGGTTACTTTAAGATGAGCATCAATGAAATTGTGGAAATGATTTTTCTCACATACTAAGTGATCATGATTTGGTGAAAGGTTTTCTCACACATGCTTGATTCAAGAAATAAGTAGTTACTCTATGGTGATTTAAGCTTGGATTGATATCTTAATTATGCTTTTCCATGTATGATGATATGTTATGAATATGACTATTCCTTAGGGATTTAACTTAGCACCGAGAGAACTTGAGGTGGAGACTCAAATAGGATAGTCTCTAGTAGCAATCTCTAGTTCCAAACTATGTGCCCCCGTAGGATTGTCTTAAATGCACTAGCTAGTGGATCCACAAATCATATAAATCATGATGTGGAGTTCTATCTTGGAAAGTAGAATCCCTTCTCAATGTGGGAGTTACATCGAATTCCACGTCATAGCTCGCATGGTTTATTGTCAATTAAAGCTAATATTCCACCAAATGAACTAAGTGACTTTCAAAGGTTTTATGAAGATCTTATTATGATTTTAAGATGCATTGACCATGTTTATGATTCATGATTCTCTTTAAGAGGTTTTACTATGCTTTCGCTTGGTCATGCATATCATGTTTTTCTTTATGTCGTCTTATGATAATGTTTTCAAGTTTTGTGCATATTCATCATGCTTAGTACATTCCATGTACTAATACATACTTGTGAGTACATTGTTTCACTAATGTAGGGTCCGACGATCTTCCTCCTCCCGTCTGTGGCTAGTGGATTGCTTAGTAGATTGAAGACTTGGTGAGTCCTCGTGATCCGAGGACCATGTCACGTTTACTATAATTTTCTTATGTCTTTAGTTTTCAAATGTTGTATGTGTTATACCCCATTTTAACTTGCGTCAAATAATGTAAACATTTTGGTGATTTCCAAATTATTAACTAACTTAAGAAGTCGCCACCTAATTATTTTTAAAGGTTAATTAGGACACCTAAATAATTAACTAAGTGATGCAAGAGTTAACTTCATTTTAAGGTCTACTAAACATAACATTCTAGGTAAAGGTTCTAGTTATTCTAAAGGGAAGGAGTTAAGCATCCTTTAAGATTCGTTAAACACGATTACCGGCCAAATTTAGGTTAATTAATGAAAACTAAAAATGAGCGATAAAGATTTTGAAAAGTCGAGTAGTTAAAGAAAGAAAATATTTTCAATTGAGATTAATAGACAAACTCAAGTTAAGTAAATTTAAAGCTTTAAGAAGAAAATATAGTATTGAAAATATAGTATTGAAAATACTTCATTATATTTAAAAACAAAGGAACTAAATTGCAATTGCTAAAATTAGGGGAGGGTATTTATGCACTATCTACATAAGATTATTAAAGCAACATTTGCACTCATATAAACAGATCTCTTTAAATCACACGGGCTTTTTAGTTTTAACAAATTAAATTTGCAAAATTACTAATCAAGAGTTAATTATAATTTTAGGCAAAAGGCCAAAATTTATTGAAAACAATAATGGATCAGAAAATTCATTTTTTTATTCGGAAAATATGCTTGAGTCCTTGTTAAATTCTAAATAAACTATTAAAGTTAGAAACTTGAACAACTCTAACAGCAAATTGTAAGAAACCCATATTGCTCTTACTAATTTTTTTTTTAGCAAAAAAATTGTTTTGTACTTGAGAAAATCGATTATTTTTAAGAGAAAGTTCAAAGACTTATTCAAGTAAAAACAATATTTAGCCAGCTTTAAAACTCTTTTGGAATCTCCGAAATAATATCCCAATCACCCCATCTAAAGGTTTAGCTGTTCTAAGGCAGTAATCTAAAAACAAATTAAATACACAATTGCACGTAAGGAAAATAATAATCAAGCATAAGACAAGTAAAACGCAGCAATCATTGTGGTCTTCTTTTCTCCTTTCTTACTCATGTTTGGTCATTTTATAAGAGAGGGAGAGAATTTTTGATGATGAAATGAATCTAAGACCCCAGAGTTTCTCCTTGTTTTCTGTTTGGACGACTTTCGAGAGAACCAGAGAGATGAATGGGGAAGCACATTTGAATTGTAGCAGCGGCATTGAGTCTTGCTTTTGAGTCTCAGAGCGAGACTGCTTAGGCAGTGTGAGTCTTTTATAAAGATTCACTTTTGCTCCGAAGTTCATGTTTAAAAAAAAAAAAAGAGGATCAGCAGGCAAACATTAAATCAATGAATGCAAAAACATAAAGCAAATTCGAATCAGGTGATATACCCAATTCTATTAATAAGCATAACATAAGAGAACCATATGGAACCAAATGAACACTCATTTCCTTAACATGAAATCAAACAACTTTCCTTGAAAATAAAGATGATAGTCTCGAGCTATGTATGAATAATCTCCTATATATCTCTATATATTTACGATATCATGTGGTCAATGATGATTAATATGCATTCTGTAAATTATACCTATTCTGGAAATGTCCTGCCAATCATTCACATTTAATATCTTTAACACTTAGACTAGAGGAATAGTAGATCTAAAGTCACATCCTGAACACCCAAAATAAAATAAGATGAAGTTCTTTTCAATATGTGTTGAACAAATAATAAATTTTCATAATTTATAAGCTACCAGAGGTGACATACAAGTGATGATATTAAAGCAAAAATCATTCAAATGGCAAAGTATACGATCTTACATGATTTTTATGTGCAAACAATTCTTTAAGCATGCCTTCTTCATGAAAGAAAATAATAATAATAATAAACTACAACTCACGTTTAAAAACACAGGCATAGAAAAAAATAACGAAGAGCATTAGGATTCAAGAGTCACTGACCTATTTTGGGGCAATGAACTGGGGTGTAGATCTCGACTAATCGAATCTCCGGTTCAAATCCTCCTTCAAGATTAAAGAAGAATGACCAAAAACGGAAGGGAGTTTTGCCCGATTAAGAACAAACAGAGCAATGCAGTAAGCTTAAAGCTTTAAAATAAAAAGGGGGATCAAAAGTTTTTAAGGTAATTTTTCAGCAAGCCAAAAACCATTGTCGCAAAAATGAATGAAGGAGCAAGTCTTTATTGAAACTTAAAGCTTCTACGCTTAGCATTTGGGCGGGATTTTTGATTTTGAATTGTAGCCGTTCCAAAAAGAGGATCAAATCTCTTAAAAATCAGTCTTTTTGGACTTAAAGAATCGAAAAATCTGAAGGAGTCTCTTGCTTCCTATCTTGACTTGCTTGTAGAAGATGAAAAATATGATTATAGTAGTATGTTTTTCACCTAAATGGTAGAACATGGGACCTGCCATGCTGATAAAGATTGAAAATCCCTCTTCAAACGTAGGAGATTTTAA
This sequence comes from Solanum appendiculatum, assembly GCA_018342035.1. Classification (NCBI taxonomy): domain Eukaryota; kingdom Viridiplantae; phylum Streptophyta; class Magnoliopsida; order Solanales; family Solanaceae; genus Solanum; species Solanum appendiculatum. The sequence goes on from JAGDQO010001806.1 coordinate 103,595, forward strand.
GGGTATTTAGGTCGTTTTGGGTAGATTAAGTGGGGGTAGAATAGGTAGTTCAAGGAATTTGGGATCCTAGGGTTTTAAATTTAAATTGATCAACCAATAGGAGAGTGACACGTGGAAGGCCTGTGCTTGGTCATGGAAGGCATGGGCAGACGCGTGGAGGGCGTGTGTTTTGGAGCGTTGGCGCCCTATGTGGCGCCGACGTAGCTGCTCGCGTGGCACTTACGAGGCGGAAGAGTGTAAGAATGGGCTGAAGATTTGATGGGCCATATAAATGTTTTATATTTTAGTATGGGCTGATCACTTAATCTGATTTGGAGCTCATTTGATCTGAATATATTGGGCTTTTCCTTTCTTCTTTTCAATTGTTTTGGGTTTCTAACTTAATAACTAATACAATATATATTATAAATTTATAAAATAAAATTATCAATATTAAGACTCTACACTAATATAAAATATAGGTACAAAAAGATTGATTTATAATTAATTTAATAAATACGAAACTTGAAATAAGATGACGACAATCGACTATTTAAGAAAAGAGGTGTAAAAAATGATAATATAGTTTAAATAATAAACAAACAATTTTAGTTGTAATTGTAGAATTGTGACATAACGATAACAATAGTAATGATAAATAGTCATTGTAGTAAGAATAGTTGTAAAAAAAGATAATTTGATACATTATTAATTTAGAAGCTCGAAAACAAAGATTTTGAGGAAATGAGGGTCAAAATTGGGTGTCAATAGCTTATCCCTCTTTGACCAGAGATGATGTAAGAATTTTTGGGCAAAGAAGTTGACGTATACCAAATTTTGTCCCGACCAACAAATACGACATTGGGAGAGTATGAGACAATATGAGCATTGGATAACTTATGAGGTAGAGGATTTGAAAACAAGGTAGTCGCGAGCTTACAAAAGTTGCCCAGTGTTGAATTATGATGTTACTGGGTATTGTGATTGAGGAGAGTATTTGAGAGTGGAGTCGAGCAGAGTTCGAGGTAGACCTTTGTTGGAAAGCTAAACTTTCTCAACAAATTGCCCCAGTTCACTACTTTGATAAAGTTCCACGTCGCATTGTGTCTCTTGTTGCTGCATGTGCTTTCTGCCAAATCTTGATAAAATTGTTAGGAAATAACATAAAGCTAGAAATATGAATAAATATCTTATGACAAATATCATAAGGAAAATGCGTCAATTTTGAATCAACGCTCTAGATGCAATTGATCGAATACACTGCATTTTCTTTAATCTTAAAATAACTGATTCAAATTATGTGCCTGGGAAGTGTAACATACTAAGTAGAAATGTTAGTAAAAGAGACATATATATGTAACGAAATTCTTCAAGAAATTTAAAATGTATGCAGTGCTCAAATGTGTAAAAGAAATAGTTAAGGCATTCCGAGATGTCTCATTAGAGGAAGATAAGCTTTTCAAAAAAAAATTAAAATATAGCATGCAGTGCTCATATGTATAAAATAAATAATTAAGGTATTACGAGATGTCTTATTAAAGACAGATGCTTAAAATGTCTTATTAGAGGTAGACTAACCAAACATATTCTATTTTAGGGTGAATGAACCTAATGTGTCCTATTTGAGGGTGGACGAACCCATTATATCCTATTTTAGGGTGGAAGAACCCAATATGTCCTATTTGAGGGTGGACGACCCATTATATCATATTTTAGGGTGGAAGGACCCAATATATCCTATTTTAGGGTGGATGAACCCAATATATCCTATTTTATGGTGGACGAACCCAATATATCCTATTTTAGGGTGGACGAACCAATATATCCTATTTTAGGGTGGACGAATCCAATATGCCCCATTTGAGGGTGGACTAACCCGATATATCCTATTAGAGGGTGGAAGAACCAATTGTATCCTATTTTAGGGTGGACGAACCCAATATGTCCCATTTAAGGGTGGATTGACCCGATATATCCTATTAGTGGGTGGAAGAACCCAATGTATCATATTTTAGGGTGGACTAACCCAATATATTGTACAAACTTAGAAATATGAGTTTTTGTGCAATGCAATGAGCTTGGTGCGATTTCTTTGCTGTACCGAACATTCAGAACCTAGTATGAAGAGCTTGTTGTAGTGCCTTTGCAGTATTGAATAATAAAGGTGTGGTGCCTGGTGCAATACTTCAAGAATAACTAAAAATCAACCTCTGCATTACTCAAAGAAAATTTGTTAGTATAAAAGAAAATGGTTGCCGTGCATTGAACCGTGAAGCTTTGGCTTTGAATCTGCATTTCTTGTTGCTATGGCATTGAAGCAATTTGATGGTGAATATAGCTTGTGATCTCAACTTCTGTCTTTTTCAAAAAATTATAGGCCATTTGAAAAGTTGTCCTAGTCTTTGCTCTTTGGGGAGAATGAAATATTTATTATATTGAGACTGAACCCAAAATAGGCGCCTACGTATCCCGCTACTAGCAGGAATCAAGTCACACGTAGTTCATTACAAAAGTTTAGAAAGGATTGCAAAAGAGTGGACACTCCTTAAAGAGGGAGAATGGAGAATGATATTCTAAAGCTGCAAAGATAATGTCCTTGCTAGTCTTCTTGACTGGTTGCATGCTTTCTCTTCAAATGCTTGGGTGCAAATTTTGATGAATCACCCTTAACAACTATTGTTCTTGTGCTTGCAGTATTATCATTGTTAATCGAAGGCTCTAGTTGCAGTTTTATCTTGCCACTTTCAATCATGCTTTGAATCTTGAATTTTAGTGCAGGACAATCTTCAGTGTCATGTCCTTGAATGTTCGAGTGGTAAGCACAACTCTTAGATAGATCAAAGTGATTAGGCGTATACTCAGGAATGAATCCTTTTCTTGATTGCATGAGTCCACTAGCTCTCAGTTTCTCAAATATATCAGCATATGGCTCATCCATAGAAGTGAAGGAGAAAGATTTCACCTTCTTTTGTGGTCGCGAGCTAGATTGTGCTTGGTGAAACTGTTGTTTGCAAGAATTTTTGAGACGCACATTGCAATAGTTGGAAGTAGCATGAGATTGCAAAAATTGATCACTTGGATGATGCTGCGGCTGTTGCATAGTCATGAAAACTGAATTGTTTTCTCTGATTTTGCTTTGCAGATTTATTGGTATCTTCGGTTGGAAAGTCTGGTGGACAACTTGTGATGCTGAGTTGTCTGCAATTCTTCCTCTTTGAATACCATTTTCTATCTCTTTGCCAACCTTAATCAAATCAGAGAAGTTGTGCGCACAAGTTTCATGAAGCTTATCATAATATAAGCCTTCTTGAATTTGGACGAAGGTTGAGATCAATTCCCCTTCGGACAATGAAGGATGTATTTTTAAAGTCTCTAACCTCCATCATATGGCATATTCTTGAAAAGATTCATGCAACATTTTCTTCACTTTGAGCAAATCAGCTATATGCAAATCATCTCCATTATTGAACTTATATTGCTTTACAAAGTCGCGAGCCATGTCTTCCCATGTATGCCATTTGATAAAGTCTTGCTTAGTGTACCAACCAAGTGCCAATCCTGATAAACTTTGATTGAATAATCTCATTCGTATGGTTTCATCATGTCCAATTCCAATTAATCTACTGCAATAATCCTTTAAGTGAGCGATGGGATCTCCTTTCCCATTGAAAGTATTGAACTTAGGTAGTGTGTACCCCGGAGGAAGTTCAACATTTGGGTGCACACACAAATTTTCATACTTCAAACTCAGATAATTTCTTGAGCACAAATCTTCATCAAAAGCTTTCCTCAGATTGTGGAGCTCTTTTCTCAAATCTTCATGAAACATTAACTGGATATCCTTCTCACGTCTAGAATATAAGTGAGCTGTCAATTGGTCATGCTTGTTTTTAATTAAAGGAAATACAATTGTGGAAGGAAATGTATTTGACATCATAGTGACTTGAAAGTTATTGGGATTGATAGTATAGACTGATGGCATTTGCAGAGAGATTGTATAGGTGGAAGTTGGTTGAGGAGATATGGTTAAACAAATATTCTGAGTTGAGCTGGAAGCTTTAGTAGTGGTAGGAAGGAGGCTAAAGGTATTTTTCAAATTGACCAAATTGTTTCTTCGAACAACATTCTTCTCACAATCATCATTTTGTGCCTTCACTAATCCCCTTCCATTTTTGAATGTTTTCAATTTGTCTGCCATTATAGCTTCATCCTTAATGCAGATTCGCAGCCAAAACAGTGTTCAATGCCGGGCACCCTCTAAAGAAGAAGCAAAATTTTAAGAATAAATTGTTAGTACATAAGAATATACATATGAAATAAATGTTAAAATAATAAATTTTTAAACAAAATTAGATAATTTTATAAAATAAGAATTTTAGGCTGGAGGCAACGATTTAAGTCTAAGACGAGTGAACAAGAGTGAGATATTAGCTAGTGGGCTCTAACACTGAAAATCTCTAACACTGAAAATATAAGGAAAAGAAATTTGATTTGGAGTAGAATGCTTAGTTTGGAGAAAGATTGAATCATGTCGAGCATCAACTCTTGACTTCAACTTGATCCTTATCCTTTGTAAACTCTAACGCGTGTTCAAAAAATTGTCTTGATTGCATGCCAAAATTATGCCCCAGCTTCATTCTTCTTCTTCAGAGGAATACTAAATTTTTTATAATAAACTGACCAAGCCTTATATAGGCTGCCTATGTATCCACCAAGGAAATCAGGTCGAACGTAGTTCCAATTACATGCAAAAGATATTTCAAATTTAACATGACCGAGTCCCTACATGGGCTGCCTACGTATCCCTCCACGGGAATCAGGTCAAGCGTAGTTCGCCTTACATAAAAAGAAATTTAAACCATACAAATTATTGATCATTTAAGCTCACAAAAATACATAATTCTCAAAAAGATGCTACACAAAAACTAATTGATCTACTCCATGCCTCTTAAAAGTCATCTTTCTAGAAATCCCTTCATACGCCTAATGGTTGTTCTGAATGAAACCAATCTTGGTATTATGCTCGGCTATATCATAAGTGCGTGCAGAAGATGCATGAAAGGGTAAATTTGATGCATTGATCCTCGATCCAATAGTTGCTTGACTGTGAAGAGGAGCTTGACTGACACATTACGGATAAATTGCTCGATTGTGACTTAACGTCGGCATGACAGCTGAAAGTTGATGCCAAACAAACTTAGGGCGAGCTACCTGTATTTGAATGATCATACCATTATCCAATAGCTTTTGGATCTCTTCTTTCAAACAATGGCACTCATCGGTAGTGTGACCTAACATGCCTGAATGGAAAGCACATTATTTGCCTTGGTTAAAAGGATGCAAAGGAATTTCACTAGGCTTTGATTGCAAAATTCCTAATGATCTCAACTTTTCGAATATGTACGAAATTGGTTCACTCAAAGGGGTTAAAGTTTGAGTTTTTCGCGCTTCAAGTACTAGTGGAGGAACATTTGGTGCTTTAGTGACAACTGTCTTCCCTTTGTCCTTGGGATGTGCCTCTTTCAAACAATAATGCCCCAAAATTGATTCTGCTACTTTCTTTTGAGATTCATGCCCTTTCATTCCCTAAGAGGACTCCATAGATTTCCTTTTCAACAAACCACACCATTTAGATGCACTATTACGAAACCCATATTGCTTAGTAAAATCTTTGACCATATCGACCCAAGAGAACCATTTCCATGTGTCTTGGTATGCATACCACGTCAAGGCTGACCGAGTAAGCGTCCTAACAAAAAGTCTCATATTAAATTCATTGCCTTGCCCTATGCTTGCTAACCAATCAAGATACGCCTTCAAGTGGTTCTGGGGAATATCTATCCCATCATACATTGGAATATCAACGAGATTATACGGTGTCTCGTTTTCATTTTCCATCTCAACCGAATCTGTCCCAAGTTGTGAGGCAAACTCATTTGTAAAGGAAATTTGGTTAGTCTCAATATTGAAATATCTTCCACCATATACTCCATCGTTGCTTGTTCCACTTGCATTGACAAATACCTCATTCTTTGAGAGTGGATGCATGTTTGAAAAATGTTGGGCATCACAATCAAAGTTGGGATAGGCAGTTGTGCGAATATGAGAGTATCCCTCTAAATCTTCATCGGAGGAGTCCCTAAGGTCATAATCCAATGAGATTAATTGGAAGAGTTCTTAAGACCGGCTATCATTTCCTTAATGCCGTCAATTTCTTGTTCCATTTTCGGCCACTTTTTCCTCAAGCTTAGCAGTTTTATCCTGATATGACTCGACTTCTTCACAGTCAAATTCATCTTCAACTAGATCAATCACAGTTCGGTTAGCCATGTCGTTCTTGAAGTTGTGTTTCCCTTTGATGCTCAACTTAAGTCAACCTTTGGAAGGAAAATGAAATATTTGGTATGAGGTAGAGTAAAAAAGCTAAGAATAGAGCATTTAGAAACCAACAGATTTAATCCTATAAGAATTTTTTTAAAAAAAAGAAAATAAATAATATAGGAATTTGATGACAAGCTCAAGATTAAGATAACTGATAAGAAAGTTATGGTTATGGAGGACACAAGGATTGGACTTGATAAAATCGAAGGGATGCGAATGAATTTAAACTCTATTTAGTATTGGCGGGTTTAAAATTGTCAAGGGTAGAAATAATATCAAATAATTGGAGACTTATGAGATTTCCCTCGACTCGTGTACCAAAACATGAGATGGGTGCGTAGAAAGGCACGAATAATTTGAATTGAAGAAGTATTGTACTTTATGGAGAAAAATTGAACAAATATCGGGAAATGCTATTTGGTAGATTGTACAAATAAATGTTAAAATTGGAAGAAATTGAGAGAATAAGTAAAAACTCTATGACGTAGATCGAATGCCAAATAGATTCTACGAAATGTGGAACTAATGGAAAAATATTTTGTTGTTAGAAAAAATAAGATTATATCCGTAGAGGAGAGACTTGAAAAAGCCTTAGAAGATAGAAATTTAAAAGCTTGGATTTTGGCACGAGTCTAGCAAATTTGAATGAATTAACGAGCAAAAATATCACACCTAATGATGAATAATTATGCCCATTTTTAAGAAGTAAGAAGGAAATTTTTAAAGCAAGTCGTGGATACGAATATTGAGAAGATCAAAGGAAGGAAATCAAAAAATTTAAATTTTAAAGGAAGAAAGTAATTTTTTATAAAATATCACCTAAGAAAATTTTAAACAAGGTCATTAAAAATTTGCGCAAGCCTAGGATGATTATGAACCTAATCGATGCTTTAGAATTGTAAAAAAAAATACACTAAGCGTGAAAAGATTAATATAAAAAAATAAATAATTTATGAACATGGCATAAGAATTGTAAAATGCAACAGTTATCAAATAAAGAAATAGATAAAGGCAAGATAATTTCTCTTCTAAAAAAACAAGAAAAAAAGAGATGATGCTAGTAATAATCAATTAAAATCAAGTAACAAATAAATTCATATACTCCAAGTAAAGTAAAGATTTTTAGCTTGCTTTGACCTTGGTTTATGTTTTATGCTTCTTAACCTTTATCATGTTTTAGCTTGGTCATTTCATATTATGAAAATGTCCCGTTTTAGCATGTTTTAAAGGATTTTGTGCATTGCTATCATACTCGATACTTGATTGTACTAACGCATACTCTTGCCTATATTGAATTGATAATGTAGGGTCCGGCGATTCTCCATCTATTCGTGGCTAGAGCTTAGTAGAAGATTGTTGAAGGCTTGGTGAGTCCTCATCCATTCGAGGACATAGCCTAGTTGTTGTTACTTTTATGTTCTCTTTTTTCATTTTGGCATTGTATTGGGTTACGTCCCAAACTTTATTTCTCTTTCTTATTTAGATTGACTTTGAGACATGAGATGTAGACTTCCGCTATTTTTCTTAAAAGCTTGATATGTCATTGTTTTTTGAACTCTTAATCCTCTATGATCTTGTATGTATGAATGCTAAGTGGCTTGTATGAGGCCTTTCGGGGTCTTGTACGCCATGCCACGTCTAGGGGGTACCTTGGGTCGTGACACTATACTTGCCCGATGGGTCAGCCATCCACTCGCACCTGTGTCTCTTGAATAACTCATGAATGGCCGGGGCTATGTGAAGACTCCTGGTAAGCACTTGTGGCTCATCTGTGATAGGATAGGCATTTTTATTCCGTGCATTTTGGTGGATTGCATCCAAATAGATATGAAACATGCCCCTGTCACACCACCGGTTTGGCTTGCCCGCAACTCGTACCGACTCAGAAAAATAGTGGATGGTGCATCCTCCTCCTCCCTCGGAATGAGATGACCCAGAATCAGACTCTAAACCAGTTTGTGATCTGGAGCTTGACTCAGACTCCAAGCCAGATGCCAACCCTGCCTGTGACATAGCCTCTTGGCTAGAAGTGTCAGCTCCCTCTTCAGACTGGGGAACTGCTCCTTGTAGGGGTTCGGCCATACTGATCGTATCTGGTACCACTTCAAGTTGTTTTGTGTGTTGCCGTATGGACAGGAGTTCTTTTGGTGAATCCTCTCCTATACCTGGATTATATTTAGACCCACTCTGCTCATCCTCAGAGGTTTCATCCACCAACTGATATTTTAAAGTAGTCGCAGCCCGGGACGAAGGTGCGGTGGACTCGCCCCCTCTCCTCGAAGTACCTTTCGATGACATAGTACATGTGGAAGACTTGTTAGTACCATAGACATGATAATAGAAAGCAAGAAAACTGAAAACAAAACCAAGAAACTAAAAAAATTGCAGAAATTACACTATTTTTGGTCATACGCTTGGGTTCCTATGGACCGTAGAAGTTTCTACGGGTCGTAGGACCCAATCGTAGGAAAGGAAGTCAATTTTTAAGCTTCTAAAGTTGGAACTATAGTTTGCCAGTACGGTCTGTCAAAAATCCTACGGACCGTAGGTCAACCCGTAGTTCCTAACTTAGGCTACTGGTTTGTGTATTTGAGGACTAAGAGAGTGATCTACAAGCCATTGAAATTTCTATGGATCGTAGATAGGCTCTGTAGTCCCTAACTTATATCCTTAATTATGACAGTGCTTGTACAATTATTATCTACGATCCGTAGATAAAAGTTGTACAAGTCTTGGCACAAAATGACCACCACTATCTTTCAAGATGGTCTACAAGGGGCAACTACAGATTATAGAAATTTCTATGGTCTGTAGAAGACCCTCGTAGGTCTCAAAAACCCAGATCAGTGTTTCCATTTGTACCCATCCACGCTTAGTCTCACATTACTAGCAGCCCAACCTAAACATGTAGTTTATTAGTCATACTCATCATCATCATCACAAGAATTAACCGTCATCCCTCGATTTTTTCTAATAAATAAAAACTAAACTAACATTTGAACCCTAGGGCAAGTGTTACAATTAGGATTCAACAATATGGATGACATATATGCAATCATTCGATAATACTCACATGACTTTCATCCCTAGGATTGACTTGAGCAATTTAAAGCAAAATAATACTGTTAACCCCAAACCAAGTATGCACAAATCCGAATTCACCAAAATTAGTTAAGTTAGGATTAAAATCCATACCGTAGTAATGTGTGAACCAGATTTTGTGTAAAAGCCTAAATTATTAACCTAAGTCTGTTATGGTTTAGAACCTAAAATCCCTATCAGAGTCGCCAATCTGTTATACCCCATTTTAACCCGCGTCAAATAGTGTACAACATTTTGGTGATTTCCAAATTATTAACTAACTTAAGAAGTCGCCACCTAATTATTTTTAAAGGTTAATTAGGACACCTAAATAATTAACTAAGTGATGCTAGAGTTAACTTCATTTTAAGGTCTACTAAACATAACATTCTAGGTAAAGGTTCTAGTTATTCTAAAGGGAAGGAGTTAAGCATCCTTTAAGATTCGTTAAACACGATTACCGGCCAAATTTAGGTTAATTAATGAAAACTAAAAATGAGCGCTAAAGATTTTGAAAAGTCGAGTAGTTAAAGTAAGAAAATATTTTCAATTGAGATTAATAGACAAACTCAAGTTAAGTAAAATTAAAGCTTTAAGAAGAAAATATAGTATTGAAAATACTTCATTATATATATAAAAAAAGGAACTAAATTGCAATTGCTAAAATTAGGGGAGGGTATTTATGCACTATCTACATATGATTATTAAAGAAATATTTGCACTCATATAAACAGATCTCTTTAAATCACACGGGCTTTTTAGTTTTAACAAATTAAATTTGCAAAATTAGTAATCAGGAGATAATTATAATTTTAGGCAAAAGGCAAAAAATTTATTGAAAACAATAATGGATCAGAAAATTTATTTTTTATTTGGAAAATATGCTTGAGTCCTTGTTAAATTACAAATATACTATTAAAGCTAGAAACTTGAACAACTCTAACAACAAATTGTAAGAAACCCATATTGCTCGTACTAATTATTTTTTTTAGCAAAAAAATTGTCTTGTACTTGAGAAAATCGATTAGTTTTAAGAGAAAGTTCAAAAACTTATTAAAATAAACACAATATTTAGCCAACTTTAAAACTCTTTTGGAATCTCCGAAATAATATCCCAATCACCCATCTAAAGGTTTAGATGTTCTAAGGCAGTAATCTAAAAACAAATAAAATACACAATTGCACGTAAGGAAAATAATAATCAAGCATAAGACAAGTAAAACACAGCAATCATTGTGGTCTTCTTTTCTCCATTCTTACTCCTGTTTGGTCATTTTATAAGAGAGGGAGAGAAGTTTTGACGATGAAATGAATCTAAGACCCCAGAGTTTCTCCTTGCTTTCTGTTTGGACGACTTTGGAGAGAACCAGAGAGATGAATGGGGAAGCACATTTGAATTGTAGCAGCGGCATTGAGTCTTGCTTTTGAGTCTCAGAGCGAGACTGCTTAGGCAGTGTGAGTCTTTTATAAAGATTCACTTTTGCTCCGAAGTTCATGTTAAAAAAAAGAAGAAGAGGATTAACAGGCAAACATTCAATCAATGAATGCAAAAACATAAAGCAAATTCGAATCAGGTGATATACCCAATTCTAAAAATAAGCATAACATAAGAGAACCATATGGAACCAAATGAACACTCATTTCCTTAACATGAAATCAAACAACATTCCTCGAAAATAAAGATGATAGTCTCGAGCTATGTATGAATAATCTCCTATATATCTCTATATATTTACGATATCATGTCGTCGAAGATGATTAATATGCATTCTTTAAATTATACCTATTCTGGAAATGTCCTGCCAATCATTCACATTTAATATCTTTAACACTTAGACTAAAGGAATAGTAGATGTAAAGTCACATCCTGAACACCCAAAATAAAATAAGATGAAGTTCTTTTCAATATGTGTTGAACAAATAATAAATTTTCATAATTTATAAACTACCATAGGTGACATGCAAGTTATGATATTAAAGCAAAAATCATTCAAATGGCAAAGTATACTATCTTACATTATTTTTATGTGCAAACAAATATTTAAGCAGGCCTTCTTCATGAAAGAAAATAATAATAATAAACTACAACTCACGTTTAAACACACAGACATACTACAAATCTGAAAAAAATAACGAAGAGCATTAGGATTCAAGAGTCACTGACCTATTTTGGGGCAATGAACTGGGGTGTAGATCTCGACTACTCAAATCTCCGGTTCAAATCCTCTTTCAAGATCAAAGAAGAATGACCAGAAATGGAAGCGAGTTTTGCCCGACTAAGAACAAACAGAACAATGCAGCAAGCTTAAAGCTTTAAAATAAAACGGGGGATCAAAAGCTTTTAAGGTAATTTTTCAGCAAGCCAAAAACCATTGTCACAAAAATGAATGAAGGAGCAAGTATTTATTGAAACTTAAAGCTTCTAGGCTTAGCATTTGGGCGGGATTTTTTATTTTGAATTGTAGCCGTTCCAAAAAGAGGATCAATTCTCTTAAAAATCAGTCTTTTTGGACTCAAAGAATCGAAAAATCTGAAGGAGTCTCTTGCTTGTAGAAGATGAAAAAGACGATTATAGTAGTATGTTTTTCACCAAAATGGTAGAACATGGGACCTGCCATGCTGATAAAGATTGAAAATCCCTCTTCAGATGGAGGAGATTTTAAGGTTATTGGGGTTCTGGGTAGATTTAGTGGGGGTAGAATAGGTAGTTCAAGAAATTTGGGATCCTAGGGTTTTAAATTTAAATTGATCAACCAGTAGATGAGTGACATATAGAAGGCGTGTGCGTGGTCATGGAAGGCATGGGCAGACGCGTCGAGGGCGTGTGTTTTGGAACGTTGGCGCTCTATGTGGCGCCAACGTGGCTGTTCGCATGGCGCTTACGTGGCGGAAGAGTGTAAGAATGGGCTGAAGATTTGATGGGCCATTTAAATGGGTAATATTTTAGTATGGGCTGATCACTTTGTCTGATTTGGAGCTCATTTGATCTGAATATATTGGGCTTTTTCTTTCTTTTTTAAAATTGTTTTGGGCTTCTAACTTAATAACTAATACAATATATATTATAAATTTATAAAATAAAATTATCAATATTACTACTCTACACTAATATAAAATATAGGTTCGAAAAGATGGATTTATAATTAATTTAATAAATACGTAACTTGAAATAAGATGATGACAATCGACTATTTAAGAAAAGAAGTGTAAAATATGATAATATAATTTAAATAATAAACAAACAATTTTAGTAGTAATTATAAAATTGTGACGTAACGATAACAATAGTTATGATAAATAGTCGTTGTAGTAAGAATAGTTGTATAAAAAGATAATTTGATACATTATTAATTTCGAAGTTCGAAAACAAAGATTTAGAAGAAATGAGGGTCAAAATTGGGTGTCAACAGTACGTGGTGTACAAGTTACATCCTAACCACTCCTTGATGTATTAGAATGTCTAGTCAAGACTACGTTTAGATTTTCTCTTTTATGTCAAACTCTTTTATGATGTGAGACTTTCTACTTAAATTCTCACATTTTCTATTATGTTGTGTTGTATGTATATCAAGTGGCTTGTGTAAGGCCTCTCGAGGTCCTATATGCCATGTCATGTCTAGGGTGTACTTTGGATCTTGACAAACTTTGTATTTAGAGCACAAGGTTTTGAAAAAGGTCCTAGACAAGCCGCATTGAGTAGAGTCTTGATCATGAGTGTGAAGCGCGACACATTTATGAATAGGAGGCTACAAAGCGTTTCAAAACATCACTTCTTTCATTACTCTAAAGTCGTGCCATGGAGTCTATCTCTATAAATATCCTTCTCCTAAATCATGTCCGATGCTTTTCAGGATATGGCCCCTTGAAGAGCTTATGTGAGGAGGAATGCGAGTGAGAATGTGGAGCCCGAGGTTCCCTAAGTTCTGGTTGATCCTTTGGCCGAGCAAGTGACTCATGGTGAATTTTGAGCAGCTTTCCAAGTGTTGGCTCAAGCTATGATGGCCTCAAAAAATAGAGAAGCGATTGCTCTCATGAACCCAAATGTGGGTATGGCAACGACAAGGATAAGAACCTTCACTAGGATGAATCCTTCGGAGTTCCATGGTTCAAAGGTTGATGAGGATCCCCAAGAGTTCATTGATGAGGTGTATAAGATAGTGGAAATTATGGGATTGTCTATGGTGGAGAAAGAAAAATTGGCCGCCTATCAACTCAAGGGTGTTGCTCAAGTTTGGTTCAACCAATGGAAGGAAGAGAGGGTGGTTGCTGCAGGTCCTCTTGATTGGGAGAAATTCAAAGAAGCATTTCTAGAACGTTTCTTTCCTCTTGAAATGAGAGAAGTGATAACGCTCAACCACAGCTATCACGATTCAAAGTGTGGGCGGTCGTCACACAAGTATAAACCCAACGAAGAGTTGGGGTCGTTCCCACGAGGAACAATGTGCTAGGTGGTTGAAGAGACAAAGAATTCACTATAGTTTGAATCCGAAATATAAAATACAATTATAATAAAAAGAACGTTTGCAAGTAACGATTAAGGGATAGGGGATAGAGGAGAATAAGGGACAAAGCCTTTTTGAACAAGATCACCAAAGGGATTCGGGAATTGGAAATCAATCAATACCCATACGATCCATTGCAAATTAGAATCACGCAATATCTAACGATCATGGATAATCTTATATATGCCTCAGACTCTAAACCATCTACCTAATTCTATCAAACATAGGCAAATATTTCTCAATTAGCTCTCACAAACCCAATCGAGTGGCAACACAAGCAATCCGATCAAAGGCAATGCAAGGACTCACTATATCTAGAAAAATCCAGCAATTGATTTGCTAAGCCTCAATTTAATGCACCAATCGATCATACCCAACCTCAATTAACTCTCACAAGCTAAATTAAAGTAAATGGGCAAGTCCAAGAAGTGATCAATTCCAATGGAAAGCAATCAAATCATGAGATCAATTGGATAATCAAAAACCCATTTCATAAATGATAAAGCATTCAACTAATTACAAAAGCACAAGATAGAAATCAAACCCAAATATTGATTATCTCTAATTCAACATCCAAATCACCAATCAACAATTTACACCTAGAATTTAACAATACTAAGAAAAGAGTTGAAGAAAGATGAAGAATAGTTACAACCCAAGCTCACAATCTTCACTCTAATGGTGTTTGTTGAGGATTCTTGTCTTCAAAGCAATGCCCAAGCCTCAATCCCCAAGGTTCTTCTTTCTATTCTTTTCTCTCAATTGTATGATGAATAATGAATAAAACAAATTATGGTCCCTTTCAAAATGGCTGTGAATCAGTGTATATGGTGAATTGGGGTCAAAATGTGAATTTCCAGAACTTCCAAGACGTCAGTCACCTATTCTTCTCTGCGTTTGCGGAGGTAGCCCCGGGTTCACGGAGCTCAGTATAGTCCTTCTCCGCATTCACACCTCATAGCTAGCTTGCACTCCACGTTCGCGCACAGCTCTCCGCGTTCATGGAGAGCACTTCACTTCCAGCTCCAAAATCTTTGTTTTTAGCTCCATTTTGTCCCACTTTTCATTCTTTTTCATCAAAGCTCCTTTTTCACCAACATGTACCTGAAACACAACATTCAAAGGAAAATTAGCCTCTTTTTCTACTTAAGTATCACAAAATTACTAAGAAAAGGACTCCAAATGAGTGTAAATCACCCACTCATCAGGAAGTGAAAGTGCTTGAGTTCATTAACCTCTGACAAGGGAATATGAGTTTGAAGGAGTATGCTTTGAAGTTTACTCAATTAGCTAAGTATGCTCTAACTATGGTTGCCCACTCTAGGGCAAGGATGAGTAAGTTTGTATCGGGTGTGTCTGACTTGGTTATCAAGGAATGTCATACATCCATGTTGATTAAGGAAACATATATCTCTTGTTTGATGATACATGCCAAACAAATTGAAGAGAAGAAGCTCAAGGAAAGGGCAAGAGAGTCCAAGAGGGCAAGGATTGGTGATGGTGACTTTTCTCATTCTAGGTCCGGTGGACATGGGCATCCTCAATTTCGACAAATGTTTTATGGTCAAGTTTCTTCTAATGCACTGACTCCTAAGTTCAACAAAGGTAGGGTCGTTAAACTTAAACCCCAAGGAGGTGGTGGAAATGGATCTTCTGTTCTCGCTTGCCAAAGGTATGGTAAAAGTCACTCGAAAATTGTTTAGCCAGTACAGATGGTTGCTTTGGTTGTGAAAAGAGTGGCCACAAAGTGAAGGATTGTCTGTTGCAAGCTAGAAAGGGCAAGGGTGGTAGGCAAGCTCAACCTAGTGGTTCTGGTTTGGGTGCTCCTTGTCAGAATAGGTTCTATTCTCTTCAGACTCGACAAGATCACGAGGGTTCTCCAGGTGTTGTAATCGGTATGCTGAAAGTTTTTATCCTTGATGTATATGCTTTGATTGATCCAGATGCTACGTTATCCTGTGTTACTCCCTATGTGGCCACGAGATTTGATGTTTGTCTTGAAATCCTTTCTAATCTCTTTCACGTCTCTACTCCTATTAGTGATTCTATTGTTGCTAAACGAGTTTATATAAATTGTCCTATTTTCATTTTTCATAAAGTCACTCATGTTGATCTTGTAGAGCTTGATATTTTAAATTTTGATGTTATTCTTTAAATGGATTGACTTCATGCATGTTATACCTCCATAGATTGTAGGACCCGATTGGTCACATTCAAGGTTCCGAATGAACCTATCATGTCATAGGAAGGGGGAAATTATGTTCTTAAGGGTCAGCTCATATCTTTCTTAAAGTCTAGGAAAGTGGTTTCTAAGGGTTGCATTTCTTATCTTGTCTGGGTTAGGGATATAGATTTCGAAATCGCTACTCTTGAGTCAGTCTCGATTGTAAATGAGTTTCCATAAGTGTTTCTCGATGATCTTCTAGGTATTCCTTCTGAAATAAAAATAGACTTTGGTATTGACCTTCTTCCAGATACACAACCTATTTCTATTCCTCCCTACCGTATGGCCCCGACAGAACTTAAGGAGTTAAATGATCAATTGAAAGATTTGTTGTATAAGGGTTTTATTAGATCAAGTCTGTCTCCATGGGGGGTTCTAGGGTGTTGTTTGTTCGAAAGAAGGATGGTTCCCTCCAAATGTGCATCGACTATCGACAATTGAATAAGGTTACCATAAAGAACAAGTATCGTATTCCAAGGATAGATGATTTGTTTGACCAACTCCAAGGTGCCAGTTACTTCTCCAAAATCAATATTCGGTCGGTTTATCACCAATTTAGAGTGAAGGAGAGTAACATTCCAAAGGTGACGTTTCAAACTCGGTATGGTCATTATGAATTTTTGGTGATATCTTTTGGTTTGACTAATGACCCGAAGACATTTATGGATTTGAAGAATAGGGTATTTACGCAATATCTTGATATGTTTGTGATTGTATTTATTGATGATTTTGATTTATTCATGGAGTAAGGATGAGCATGTTGAGCATTTAAGGATTGTGTTGAAAATTCTCAAGGATCATGAGTGTTATGCTATGTTTAACAAATGTGAGTTTTGGTTGAGATCCATTGCGTTCCTTGGTCACATTGTCTCCGGTGAAGGTATTCAAGTCGATCCTAAAAAAACCGCAGTTAAGAATTTGCCTAGACCTTTGTCCACTTCAGATATATGGAGTTTCTTGGGTTTGGCCGAGTATTATAGAAGGTTTGTGGAAGGATTTTCCTCTATTGCTTCATCTTTGATGACATTGATTCAAAAGAAAGTGAAATTTCTATGGTTGGAAGCTTGTGAGAAGTATTTCCAAGAGTTGAAGGATAGAATCACTTCGGCCCCTATTTTGACATTACCGGAAAGATCGAATGGTGTTGTGGTTTATTGTGATGCTTCACGAATTCGTCTACGATGTATTTTGATGCAACATGGGAAAGTTATCGCTTATGCCTCAAGGCAGTTGAATGTGCATAAAAAGAATTATCTGACCCATGAATTGAAGTTAGTGCCGATAGTGTTTACTCTAAATATTTGGAGGCATTACTTGTATGGTGTTCATGTAGGTGTATTTACCGACCACAAGAGTTTGAAATATGTTTTCACTCAAGAGGATTAAAATCTTTGCCAAAAGAGATGGCTTTAGTTGTTGAAGGATTACGATATGAGTGTCCTATATCATCCCGGTAAGGTGAATGTGGTGGTGGATGCTCTTAGTCGAATATCAATGGGAAGTGTTGCTCATGTTGAGGACGATAAGAAGGAGTTAGTTCGCGATGTCCATAGATTTTGGCCCAATTGGGTGTTCGCTTGGTTGATTCTAATGAAGGAGGTGTAGTTGTTCATAATGGTTGAGAATTATCTTTTGTATCGGATATGAAGGCTAAACAAGATCTTGATCCGGTACTAGTTGAGTTGAAGAAGTCAGTTTCTGAAAAAGCCATTGAGGGTCTCTCTCAAGGGGGATATGGTGTCCTTCGATATCAAGGTTCGTTATGTGTTCCGAGTGTTGATGTGTTGAGAAATTAGATTTTGACAGAAGCCCATAGTTCTCGGTTTTCTATTCACCTGGGAGCCACCAATATGCACCGTGACTTGCGGAAAGTCTATTGGTGGAATGGGATGAAGAGAGATATTACGAAATTTGTTGCTAAATATCCGAATTGTCAACAAGTGAAAGTTGAGCATCAAAAACCCTATGATTTTGCTCAAAACATTAGTATTCCAACATAGAAGTGGAAAGATTTGAATATGGACTTCATTACTGGTTTACCTAGCACTCGTCGACAATTCGGTTTGATTTGGGTTATTGTGTACCAAATGATGAAATCGACTTACTTTCTTCACGTGAAGATTTTATTCTCAGCCAAGGAGTATTATATTCAAGAAATGGTAAGGTTACAGGGAGTGCCCTTGTCAATTATCTCTGATCATGGTACTCAGTTTTCATCTCAGTTTTAGAAGTCGTTTCAAAAAGATCTTGGTACTCAAGTAAAACTTAGCACAACTTTCCACCCTCAAACTGATGGACAAGCCAAGCGTACCATTAAAATCGTAGAAGATATTTTAAGAGCTTGCGTAATTGACTTTAAGAGTAATTGGGATGATCATTTACCATTGATTGAGTTCACATATAATAATAACTATCACTCCAGCATTGAGATGACACCATTTGAGGCTCTTTATAATAGGAGGTGTAGGTAACCTATCGGTTGGTTTGAAGTTGGTGAGGTTGCTTTGATAGGGTCCGAGTTGGTGCATGAGGTTATGAAAGAGATTTGACTTATTTGCGAAAGATTGCAAATAGCTCAAAGTCGACAAAAGTCTTATGCCGATGTTAGAAGAAGAATACTTGAATTTAATTATAACACCTTGGATTCGAAAAGGAGAGAAATTGCCGTTTCCTAAACTTTTGGTGCCAGTAGCTACGGAGCCACCTATGGCTCGTGGTCTAACATACAAACTGTAGGTGAGGCCTGTGGTTGGCAAGTCCAAATTCCCTAAAAAGTTAAGCTTCAATACTTTTTATACGATTCGCCAGGACAGCCCGTCACTCCATGTACGAGCCGTAGGTAGGTCTCGTAGGTGAGACCCATACTTGGTGAAATTTGTAAGGCCAAAAGTCAGACCTACGGTGGCCATGTACGAACCGTAGGCAGACCCACAGACCGTACATGGTGTCCCGTCGTTAGGGGTCCAGGAGTTGAAAATCTCTGAAGTTATCTACGGTTGAACAGGATGGTCCGTAGGTTGACTTACGTACCGTATGTCCAACCATAGATAGGGGTTCGACATTTATTTTAAAAGGCTTTTTCATCTTTTTCCTAGATCTTTAATTCCTAATTTAAGTCGGTTTGGCCCTTAACCTAGACCCTATATAAACCCTTTTAAGCCTAAAATCTACTTTTCCAAATCATTCCCGAAACTCTCCTCTCCCAAATAATTCTCTCTAGAAAAGCTTGGAGAAGAAGAAGAAGAGGTCAAGTTAGGGTTCAAGAATCAAGCCTCCATTCCTCAAATTACTTAAGGGCTTTGAACCCCAAGGTATGACAATCTTCATCTATGGAGCCGTTTCCTCCATAGAGTCCCTAAAATTCTCTATTTTACAAGTTAGAAATTCTCCATTGAAGTTAGGGTTTTCTTCTATGCCCTGGGTTCTTTTCAATGTTGATTTAATTGATTATTTTATGAACTATGAAGAATGAATTGAGTTGAATTTTATGAATTAAGATGAACCCCTATGAACCCATGTGATTTCCCCCAACTTCGAAATTAGGATTTGTTGATGGGTTGAATTATGAAGAGATGAATTTTATGAAATCTATATGAACTCATGCATGATTTATGTTTTCTAAAGCTATGATTTCATGATGGATTATGAATGATCAAAAGATGGGTTTTATGAAAGTATGCATGTTCAATTATGAAATTTTTGATGATTTATGAATTGCTTTGAGATTGAAGCATGAATGATGTTGTTGTTGAGTTGTGAAAGGGTTTCTCACATAATACTCAAACCATGAATGTGAAAGGATTTTTCTCACATAAAGGACTCATAACATGTTGAAAGGTTTTTTCAACTAAAGTTGAATCAAGATTTAAGGAGCTATTCTAAATGACGTAAGCTTGGACTAGTCTATGGAAGATGAAAAGTCAATACTAATGAACTTTAGCTTGGATTAGTAACTCTAGTTGTACCTTTCCATGGATAATAAGATGAATAAGAATTATGACTATTCCGTGGGATTTAAGCTTAGCACCGAGTGGATACCGACATGGAAGCTCTCCCATAGCCTAAGGTCAGGTTTCTAGTAGCAATCTTCTTATCCCATACCTATGTGGCCCCATAGGATGATTGTCTTAGATAGACATTAGCTAGTGGATCCACGTAAGCTAGAAGTTTAAGTCCTACCTTGGAAAGTAGGATTGCCCTATCGGTGTAGGGAGGACACCGGATTCCATGTGATCGCTCACATGGTCTAACATGTCGGTTAAGGCTACTTCCCACAACAATGAACTAAAGTGACTTTTAACATATTTCTCAAGTAAAGTAAAGATGCTTAGCTTGCATTGATCATGATTTATAACTTATGATTTCTAACCCTTTTCTCATGGTTTAGCTTGATCATTGCATGTTATGAAAATGCCCCTTTTAGTATGTTTAAATGTTTTATGCATGGTTATCATACTTGGTACATTTTGGTACTAACACATAATCTTGCCTACATTTTCTTATAAGTGTAGGATCCGGCTCATCCCCATCTTCTTGTGGCTAGTTCGTGATATTAGAGACCTTGAAGAATTTTCTGAGTCCTCATACATTCGAGGACGTATCCACATTTACTTTCATGTTATTTAATTTTGTTGAAACTTTGTATGGGTTAAGCACAATGTTCTTTCTTTTCTTATGAGTTTTAGATGGCTTTGAGGCTATATGTAGAATTCCGCTATTTCCTTAAACTCTTTACATATGGAATTGTCTTTTGAACTCTTAAATTGCTATTATCTTGTATGATGCATACTAAGTGGCTTGTATGAGGCCTTTCGGGGTCTTGTACGCCATGTCACGTCTAGGGGGTACCTTGGGTTGTGACAAACTTGGTATTCAGAGCACAAGGTTTTAGAAAGGTCCTAGGAAGTCTCATAAGCCACGTCGAGTAGAGTCTGGTTCATGAGTGTGAAGCGCGCCACATTTATGAATAAGAGGCTACAAGATGATTAGGAAATCCCACTTTTTTCATTACTCTTAAGTCGTACGATAGAGTGTAACTCTATATGTCTCTCTCCTAATCCCTATCCTATGCGTTTCAGGATATGGCAACTCGAAGAGCTTATGCTAGGAAAAATGCGAGAGAGAATGTGGAACAAGAAGCTCCTCCTCACGCTCCTCAAGTTTCGGCCGACCCTTTGGCCGAACAAGTGACTAATGCGGAGTTTGGGGCTGCTTTTCAAGTGTTGGCTCAAGCCAATAGGGAGGTTGTGGCTCCCGTAAACCCAAATGTGGGTACAACGGCATCTAGAGTGAGGAACTTCACTAGCATGAATCCTCCGGAGTTTCATGGTTCTAAGGTTGAGGAAGATCCTCAAGAGTTCATTGATGAGGTTTACAAGGTGCTAATGATCATGGGTGTGAGGCCAGTGAAAAAGGCAGAGTTGGCTGCTTATGAGCTTAAGGGTGTGGCTCAAGTGTAATTTGAGCAATGAAAGAGTGAGAGGGCGGTTGATACGAGTCCTCTTGATTCGGAAAAGTTCAAGGTTGTTTTCCTTGATAGGTTCCTTCCCCTTGAGACGAGGGAGGCAAGGGTGCTTGAGTTCATCAATCTTCATCAAGGCAGCATGAGTGTGAGGGAGTATGCTTTGAAGTTCACACAACTATCTCGATATGCTCCAATTATGGTTGCCGATCCTAGGGCAAGGATGAGTAAGTTCGTTTCGTGAGTGTCTGAATTGGTGGTCAAGGAGTGTCGTACCGCCAAGCTTATCCATGATATGGACATTTCTCACCTAATGGTTCATGCTCAACAAATAGAAGAGGAGACACTAGCATGAGCAGCTAAGTACATATACTGTCTGGGGCATGACAAAATTTATCTTAATTTATGAATAAATATTTCAACTATGTTCAAACTATTTTAATAAGTTAATTTGCTTTCAAATATCTCGCTCTTATTTTGTTTTCTATAACTGGTGTGAGGTGTTCATTTTATCTAAGTGTGTGAGGTAACCGAATAATACCCGGTTCATACGTAGGCTAGCCTAATTGTATAGGTCATCAGCTAGGAGAGCGTTTAGACCTTGTATGGTGATCCCGTAGCCAAGATAACTCTAGAGAAAGAACATATGTAAAACCAAGAGAACCTCCCTTAGAAAATAAATCTAGATCTTTGATATCTCTATGCAAATTTCTTTATTATTATTGTTTGTCCATATTGTTATATTTGTTTATATTTTGATAAATATTGTTCTGTAAGTCCTTAAGACTATCTTTTATTCATGAATAATAATCAACATTTCTTAAATAGTGTTAATTTATCTTCTCAAGAAACTAAGATTGCTAAATTAGAAAATGATCTTCAAAACTGGAATATTCCAGAAAAACCATTTAAAGCTATTTATCACATAGGTAAATTTAATTTATTTACTAATCATAATATTAAAACCTGTGAATCAACTGTTGCTATTAATAATTCTTTAGAAATTATTCGCATGTTGAATGCTAATGATATTAATCGTTATAAAAATAAATTCAATTATTTGCATATTGGTTTAGTACAAGTTGCTGTTAAACCTTTGTTTAGAAAAGGCTTAGATATTCCTATTTGTGTCCTCCTTAGAGATGACAGATTTCTCAATTTCGATGATTCTCTTTTAGGTGTCCTTCAGAGTAACTTTGCCGATGGTCCGATATATTTTAATTGTTATCCAAACTTTTCAATAGACATTAATGATCCTAATGTCATGGATTCCTTGACACTTAATGTCAAAACAAAAAATTTGAATAGCAAAGTCAATACTCGAGAGATAGCGATTATCTATAGAGTATATTATCGGCTTATGTCTACTACTCTGGCACCAAAGGCTCGAATTAAGAGCCAAAAGGGTGTTACCATGCTCATGGAGGCCAATCATGAGCATAGTTCCATATTCGTCCCTAGACTCATCAATTGGAATGACATTCTTTCCAACAATGAATGGCATTTTGATGCAATTACTCAGCCTTCTTCCTCTCACTCAGAGAGATCTCACATCGAAAGGGTAATTCAATACCCTGATGGTTCTATAGATCTTAAGTTCCTTGATAATTCTTTATCAAGAACCACCTCTCTCAGAAGAGCTTCTTGTTCGTCCATTCCTTCTAGGTCGGCTCCTCACCCGCCTTCTTCGTCTAAAACCCCGGAGGATGATGATGATGAAGACAAACTTGTCAGAAAATACAATAGTAAAGGAAAAATTACAGGAGTAGACTTCTCTGGAAATGTCCCGAAAGTTTATTACCAGGATATCCCTACTAGCCCAACTGCTAGTGACATGGAACCTCCTCCTGATCAAAAGAAATCCAAACCAGGATGGATAACTATGATCAAATCAGGAGAGGATTTTACTCCTAATTCCCAGATTCTTCAAGAATCATGGACTCATCCTAACAACCAAACCAACAGAGAATGGTATGTTGCTACTTATACTCTCAAAGAAAGAGAGAATTTTGCAAATTCTTGGATGACGGATATGAAAAGAATTATATGTGAAATTGACTTCTTTAAGTGGTTCGAAATGACTGGTAAGATTGATGATCAGAAAGAGTCTCTCAAAGTCATTATTAACAAATGGTATACCACTGCCAATAAAGTGATCGAAGCTGTTACTCCTCCTCTTGAAGGAATAAATATCCCTATTGCAGGTACCATCATAAAGGCTTCACCTTTCAAAACTACTTCCAATGGAAAATCTACTTCCTTACTATCCACTACAGACCTTGACAGAATTGTAGAACAAAACAATTATACCAACCAAATTCTTCATGTCGTTTCTAGACAAATTGAAGATTCCAAAGAAAAAGCCTCTTTTTCAGGAAGGCCTATCCCTCTATCTTCTTCCCCTAACAGTCAGAAAATAGACTCAAATCCAGTCTTCAAAATCAATGAATTTTCCAGAAAAAATTATCCAAAGCTTAAAAATACCTTTGATATTTCTGGCAACATTTTGGATAAGATTAATGAGAAATTAGCCAACTTCAAAATATCCGAAAAAGATGGTAAGAAAGTTGCTACCATTCAAGAAGAAAATAATCTTGTCCAAAGACTTTCCAATGATAGATTTCATAACAGAAAAAATTATCATAAAAGACCTTCTTTCCCAGACCTCCAGTATGAGGAAAATGCTTTTCTCTCCACTTCCTCTCATGAAGGAAGCAGCATAACTGAATGGAATATTGATGGCCTGGCAGAGCATCAAATTTTCAACAAACTCCATGAGATGGGTGTTGCTATCACTGCTTATAAAATAAGAAATTCTACTGACAAAGAAGCAGCTTCTATGATTGTTGCAGGATTTACAGGAATGCTAAAGCATTGGTGGGATAACTATTTCACCGATGAAACTAGGCATATTATATATAATGCTCATTCTGTAGAGACAGTTATTAAAATGGAAGGAACTGTGGAAGTTCCTACTGAGATAACTAAAGAAGATGCTTGTGCAACCCTTCTATATCATATTGCTAAGCATTTCATTGGTGAACCCAAATTATTTCAGGATAGGAGTCTTCAAATCCTTAATAATATCAGTTGTCCTTCACTAGATGATTTCACTTGGTATAAGTATAACTTCATGCAGAAAGTTATGATCAGACCTGATTGTCATCTTGATTTCTGGAAAGAAAGATTTGTTAGCGGTCTCCCACCTCTTTTTGCTGATAAGGTAAGAACCAAAATCAGAGATAGGAATGATGGAAAGATCCCATACAATCTAATGACATATGGAGATCTTATTAGTGTAATTAATACAGTTGGGTTAGAACTTTGCACGGATATTAAGTTGAAACATCAGCTTAAAAAAGAAAGATCTTCCTCAAGAAAGGAATTAGGAAGTTTTTGCCAAGACTTTGGTTTTGTATCCTTAACTCCTCCTTCAAAAAAGGTCAGAAAGGATAATAAAGAAACTAAGAAAGTTCATCGCAGTAAGTCTAGGAGAACTTATGAAAAGGATTATAAGAAATCCCACAAAAAGAGACGAAGGCATAACAAAAATTCCAAAGAAGATGTTTGCTGGACATGTGGAAAAACTGGCCACAGAGCTAACGAATGCAGATCTGGAAAACAGAAAAAGATCAATAGCCTTGAAATTGATGAAGATACCAAAGAAAAACTCTTTTCCATTCTTGAAGAACCTCTGTCCGATTCTTCAAATTATTCTTCCAATAGTTATAGTGACGAAGAAAATATCGACGTCAACTATGATTCTGATTCTAGTCAATCTGGTAAAGATTGTAACTGCACAGAAGCTTTTTGTGTATGTGAAGATATTCCTCAAAAAATCAGAGTTCTCAGCAATGACTCTAAAGAAACTCTTTTCGATATTATCCAATATATCGATAATGATGAATCTAGGAAAAAATATCTCCTAGAGCTCAAAAACCTTATTCTCAACCAAAAAGAAAAGCCCAAAGCTCGTACTATGGTTGAACCTTTTAGCATGAAGCAAATCATGAATAGGTTTGAAAAGAATTCCGAACCTACCATTTCTGATCTTCGTCAAGAAGTCAATACTCTAAAAGAGGAAATCAAAGACATTAAATTTAGACTTGGAAAAGTCGAAACTGATGTCATTGCAGAAAAAATCCTCAAAGAGATTGCCAACCAAGATCTTGAAACAGAAGTCGAAGATCTCACTGGAAAGGATAAATTGGATTATCCACCTTTCAATATAGATCATTCTGTTGAACAAAAGTTTGACATTACTTCTGATATAGCGACTACTTCTAGTCCAGGTATCACTATAATTTCTTCTATCAGACCTCAGAGTCATCATAATCCTGTTAAAATTGTTGTAAATAAAGATTTTGTTATTAACAGAATTGCTTTGCTTGACAGTGGTGCAGATAGAAATTACATAGTTAAAGGTATTGTTCCTACTAAATATTTGGAAAAAAGTACTTCAAAACTATACTCTGCTACTGGAGAATTACTTAAAATCAATTATAAGCTCTCTAAAGCTCATATTTGTAACAACAATATTTGTTTAACTAATGATTTTATTATTACAGAAGATATTAATGAAGATATTATTTTAGGAATACCATTTATTACTCAAATAAAACCTTTTGTCACTAATTTAGGTGGAATTCCTACTTCCATTCTTGGAAAAGAATTACATTTCCCTTTCGTTAAAACTCTTTCACAGGATGAAAGTAATTTTATTAGAGAAAAAACTATTTTCCGAATTAATACTCTTTCTCAGCATGTCACCTTTTTAAAAGATGAAATTAAAATAAAAAAAATTGAGCAAATTTTAAAATCCCCAGAAATAGTTGCTAAAATAACTAGTCTTCACAAAAAATTTGAAGAAGAAATTTGCTCAGATTTCCCTAATGCTTTTTGGGAAAGAAAAAGGCATGTTGTTGAATTACCTTACATTGAAGGATTTGATGAACATGCCATAACTACTAAAGCTAGGCCTATTCAAATGAATCAAGAAATGATGGATTTTGGTAAAGAAGAAATCAATAATTTACTAAAAAATAAAATTATTAGACTTTCTAAATCTCCTTGGAGTTGCTCTGCGTTTTATGTTAACAAAAATGTGGAAAAAGAAAGAGGTGCACCAAGGCTTGTTATCAATTATAAACCCCTAAACTCTGTTTTAAAATGGATCAGGTACCCGATACCCAATAAAAGAGATTTGTTAAAAAGAACTTTTAAAGCAAATGTTTACAGTAAATTTGATATGAAATCTGGGTTTTGGCAAATTCAAATTGCTGAAAAAGATAAATATAAAACTGCTTTCAATGTCCCATTTGGACAATATGAATGGAATGTCATGCCTTTTGGGCTCAAGAATGCCCCTTCTGAATTTCAAAATATCATGAATATCATTTTTAATGATTACAGTTATATGTCTATTGTGTATATTGATGATGTGCTTATTTTCTCCGAGGACATAGATTCTCATTTTAAGCATCTTAATATTTTCTTCAAGATAGTCAAGACGAATGGCTTAGTAGTAAGTGATAAGAAAATCAGGCTTTTCCAAACAGCCATCAGATTTTTAGGCCATGACCTTTACCAAGGAAGTTACAAACCTATTTGTAGAGCCATTGAGTTCTCCTCCAAATTCTCTAATGAAATTATTGAAAAAACCCAGCTACAAAGATTTTTAGGCAGCCTTAATTATGTTCCTGACTTCATTCCCAAAGCTAGGCATGTCTGTGAACCTTTGTATAAAAGGCTTAGGAAAAATCCCGTTCCTTGGGGAACTGAACAGACTCAAGCTGTTATTCTAGTCAAAGAACTTGTCCAAAGTCTCCCTTGCTTAGGAATTCCTAATCCTAATGCCTTCATGATTGTTGAAACAGATGCTTCTGATATTGGTTATGGAGGAATTCTAAAACAAAAAAGTAATGATAATTCTCCTGAGCAGCTTGTCAGGTTTACTTCAGGAATTTGGAATTCCGCTAAAAAAAATTATTCAACTGTTAAAAAAGAATCTTGTCTATAGTGCTATGTATCACTAAATTTCAAGATGATCTTATCAACAAAGAATATTTACTTAGAGTTGATTGTGAATCGGCTAAAGAGATCTTGCAAAAAGATGTAAAGAATTTGGTTTCAAAACAAATATTTGCTAGATGGCAAGCTCTACTATCTAGCTTTGATTTCCAAATTGAATTTATTAAAGGAGAAAATAATTCTTTACCTGATTTTCTAACAAGAGAATTTTTACAGGGAAAAAATGAGGCCATTCAAGCCTAATATTCCTTCGAAAGAAGGAAAACCACAGATGGCTAAACCATTTAGCCTTCCTCCTTTAACTCCGGCGAAAACCCCACAAAGACCGGAATCCCCTTTCAAAAATAGGTATACTTTGCTTGCAAATTATCCTAAACTACCAACACCAGTACCTCCTACCCCTTCCAAATTAATCCAATTGAGACCAAATAAACCCTTTGCTTAAGAAGCATCATCCAGTTCGTCAGTACAGACAAAAGATAGTTATGCAATAAAGGCTCCAGAATCCTTTGCTCAAGCAGTTAATCCAAACTTAACTGCAACAAAACAAAATAATCTTCCAAAAGAAGAAAAATTTGACTTTGTAATTACACAGGTGCTACCATTGATAGCCATCGATAAATACTATGAGACTTTCGGAATTGAAAATCTTATAAAACCATGTTATACTGATAACAACTTTGTGGATACAGACAGTCCATACAAAACCAGGAAATATTATGAAGCTATTCTCATAGATACTGAATCTATAGAGATCGAACATAACAGGGATGATCAAAACCCAGAGTTTATTAGATATTCTCGCTTCACAATAAAGAAGATTTTATCCCCTTTTGAATGGTTTACAGATCATTTACATACTCCTATTGCATTATCAATGCCACACAGGCCACAAACTTATAATTGGCATGATTACAAGGCATCTTGGTTCAATTTCATGTACCTACGACCAAGACATACATGGTTCGTAAAATATTGTCCAAAAGTAGTAAAAGCTACAATTCCCAAATGGTTCTACGAATGGTGGAATATTTTCGGAGGAAATTTCCAAATACTTCCCCAACAATTTCTCAATAGATTTGATGAATTTCAAAACAAAGAAGAAATTTCCACTCTCACAGATCATATTAAGTTATGTAAATTCTTTATCCAAAAAAGAATTTCATATATCATTTCTTGGAATTTTACCAAGGTTGACATTGACAGGATTCATTATTTATCCAAAGAGGTAATGATAAAAGGATGGACTCCAAAACAAATTGGAACTAAACCATCCAATGCAATTCCTAGTATTACCAAAGTTGCTCCTACAACTAAGGTTTCAAAGGCAGAATTGAAGGCCAAACTCAAGTTAGCAATGGATAATCTAGAAGATTACAGTGAGACTCAGATTATGCAATTAATCAATGATTCAGCTTCTTCAGGAGAAAGTAGGAATGGAGACATGTGCGACCTCAAAGGAATCGCACAGTCTTATGTGGACCCCGATTATGAATAGGAAAATGACCCTTGATAAAAGCAGAGGCCAAAGGTCGGAATTGCTTTAATCAAAGGACAATTTACTATTCCTAAAAAGGAATCACATTCCCCAACTTTATCAAAAGTAAGGGGACCCCTTCACGACAAACTAAAAAGAGTTGTCTAATATAAATAATGTAAAAAAGTTTCCTTGTTCTATAAAAGGAACTTCAAAATCCCATTAGAGGCATCAACTATTTCCCAATACTGAAAACCTCTCTCTCTCTCATGTTTCCGCTTGCTCTTGTAATGTTTCAATAAATAAAACTTTGTAAGTTTTCTACTGCTGTGTTGTTAAATCTTCTTTTACTTTATAAATTTTGTCTAAATTGTTATCACTACAATTTCGGAGGATTACTGCCGATCCCGTATTGGTATCAGAGCCATGTTGCCAGTATACGTACCTAGCATGAGCAACTAAGTACATATACTGTCTGGGGCATGACAAAATTTATCTTAATTTATGAATAAATATTTCAACTATGTTCAAACTATTTTAATAAGTTAATTTGCTTTCAAATATCTCGCTCTTATTTTGTTTTCTATAACTGGTGTGAGGTGTTCATTTTATCTAAGTGTGTGAGGTAACCGAATAATACCCGGTTCATAATTAGGCTAGCCTAATTGTATAGGTCATCAGCTAGGAGAGCGTTTAGACCTTGTATGGTGATCCCGTAGCCTAGATAACTCTAGAGAAAGAACATATGTAAAACCAAGAGAACCTCCCTTAGAAAATAAATCTAGATCTTTGATATCTCTATGCAAATTTCTTTATTATTATTGTTTGTCCATATTGTTATATTTGTTTATATTTTGATAAATATTGTTCTGTAAGTCCTTAAGACAGTATCTTTTATTCATGAATAATAATCAACATATCTTAAATAGTGTTAATTTATCTTCTCAAGCAACTAAGATTGCTAAATTAGAAAATGATCTTCAAAACTGGAATATTCTAGAAAAACCATTTAAAGCTATTTATCACATAGGTAAATTTAATTTATTTACTAATCATAATATTAAAACCTGTGAATCAACTGTTGCTATTAATAATTCTTTAGAAATTATTCGCCTGTTGAATGCTAATGATATTAATCGTTATAAAAATAAATTCAATTATTTGCATATTGGTTTAGTACAAGTTGCTGTTAAACCTTTGTTTAGAAAAGGCTTAGATATTCCTATTTGTGTCCTCCTTAGAGATGACAGATTTCTCAATTTCGATGATTCTCTTTTAGGTGTCCTTCAGAGTAACCTTGCCGATGGTCCGGTATATTTTAATTGTTATCCAAACTTTTCAATAGACATTAATGATCCTAATGTTATGGATTCCTTGACACTTAATGTCAAAACAAAAAATTTGAATAGCAAGGTAAATACTAAATTGACTTTTAACATATTTCTCAAGTAAAGTAAAGATGCTTAGCTTGCATTGATCATGATTTTTAACTTATGATTTCTAACCCTTTTCTCATGGTTTAGCTTGATCATTGCATGTTATGAAAATGCCCCTTTTAGCATGTTTAAATGTTTTATGCATGGTTATCATATTTGGTACATTTTGGTACTAACACATAATCTTGCCTACATTTTCTTATAAGTGTAAGATCCGGCTCATCCCTATCTTCTTGTGGCTAGTTCGTGATATTAGAGACCTTGAAGAATTTTCTGAGTCCTCATACATTCGAGGACGTATCAACATTTACTTTCATGTTATTTAATTTTCTTGAAACTTTGTATGGGTTACGCCCAATGTTCTTTCTTTTCTTATGAGTTTTAGATGGCTTTGAGACTATATGTAGACTTCTGCTATTTCCTTAAACTCTTTACATATGGAATTGTCTTTTGAACTCTTAAATTGCTATTATCTTGTATGATGTATGCTAAGTGGCTTGTATGAGGCCTTTCGGGGTCTTGTACGCCATGTCACGTCTAGGGGGTACCTTGGGTCGTGACAAACTTGGTATTCAGAGCACAAGGTTTTAGAAAGGTCCTAGGAAGTCTCATAAGCCACGTCGAGTAGAGTCTGGTTCATGAGTGTGAAGCGCGCCACATTTATGAATAAGAGGCTACAAGATGATTAGGAAATTCCACTTTTTTCATTACTCTTAAGTCGTGCGATAGAGTGTAACTCTATATGTCTCTCTCCTAATCCCTATCCTATGCGTTTCAGGATATGGCCACTCTAAGAGCTTATGCTAGGAAAAATGCGAGAGAGAATGTGAAACAAGAAGCTCCTCCTCACGCTCCTCAAGTTTCGGCCGACCCTTTGGCCGAACAAGTGACTAATGCAGAGTTTGGGGCTACTTTTCAAGTGTTGGCTCAAGCCAATAGGGAGGTTGTGGCTCCCGTAAACCCAAATGTGGGTACAACGGCATCTAGAGTGAGGAACTTCACTAGCATGAATCCTCCGGAGTTTCATGGTTCTAAGGTTGAGGAAGATCTTCAAGAGTTCATTGATGAGGTTTACAAGGTGCTAATGATCATGGGTGTGAGGCCAGTGGAAAAGGCGGAGTTGGCTGCTTATGAGCTTAAGGGTGTGGCTCAAGTGTAGTTTGAGGAATGAAAGAGTGAGAGGGCGGTTGATACGAGTCCTCTTAATTCGGAAAAGTTCACGGTTGTTTTCCTTGATAGGTTCTTTCCCCTTGAGACGAGGGAGGCAAGGGTGCTTGAGTTCATCAATCTTCATCAAGGAAGCATGACTGTGAGGGAGTATGCTTTGTAGTTCACACAACTATCTTGATATGCTCCAATTATGGTTGCCGATCCTAGGGCAAGGATGAGTAAGTTCGTTTCGTGAGTGTCTGAATTGGTGGTCAAGGAAATTCGTATCGCCAAGCTTATCTATGATATGGACATTTCTCGCCTAATGGTTCATGCTCAACAAATAAAAGAGGAGACACTTAAGGAAAGGTCTAGGGAGACAAAGAGGGCTAAGACCGGTGATGGTAATTTCTCACACTCAAGGTCCGATGGACATGGTCGTTCTAAGTTTCGACAAAAGTTCTCCGGTCAAGGTTCCTCCGATCCTCCTCCTAAATTCAACAAAGATAGGGTGCCTAACCCTAAGCCTCAAGGAGGAAATGGTGGTGGATTCTCATCGGGTACTTGTGCTAGGTGTGGGAAGAAGCATGAGGGCAAATGCTTAGCCGGTACGGATGGTTGCTTCTGTTGTGGTAAGAGTGGTCAAAAGATAAGGGATTGTCCATCTCTCACGGTTAAGGGAAGAGAAGGTAAGCAAGCTCCACCTAGTGGTTTAGGTTCAAATGCTACCAAGCAAAATCCATTCTATGCACATCAAGCTCGCCATGAGCAAGAGGGTTCTCCTGATGTGGTTACCGATATGTTGAAAGTCTTTCACTTTGATATTTATTCTTTGCTTGATTCAGGTGCTACCTTGTCTTTTGTAACGCCATATGTGGCTAAGAGGTTTGATGTTCTTCCAGATGTGTTGTTAGATCTCTTTTATGTCTCTACTTCTATTGGTGAATCTGTTGTGGCTAAGAGAGTCTTTAGAAATTGTCCCGTCTCCTTATCCCATAGAGTCACTCATGTTTCAATTCCCAAATGAGCCTATCCTAGAGTGGAAGGGGGGAAATTCAATGCCTAAAGGTCAATTTGTGTCTTGTCTTAAAGCTAGAAAGATGATTTCTAAAGGTTGCATATACCATCTTGATAGGGTGAGGGATGTGGATTCCAAAACCCCTACTCTTGAGTCGGTCCTCGTTGTTAATGAGTTTCAAGAAGTATTTCTCGATGATCTACCCAGTGTTCCTCCCGAAAGGGGAATAGACTTTGGTATTGATCTTCTCCCCGATACACAACCTATCTCTATTCCTCCATACCGAATGGCTCTGGCAGACCTTAAGGAGTTAAAGGAGCAATTGAATTTTTTTTTGGATAAGGGTTTCATCCGACCAAGTATCTCTCAATAGGGTGCTCCAGTTTTGTTTGTTCGAAAGAAGGATGGTTCACTTAGTATGTGCATTGTCTACCGTCAATTGAACAAGGTTACCATTAAGAATAAGTATCCTCTTCCAAGGATAGATGACTTGTGTGATCAACTCCAACGGGCAAGTTACTTCTCAAAGATCGATCTTCGTTCGGGTTATCACCAATTGAGGGTGAAAGAAGATGATATTCCTAAGACGGCTTTCCAGAAAAGATATGGCCATTATGAATTCCTAGTGATGTCATTTGGGTTGACAAATGCTCCGGCCGCATTTATGGATTTGATGAATAGGGTATTTAGACAATACTTTGATATGTTCGTGGTTGTGTTCATTGATGATATTTTGATTTACTCAAAAAGTGAGGATGAACATACCTATCATTTGAGGATTGTGTTGCAAGTCCTCACGGACCAACAACTCTTTGCAAAGTTTGACAAGTGTGACTTTTGTCTAAGATTCATGGCTTTTCTTGGTCACATTGTTTCTGGCAAAGGTATTGAGGTAGATCCTAAGAAGACGGATGCTGTTAAGAATTGGCCTAGACCTTTATCACCTTCAGATATTCAAAGTTTCTTAGGTTTGGATGGCAATTACAAAAGGTTTGTGGAAGGTATTTCTTTGATTGCTTCCCCATTGACGGCCTTGACTCAAAAGAAGGTTAAGTTCACCTGGTCCGAAGCGTGTGAGAAGAGTTTTCAAGAATTGAAAGATAGACTTACCTCGGCCCCGATATTGACTTTACCGGAAGGGTCAGATGGGTTTGTGGTTTATTGTGATGCTTCAAGGATTGTGTTCTCATGTAAAATGGAAAATTCATTGCCTATGCTTCAAGGCAACTCAGGATTCATGAAAAGAACTATCCTACCCATGACTTAGAGTTAGCGGTTGTGTTTACTTTAAAGATTTGGACGCATTATTTGTATGGTGTGTATGTTGATGTATTTACCTACCATAAGAGTTTGCAATATGTGTTCAAACAAAAAGATCTAAATCTTGACCAAAGGAGGTGGCTTGAGCTGTTAAAAGACTATTACATGAGTGTTCTCTATCACCCCGGCAAGGCGAACGTGATGGCATATGCTCTTAGTCGGTTTTCTATGGGTAGTGTTGCTCATGTTGAGGATGGTAAGAAATAATTGGTTAGAGATGTTCATAGATTGGCCTGATTGGGTGTTCGGTTGATTAATTCTTGTGAGAGTGGTGTTATGATTCACAATAGTTCAAAATCGTCCTTTGTGTCTGATGTAAAAACTAAGCAAGATCTTGACCCTAATTTGGTTGAGTTGAAAGAAGCGGTGCTTAAGAAGTCCATTGAGGCCTTCTCCCAAGGGGGAGATGGAGTGCTTCGATATCAAGGTCGTTTATGTGTTCCCGATGAAGATGACCTAAGAGAACAAATTTTGTCGGAAGCCCATAGTTCTTGATAATCCATTCACTCGAGAGCTACCAAGATGTACCATGATTTGTGGGAGAACTATTGGTAAAATGGGATGAAGAAAGATATTGCGAAATTTGTGGCTAAGTGTCCAAATTGTCAACAAGTGAAAGTTGAGCATCAAAAGTCGGGAGGGTTGTCACAAGATATTAGCATTCCTACTTGGAAGTGAGATGATTTGAATATGGACTTTATTGTTGGTTTACCACGCACCCAGCGTCAATATGATTCTATTTGGGTTATTGTGGATCGTATGACGAAATCAGCCCATTTCGTTCCCGTCAAGGTCTCTTATTCGTCGGAGGATTATGCTAAGTTATACTTGACAGAAATGGTTAGGTTGCAAGGAGTGCCTTCATCCATTATCTCCGATCGTGGTTGTCACGACCCAAGGTACCCCCTAGACGTGACATGGCGTACAAGACCCCGAGAGGCCTCATACAAGCCACTTAGCATACATACATACAAGAAAATAGAGATTTAAGGTTCAAAAGAGAATTTCATATCAAATTTTTTAAAAAGAAATAGCGGAAGTCTACATCTCATGTCTCAAAGCCAATCTATCACGAAGAAATAAAGTTTGGGACGTAATCAATACAATTCAAAATGAAAGAAACAACATGAAAAATAGAACATCTAAGCTATGTCCTCGGATGGATGGGGACTCACCAAGTCTTCTATCAATCTTCTCCTATAAAACTCTAGCCACAAGTGAAGGGTGAATCGCCAAGTCCTACACCAAAGGAGTTAATGTAGGCAAGAGTATGTGTTAGTACAATCAAGTACCAAGTATGATAGCAATGCACATAAACATATAAAACATGCTAGAATGAGACATAATCATGACAGGCAATGGCCAAGCTAAAACATGACAAAAGCATAAGAAGAATGAAACATAGACCATGGCCAAGGCAAGCTAATTCATCTTTCTTTACTTGAGGAATTTCATAAAATACTTTAGTTCATTCTTTGTGGGAAATAGCCTTAACCGACATGTAAGACTATGTGAGCTATCAACATGGAATCCGGTGTCTAACCACACACCGATAGGGCCATCCTACTTGCCAAGGTAGGACCCTCATCTTAACATATAGCTTACGTGGATCGACTAGCTAATGTCTATCATAGACCATAATCCTATGGGGGCACATAGATAAGGGATGAGGAGATTGCTACTAGAAACCCGACCTCTACTCACGGGAGAGCTTCCATCTCCAAATCCTCTCGGTACTAAACATAAATCCCACGGAATAGTCATAATTCTTATTTATCTTGTTATCCATGGAAAGGTAATTCTAGGGTTACCAATCCAAGCTAAAATCATGTTTATTCACGTTTCATATTCCGTGGACAAGTCCAAGCTTACGTCATTTTAGAATAGCTCTTTAAACTCTTGATTCAACGTTAGTTGAGAAAACCTTTCAAGAAGTTATGAATCCTTTATCTGAGAAAAACCTTTCACATTCATAGGTTGAGCATTATATGAGAAACCCTTTCACAACTCAACATCAACATATCATAAACTTCATAAAGCATGCATGATTTCACAAGCTTCGTCTTTATATAGTTCATCATGCTCATAACTCATAAATCATGGGTTCATAAGACTTCACCTCAACCATGCAACTCAATGCAAGCTAACACTTAGAAAATCATCAACAAGGCAAATTGGTCATGGTTGAAGGAACCCATATAATAGAGGAAAATTCATAGTTTTTGGTTGAACATGCATCTCTTTCATAAAGCCCTCTTTTAGATCATTCATAGTCTTATCATAGAATTTATAGCTTAGTAATGATAGTCCTTAACTCAATTCATCAAGAGTTCACAAAATTCATCTTTTCTCAATTCAACCCATAATCACAAATTGGGGAAAATTAGCATGGGCTCATAGGAATTCATGAAACTACATGTAAATCACGCTAGATCGTGCACTAGATTACTTTACCACGCTAGATCGTGCACTACCAACCATAAAATCAGTAATTGAAATCATAATTAAAGAACCTATAAGAATTGATCAAAAACCCTAACTCAATTTGGGAAATTGAACCTTGAAAACCTTGAAGAAAGTTGAGGACCCATTGGAGGAAAGGGCTCCAATGGTGAATACTATCATACCTTAACAAAGCACACAAGAAATTGGGGAAAATTGATGGTCTTTAATGGAGGAACTTGGTCTTCCTCTTCCTTGAAGCTTGAGAGGATTTCCTTAGAGAGAGAAATATTTGAGAGGGGAAAATCTTGTAAAATGAATTAGAAAGGGTAGATTTTAGGATTGGAAGGCTTTATATAGTGTTAGGAGGGGTAAAACCGACTTAGTTAAGTAAGTGGGCCATTAGGTGAAAAGGCCAAACGATCCCTCATTAAATTCAACCCGTGACCTTGACCAACGGCCAAGACCTACGGCTCGTAGGTCTACCAACGGCCCATTGGTGGCCATCGTAGGTCACCCTGGTTGGCCTCCTAGAAAATCATCAAAATTAACCCTCAAAACAGTGGCATCGACGACCACTTTGCTCTTAAGACCTACAGCTCGTAGGTGACCCACCATAGGTCACCATTCAAGTTTCCAAAAATTGAAAATTTTCACTCTTATCCAATACGGGGTGTTACAATATCTCCCCCTTGGGAACATTCGTCCTCGAATGGAGATAAGGCTATCAAAAGAAGGGTGAAAGAAACGGACTAACAACCCAACCGAAACATGCAGTCATATAGTTCACATATCCGAGAAGGAAACATCAACTCCAAGCTAAAGCATGCTCAACATATCATTTCATAAAGACTTTATGCAAATCATACTCAATGCACATAATCCTATAGCTAAAACAATCAAGTTAGCTCATTTTCTCAAGATTAGACTCTTCATGAACATGCAAAATCAAAGAAATCATGGGAATCAACTATAACACATGAAATCAAGGAATGAACCATGAGGAACTAGGTACCTCAAGCTAGAGGAGGACCGAAAGAGAAAAGATGAGGATATCGGGACATCATATCGGCCTCGGCCTCCTATGTAGCACCCTCAACTAATTGATTCCTCCATAGAACTTTTACGGAAGCAGTTTCTTTATTCCTTAACTTCCGGACTTGCCGGTCTAGAATCTCAACCAGAACTTCTTCATAAGAAAGGGTATCCTTTGTGTCAAGGCTCTCCAATGGCACTATAGATGTTGGGTCACCGACAAAATTCTTCAATAACGAGACATGGAAAACTGGGTGTACCGATGCCAAATCATTAGGCAAGTCAAGTTCATAGGCAACCTTACCAACACGTCTCAAAATTTGATATGGGCCCACATAACGGGGACTAAACTTCCCTTTCTTCCCAAATCTCATTACACCCTTCATGGGAGAAATTTTCAAGTAGACCCAATCATTAACATAAAATTCTAACTCTCTTCTTCGAACATCGGCATAGGACTTTTGTCGACTTTGAGCCGTTTTCAACCTCTTCCTGATAAGGCTAACTTTCTCCATAGCCTCATGTAGTAACTTTGGGCATATCAAAGCGACTTCCCCAACTTCAAACCAACCTATAGGAGATCAACACCTCCTATCATAAAGAGCCTCAAATGGAGCCATACTAATACTAAAATGGTAGCTATTATTATAAGCAAATTCAATCAAAGGCAAATGATCATCCCAAGTACCCTTGAAGTCAATTACACATGCTCTCAACATATCTTCCAAGGTTTGGACAGTACGCTCAGCTTGCCCATTGGTTTGGGGATGAAAGGCCATACTAAGCTTGACACGAGACCAAGACCATTTTGGAATGACTTCCAAAATTGAGAAGTGAATTGTGCACCACTGTAATACCCCAAGCTTTCAAAGAATTTTAAAGGCAGAACTCACCTGAAGACAATGACCTACGGAGGCCACCTACGGGCCGTAGGTGGGGATCGTCAATGGTACTGTGAACTTTTTGGATTTCCAGGTTTCTGAACATTTACTTATGGAATAGCAGGACGGTTCGTAGTTTAGTTGACGGGCCATAAATGGGTTCCGTAGATGCCTTCCAGACTTAGTAAATTTTTCAGCCCAAAATGAACTTTCTAAATCAATTGACGGAAGAACAGGACGGTCCGTCAAATGATGTACGGACCGTAGATCCTGTCCGTCGATTGGCCCCGACAGTTTTTAATTAAGGGCTTTTTGGTCTTTTCCCTAATTGTTTACCTATTAAGCTAAGTCGGTTATACCCTTAATCTAAGACCTATAAATACTCTCTAAGCCTAATTTCTTTCATTCTAACTCATTCCTAAACTCTCCTCTCAAATATTTCTCTCTCTAAAAGAAACTCTCTCTCAAGCTTCAAGGAAGAAAAAGAAAGCTTGAATCCTCCATTGAAGACCTTCAATCTTCACCAAATCATTGTGGGTTTCTTTGAGGTATGATAATGTTCACCATTAGGAGTCCTTTCCTCCAATGGGTCCTTCCTCTTCTTAATGATTTTCAAAGGTTTACTCTAACCCAATTGAATTTGGGTTTTGATCAATCATTGTGGGTTCTTCAATTATGATTTCAATTGTTGATTTTATGATTCCTAGTGCACGATCAAGCATGATAAAGTAACTTAGTGCACGAAGTAGCATGAATTACATGATTTGATGTAAAGATTGCATGAACCCCATGATCCCAAGCTAATTCTCCCAATTTGATAATCTATGCTTTGATTGTTGGGTTGAGTTATGATGTGATGAAGTTTATGAATTTTCTATGAAATCAAGCATGAATTATGAATGAATTGAGGATAATCTTACGAATTTAGCATGATCAAGTCAAAAAGCATGATTTCCCTCTTTTATGGGGGTTCCTTCAAGTATGACTAAATTGCCTTGATAATACATTCTAAGTGTTAGCTTGCATTGAAATGCATGGTTTGAGATAAAGTCTTATGAACCCATGATTTATGAATTATGAACATGATGAACTAAGAAAAGATAAAGCTTATGAGCTCATACATGTCTCTTATGAAGTTAATGATGCTTTAAAGGTGCTTTGAGATTGAAGCATTAAAGTTTTATGATATGTAGATATTGATGATGCATTTTGAAAGGATTTTCTTAACTAAGGAGAATAGGGAGTTGATTCAATGAAAGGAACAAGAGGAGATCCCTCATGATTTTCCCCCTCCCTATGATAGTCAAGAGGAGATCCCTCATGCCTATCCAACACAATACAAGAGGATATCCCTCATGTCTTCTATGGAGCTATTCTAATGGAAAGGACAAGAGGAGATCCTTCATGTCTACTCATAGTAAGGTAGGGGAGATCCCCTATGCTTTCTAATGATAAGATAAGATGATGACTATGACTAATCCGTGGGTAGTATGCTTAGTACCGAGTTGACAAGTGGCGATTAGGAGTCTTCATCGGCTTCTATCTGCCCAAAATGAATGCTTCTTGCGAATGACAGTCGCACTCGCCTTGGACCCGGCCATGCCTGAAGGGGCATGACGGGCTCATGCGGTGAGCGGTGTCGTTGAGGATGCTACCTAGTTGATCCTGCTAGTAATCAAATGCTTGTCTCAAAGATTAAGCCATGCATGAGTAAATATGAATAAATTCACATTGTGAAACTGCGAATGGCTCATTAAATGAGTTATAGTTTGGTTTATTGTATCTACTACTCGGATAACCATAGTAATTCTAAAGATAATTCGTACAACAAACCTCGACTTTTGGAAGGGATGCATTTATAAGATAAAAGGTCGATGCGGGCTCTGCCCGTTGCTCTGATGATTCATGATAACTCAACGGATCACACGACCATCGTGCCACCAACACATCATTCAAATTTCTTCCCTATCAACTTTCGATTGTAGGATAGTGGCCTACCATGGTGGTGATGGGTGAAGGAGAATTAGAGTTTGATTCCAGAGAGGGAGCCTGAGAAACGTCAACCACATCCAAGGAAGGCAGCAGGCATGCTAATTACCCAATCCTGACATGGGGAGGTAGTGACAATAAATAACAATACCGGGCTCTATGAGTCTGGTAATTGGAATGAGTACAATCTAAATCCCTTAAAGAGGATCAATTGGAGGGCAAGTATGGTGCCAGCAACTGTGGTAATTCCATCTCCAATATCGTATGTTTATGTTGTTGTAGTTAAAAAGCTTGTAGTTGGTCTTAGGGATGGGCTGGCCGGTCCGCCCTA
Source organism: Solanum appendiculatum (assembly GCA_018342035.1). Classification (NCBI taxonomy): domain Eukaryota; kingdom Viridiplantae; phylum Streptophyta; class Magnoliopsida; order Solanales; family Solanaceae; genus Solanum; species Solanum appendiculatum. The sequence continues at coordinate 144,331 of JAGDQO010001806.1, forward strand.
GGTGTGCATCGGTCGTCTCATCCCTACTATTGGCAATGCGCTCTTGGCCTTAATTCTCTACATCGTGCCTCCGACGCTGTTACTTTAAAGAAATTTGAGTGCTCAAAGCAAGCCTACGCTCTGTATACATTAGCATGGGATAACATTATAGGTTATTAGTCCTATTACGTTGTCCTTCGGGATCGGAGTAATGATTAACAGGGACAGTAGGGGACATTGGTATTTTCATAGTAAGAGGTGAAATTCTTGGATTAATGAATGATGAACAACTGTGAAAGCATTTGCCAAGGATGTTTTCATTCATCAATAACGAAAGTTGGGGTCTCGAAGACGATCAAATACCGTCCTAGTCTCAACCATAAACAATGCTGACCAGGGATGAGCTGATGTTGATTTTAGGACTTCGCTGACACCTTATGAGAAATCAAAGTTTTTGGGTTCCAGTGGGAGTTTGGTCGCAAGGCTGAAACTTAAAGGAATTGACGGAAGGGCATCACCAGGAGTGGAGCCTGCGACATAATTTGACTCTACATGGGGAAACTTACCAGGACCAGACATAGTAAGAATTGATAGACTGAGAGCTCTTTCTTGATTCTATGGGTGGTGTTGCATGGCCGTTCTTTGTTGGTGGAGCGATTTGTCTGGTTAATTCCCTTAATGAACAAGACCTTGGCCTGCTAACTAGCTATACTGAGGTATCCCTTCGCGGCCAGCTTCATAGAGGGAGTACGACCTTTTAAGCCACGGAAGTTTGAGGCAATAAAAAGTCTATGATTCCCTTAGATATTCTGGGTCGCACACACGCTACACTGATTTATTCAACGAGTTAATAGACTTGGCCCACAAGCTCGGGTAATCTTTAAAATTTCATCGTGACGGGGATGGATCATTGCAATTGTTAGTGTTCAATGAGAAATTCTTAGTAAGAGAGAATCATCAGCTCCTGTTGTCTATGTCCCTGGCCTTTGTACACATCACCTGTCGCTCCTACCGATTTAGTGATCCGATGAAATTTTGGATCCCGGAAACGTGGGCGGCAAGTGCACACACCGAGGACGGAAGGGAGCCCTGCAAGCAGGGGACTTGAATACCCTAGTCGCGCATCGCCCCCGAGTGTTCAAACATGTTTGCGGGTCGTTCTAGTTTGTAGGTTTTGATAATGATCCTTTTGTATGTTCACCTATGTAACCTTGTTACCACTTCTCATTCCTCTAAATGATAAGGTTCAATGGAATTCTCGCGACGTCGCGGGCCGCGAATCGACATGTCACCGTGATCTAAACATTTCAATGGATCATTCGATTGGTAGGAGCAACGGGCAGTGTGCACAAAGGGCAGGGACGTAGTCAAACACAATTCAGCTTGTACAAATGAGTTTCAAATATAATAAATGATAGTTTTCAAAAATTTTTTTTTTATATATGTCAAATTTTTTTGAAAAAATTTAAATAGAAAAAAAAAAAAAACCACCAAACACAATTTCGCTTTCACAAATGAGTTTCAAATGTCTAAAATAATAGTTTTCAATAAGAAATTGATTTTTTTATATGTCGAATTTTTCTGAAAAAAATAATTAAATAGGAAAACAAAATTTTAAAAAATGAAAAACCCACCAAACACAAATCCTCTTGCACAAATGAGTTTGAAATATAAAATTTAATAGTTTTCAAAAAAATAATTATTTTTATATATGTCGAAATTTTCCAAAAAAGTAATTAAATAGTAAATGAAATAAAATAAACTATTAAAAAACCACCAAACACAATTCCGCTTGCACAAATGAGTTTCAAATGTTAAAAAATGATAGTTTTCAATAAAAAATTTTGATTTTTTTGCATATCAAAATTTTCTGAAAAATGATTAAATAAGAAAAAATATATAAAAACCGTCAAAAACAATTTCCCTTTCACAAATGATTTTCAAATGTAAAAAATAATAGTGTTCAATAAAAAAATTTTATTTCATTATATGTCAAAAAAAATTTAAAAAAATAATTAAATAGAAAAAATATAAAAAAATATAAAAAAACCACCAAACACAACTTCGCTTTCACCAATGAGTTTCAAATATCAAAAACAAAAGTTTCCAATAAGAAAATTTGATTTTTTAATGTCGAAATTTTCCGAAAAAAATAATTAAATATGAAAAAAAAAAAGAAAAAAAAAACCACCAAAAAGAATTTTACTTGCACAAATGACTTTCAAATATAAAAAATAATAGATTTCAAAAAGAAAAATTTATCTTTTTTAAATGTCAAAATATTCTGAAAAAATAATTAAGTAGGAATGTTTTTTTAAAATAAAATGTAAAAACACCACCAAACACACTTCGGCTTGGCAAAATGACTTTCACATAACAAAAATAAAAGTTTGCAATTTTTTTGTATCGAATTTTGCCTAAAAATAAGCAATGACATCCACTAATGTCGGGTGGGCGCGAGCTCCTTGGTAGATGTCGCCTGGGCGATGGGGGCATGGGCGTGCGCTTGTGCGTGGGCATCGGTCGATGTCACTTGGCTGATGATCACAAGAGCCTACCATTGTGTGCAGGCCTTGGCCGAAGTCGTAGGGCTGATGCGCATAGGGGCCCGTCGATGTAACCTTGGAGAGGTGAACATGGGCCTACCATTGTGCGTGTGCCTAAGCCGCTGTAGCTTTTTCGATGTGCGTAGGGCTCTGTCGATGTCACCTAAGCGATGAGCGCAGAGGCCTAGCCTTATGCGCGGGCATTGACACATGTCGCTTAATCGATGTACGCAGGGGCCTGCCCTTGTATGCGGGTCTCGGTTGATGTCGCTTGGCTGATGTGTGAAAGGGTCCGTCGATGTCGCTTGGGTGATGTGCGCAGGGGCCTGCTATTGTGCACGGGCTTCAGTCGATGTCCGTATGAGTTCGCTGATGTTTCTTGGATGATGCGTGTAGGGGCGTGCTATTGTGTCTAGGACTAGGGCCGATGTGCATAGGGGTCTGCCGATGTTTCTTGAGCTATGCGTGCATGGGCCTTCCATTTTTCTCGGGAGATGCACACAAGGGCGTACCATTGTACATGAACCTCGACTGATATCTCTTGACTAATCTGTGAAGTGATCCCCTGATATCACGCACGAACTAGGCATTATGGGCGAGACATGACTGATGTCTTTTGACTGACGTGCGTAGGGGCCTACCATTGTATGCGGGCCTCATCCAATGTCGCCTGGCCGATATGGGTAGGGATCCGTCGATACCACCTCGGTGATGCACGTAGGGGCTTACCATTTTGCATCGGCTTCAATCAATGTCGCTTTAGCAACGTGCGTAGAGGTCTGTCGATGTCACCTAAGTGATGGACATTGCATTATGGCATGAGCTTGTGCACGAGCATTGGGTGATATGGCTTGGTCGATGTACATATGGCCTGCCATTGTGTGCGGGCCTCAGCCGATGTTGCCTGGACAATGTCGCATGTACGATGTGTGCAGGGGTCTACTATTGACGCCCTTTTGATGGACCAAGGGCATGGCATTGTGTGCGGCCTTGGTCAATCTCACTTGCCCGACATCCAAAGGGTCTGAAGATGTCACCTAAGCAATGCACGTGGGGGCGTGATCTTTTGTGCGGGCATCAGCCGATGTCAGTTGGCTGATGTGCTCAGGGGCCTACCGTTGTGTGTGGGCGTCAACCAATGTGCGTTGGGGCCTTCCGTTGTGTATGGGTCTCGGCCAATGTCGTTTGGCCGATGTGCATAGGGGTCTACCGATGTCGTCCTAGTGATGTGCACAAGGACATGCCATTGTGGGTGTACCTTGGCCGGTGTCGCTTGCTGACGTGCATAGGGGTCTGTTGATGTCTCCTAAAGGATGCACGAAAGGGCCTGATCTTATGCGCGGGAATCAATTAATGTTCGCAGGGGCATGCCATTGTGTGCAGGCTATAGCCGATGTCGCCTAACAGATATGAGTAGGGTTCTGCCGTTGTGTGCAGGCCTCAACCAATGTTGCTAGGTCTATGTGCGCAGGGGTCTGTCGATGTCTCCTGGGTGAGCCGCACAGTGGCCTGCCGATGTCATGTGGGCATTAAGCGATGCTTGCAAGGGGCTGCGATGTCACATAAATGCTGTCGAGTTCGCATGTACGTTGACATATTCCTATGCCTCCCGACATGTCACTTTTCATTAGGATTGCACTCGACATCCCTAAAAACCTATAATAGTGACATCATTATTTGGCACAAATTTTTTGTTGGTATATGATTAGGCATTAGAAATGCACACGACGACATAGAAAACCTCTTATTGTTAACTCGGTATTGGGTGCGAGCATCACATTCGACAAGTTATTTGTCAACATAGTTCAACACACTTAGCCACTGCCGACGTTGCATGTGCGTTGACATCTTTCTATGGGTCGGCATGCAGACGGCGGCGGCCGCATGCGTCACTTCTAGCCCAGCAAGTGGACGACGGGCTTCAAGCCTAGGCAGAAGTGCCCTCCGTCTAATGGCTTCGGGCGCAACTTGCATTCCAAAACTCAATGGTTCACTTGATTATGCAATTCATAGCAAGTATCGCAATTCACTATGTTCGTCATCGATGCAAGAGCCGAGATATCCATTGCCGAGAGTCATTGTGTTTCAAAAGAAGTACACATCCCCAAACAAACTCCACAGATTGGGTGTGAGGGGTGGGCTATCAATTTACAATCCTTGGAGTTTTATGAACTAGGATTTTTAGTCACTCGACAGGTGCCCGAGCGCGCACGCTGGGGACGGGAGGGAGACCTGCAGGCAGGGGGCCTGAGCACCCTAGCCGCGCGTTGCCCCTGAGTGTTTAAACATGTTTGTGGGTCTTTCTACTTTGTAGGTTTTGATAATGATCATTTTGCATGTTCATCTACGTAAACCTTGTTACGACTTCTCATTCCTCTAAATGATAAGGTTCAATGGAATTCTCGCGATGTCGCGGGCAGCGAATTGCCCATGTCACCGCGATCTGAACATTTCATCGAATCATTCGATTGGTAGGAGCAACAGATAGTGTGTACAAAAGGCAGGGACATAGTCAAACACAATTTCACTAGCACAGATGAGTTTCAAATAGAAAAAATAATTGTTTTCAAAAAAAATTATTTTTATATATGTCGAAAGTTTTTGAAAAAAATTAAATTAAAAAAACATAAAATACCAAACACAATTCTGCTTTCACAAATGAGTTTCAAACGTCTAAAATAATAGTTTTCAATAAAAAAATTGATTTTTTTATATGTCGAAATTTTCCGAAAAAATAATTAAATAGGAAAAAAAATAAAAACAAATATGAAAAACCCACCAATCACAATTTCGCTTGCACAAATGAGTTTGAAATATAAAAAATAATAGTTTTCAAATTTTTTTTTTTTATATATGTCAAAATTTTCTATAATAGTAATTAAACCGTAAATGAAATAAAATAAACTATTAAAAAACCACCAAACGCAATTACACTTGCACAAATGAGTTTCAAATGTTAAAAAATGATTGTTTTCAATAAAAAAATTTGATTTTTCTACGTATCAAAATTTTAAAAAAAAATTATAAAATAAGAAAAAAAATATATAAAACGCCAAACACAATTCCACTTTCAAAAATGAGTTTCAAATGTAAAAAATAATAGTCTTCAATAAAAACTTTTGACTTTTTTATATGTCGCAATTTTTTGAAAAAAATAATTAAATAGAAAAAAAAAATATATATATAAAAAACCACACACACATTTTCGCTTTCACCAATGAGTTCAAATGTCTAAATAAAAAGTTTTCATTATTGATTTTTTATAATTCGAAAATTTCCAAAAAAAACTTAAGTATGAAAAGATAAAAAAAATTAAAAGAACCACCAAAAAAATCTTACTTGCACAAATGACTTTCAAATATAAAAAATAATAAGTTTCAAAAAGAAAATTTTATTTTTCTAATTGTCAAAATTTTCTGAAAAAAATGATTTAATAGGAATTTTTTTTAAAAATATATCAAAACACCACCAAACACATTTCGGCTTGAAAAAATGACTTTCACCTAATAAAAATAAAAGTTTTAAATTTTTTTGTATCGATTTTTTCCTATGAATAAGCGATGACATTCACTAATGTCGGGTGTGCGCGAGCGCCTCACCTGATATCGCCTGGGTGATGGGGGCATGGGCCTGCGCTTGTGCGTGGGCATCGATCGATGTCACTTGGCTGATAGCGCAAGGGCCTACCGTTGTGTGCAGGCCTTGGCCGATATCGTATGGTCGATGTGCATAGGGGCCTGCCGATGTAGCCTTTACAATGCGCGCATTGGCCTACCATTGTACGTGAGCCTAAGCCGATGTAGCTTTTTCGACATGCGTAGAGCTCTGCCGATGTCTCCTAAGCATGCACGCAGAGGCTTAGCCTTATGCGCGGGCATCGACATATGTCGCTTAACTGATGTGCGCAGGGGCTTGCCCTTGTAAGTGGGCCTTGGTCGATGTCGCTTGGTCGATGTGTGAAGGGATCCATCGATGTCGCTTGGGCGATGTGCACAGGGGCCTGCCATTGTGCATGAGACTCAGACGATGTCCGTAGTGGTTCACTGATGTTGCTAGGATGATGCGTGTAGGGGCGTGCTGTTGTGTGTGGGCCTAGGCCAATGTGTATAGGGGTCCGCCGATGTTGCTTGAGCGATGCGTGCTGGGGCTTGCCGTTTTTGCTCAGGCGATGCGCACAAGGGCATACCATTGTACATGAACCTCGATCAATACCGCTTGACTGATGTGTGCAGTGGTCCACTGATATCAGGCACGGACCAGGCATTATGCGCGGGACATGATCGATGTCGCTTGACTGACGTGCATAGGGGCCTGCCGTTGTATGCGGGCCTCGACCGATATCGCCTGGCCGATGTGGGTAGGGGTTCGTCGATACCACCTAGGTGATGCGCATAGGGGCTTACCATTGTCCATCGACTTCAACTAATGTCGCTTGAATGAGGTGCACAGTGTCTGTCGATGTCACCTAAGCGATGCGTAGAGGCCTTGCCTTGTGCGCATGTATCAATTAATATACGCAGGAGCCTGCCATTATGTAAAGGCCTCATCCAATATTGCTCTACCGATATGCGCAGGGATTCACTGATGCTTCTTGGGAGATGCAGGCAGGGGATTTCCATTGTGCACAAGCTTCGGTTGATGTCGCTTGGCTGAAGTGCACAGTGGTCTGTCTATGTGCGCAAACTTTAACGGTATTACTTGGGCGATGTGCGCAGGGGTCTGCCGATGTCACCTACGTGATAAACACTGCATTAGGGCTTGACCTTGTGCGCAGGCATTGAGTGATATGGCTTGGCCAATGTATGCAGGGCTGCCATAGTGTGCAGCCCTCTGCAGATGTCGCCTGGCCGATGTGTGCAGGGGTCTACTGTTGCTGCCCTTGTGATGCACACATCGGCTTGACATTGTGTGTGAGCCTTGGTCGATGTCACTTGACCGACATCCACAGGGGTTTGCTGATGTTGCCTAAGCGATGCAAATAGCAGCGTGATCTTGTGCACGGGCATTAGCTAATGTCACTTGGATGATGTGCGATGGGCCTGCCGTTGTGTGCAGGCATCAACCGATGTGTGCAGGCATCAACCGATGTGTGCAGGGGCCTGCCATTGTGTACAGGTCTCGGTCGATGTCGCCTTGCTGATGTGCGTAGGGGTCTATCGATGTCACCCTAGCAATGTGCGCAGGGGCATACCATTGTGCGCGGGCCTCGGCCGATGATTCTTAGTCGACGTCCATTGGGGTCTGTTGATGTCGCCTAAATGATGCACGCAAGGGCCTGATCTTGTGCGCGGGCATCAACCAATGTGTGAAGGGGCATGCCATTGTGTGCGGACTTTAGCTGATGTCGCTAGGCAGATATGCGTAGGGACCTACCATTGTGTGCAGGCCTCACTCGATGTTGCCAGGTCTATTTGCGCAGTGGTATGTGGATGTCTCCTAGGCGAGACGCACATCAGCCTGTTGATGTCGCGTGGGTTTTAAGCAATGCTTGCAAGGGGCTGCCAATGTCACCTAGATGCTGCCGAGTTCACATGTACGTTGACATATTCCTATGTCTCTGACATGTCACTTTTCTTTGGGATTGCACTCGACATCCCAAAAAACCTATAATAGTGACCTCATTATTTGGCACAAAATTTCCGTTGGCATATGATTAGGCATTCGAAATGCACTCGACGACACGGAAAACCTCTAATTGCTACATCGATATTGGTGTGAGCATCACATTCGACAAGTATAGGTCAACATAGTTCAACACTAGTCACCGTCGACGTCGCATGTGCATTGACATCTTCCTACGAGTCGGCATACAGACGGCGAGTGCATGCGTCACTTCAAGCCCAGCAAGCGGATGATGGGCTTCAAGCCTAGGCAGAAGTGCCCTCGGCCTAATGGCTTCGGGCGCAACTTGCATTCAGAAACTCAATGGTTCACTTGATTATGCAATTCACAGCAAATATCGCAATTCACTACGTTCTTCATCCGTGCAAGAGTAGAGATATCTTTTTGTCGAGAGTTGTTTATGTTTCAAAAGAAGTACACATCCCCCAAAGAACTCTACAGATTGGGTGCGAGGGACGGGCTATGAATTTACAATCCTTGGCATTTTATGCACCACGATTCATTAGTTGCCCGACAGGTGCATGAGCACGCACACCGGGGATGGGAGGGAGACCTGCATGCAAGGGGTTCGGGCACCCTAGCCGCGCGTCGTCTCCGGGTGTTCAAACATGTTCGCAGGTCGTTCTATTTTGTAGGTTTTTATAATGATCCTTCTGCATGTTCACTTACGTAAACCTTGTTACAACTTCTTATTCCTTTAAATGATATGTTTCAATGGAATTCACGCGATGTCGCGGGCAGTGAATCTCCCATGTCACCGCAATCTAAACATTTCATCGGATCATTCGATTGGTAGGAGCAACGGGCAGTGTGTACAAAGGGCAGGGACGTAGTCAAACACAATTTCGGTTGCACAAATGAGTTTCAAATATAAAAAATAATAGTTTTAAAAAAAAATACATTTTTATATATATCGAAATTAATCGAAAAAAATAATAAAAAAACCACCAAACACAATTTCGATTTTACAAATGAGTTTCAAACGTCTAAAATAATAGTTTTCAATTAAAAATTTTGATTTTTTTATATGTCAAAATTTTCCGAAAATATTATTAAATAGGAAAAAAATAAAAACAAATATAAAAAACCCCCCAAACCAATTCCTCTTGCACAAATGAGTTCAAAATATAAAAAATAATAGTTTTCAAAAAAATAATTATTTTTATATATGTCTAAAATTTCCAAAAAATTAATTAAATAGTAAATGAAATAAAATAAACTATTAAAAACCCACCAAACACAATTCCACTTGTACAAATGAGTTTAAAATGTTAAAAAATGATAGTTTTCAATAAATTTTTTTGACTTTTTTAGATATCGAAATTTTCTAGAAAAATAATTAAATAGGAAAAAATCTATAAACCACCAACACAATTCTCCTTTCACAAATAAGTTTCAAATGTAAAAAATAATGTCGAATTTTTCTGAAAAAATAATTACATAGAAAAAATAAAAGAAAATATAAAAAAACCACCAAACATAATTTTGCTTTCACCAATGAGTTTCAAATGTCAAAAATAAAAGTTTCAAACAAAAAAAATTGATTTTTTTATGTCGAAATTTTTTGAAAAAAATAACTAAATATGAAAAAAATAAAAAAAACCACCAAAATTTCTTTTACTTGCACAAATGACTTTCAAATATAAAAAATAATAGATTTCAAAAAGAAAATTTTATTTTTTTAAATGTCAAAATTTTTGAAAAAATAATTAAACACACTTCGGTTTGCATAAATGACTTTCACATAAAAAAATAAAAGTTTTTAATTTTTTTTGTATCAAATTTTTCCTAAAAATAAGCGATGACATCCACTAATGTCAGGTGGGCGCGAGCGCCTAGATCGATGTCGCCTATGCGATGAGGGGATGTGTCTGCGCTTATGCATGGGCATCGTTCGATGTCACTTGGCTGATGAGCGCAAGGGCCTACCATTGTGTGTAGGCCTTGGCCGATGTCGTATGGCTGATGTAGCCTTTGCGATGTGCGCATAGGCCTATTGTTGTGCGTGAGCCTAAGCCGATGTAGCTTTTTTGACGTGCGTAGGGCTCTGCCAATGTCACCTAAGTAATGCGCACAGAAGCCTGACCTTGTGCGTGGACATCGACACATGTCGCTTTGTCAATGTGTGAAGGGGTTTGTCGATGTCGCTTCTGTGATGTGCTCATGGGACTGCCATTATCCATGGGCCTCAGCCGATGTCCGTAGGGGTCCACTGATGTTGCTTGGATGATGCGTGTAGGGGCGTGGTGTTATGTGTGGGCCTAAGCCGATGTGCACAGGGGTCCACCGATGTTGCTTGAGCAATGCATGCAGGGGCTTGCCTTTTTGCTTGGACGATGCGCACAAGGGCATACTATATTACATGAACCTCGACCGATATAGCTTGACTGAAGTGTGCACTGGTCCACTAATACCACGCACGGACCATGCATTATGCATGAGACATGACTGATGTCTCTTGACTGACGTGCATCGGGGCCTCCCATTGTATGCGGGCCTCGACCAGTGTCGGCTAGTCGATGTGGGTTGGGGTCCGTTGATACCACCTAGGTGATGTGCATAGGGGCATACCATTGTGCATCGGCTTCAACCAATGTCGCTGGAATGACGTGTGCAAGGTCTGCCAATGTCACCTAAGCGATACACAGAGGCCTTGCCTTGTGCGTAGTTATCAATCAATGTGTGCAGGTGCCTGCCATTGTGTGAAGGCCTAATCCAATATCACTCTAACTATGTGCGCAGGGGTTCACCAATGCTTCTTAAGAGATGCACGCAAGGGTTTTCCGTTGTGCGCGAGCCTTAGTTGATGTCGCTTGGCCGAAGTGCACAGCGGTCTACCTTTGTGCGCAAGCTTTAACAATATTATTTGGGTGACGTGCGCAGGGGTCTACCAATGTCACCTACGTGATGGACACTACATTATGGCTTGACCTTGTGCGCGGGCATTGAGTGATATGGCTAGGCTAAAGTACGCAGGGCCTGCCGTTGTGTGCGGGCCTCAGCAAATGTCTCCTGGCCGACGTCACCTAGCCGATATGTGCTGGGGTCTAAAAATCTCGACCTTGTGATACACGCAGGGCATGACATTATGCGTGGGCCTTGGTTGATGTCAGTTGGCCGAAATCCATAGGGATCTGCAGATGTCGCTTAAGCGATGCATGTAGGGGGTGATCTTGTGTGCGGGCATCAGCCGATATCACTTCACTGATGTGCGCAAGGGCCTGTCGTTGTGTGTGGGTGTCAATCTATGTGTGCAGGGGCCTGTCATTGTGTATAGGCCTCGACTGATATCTCCTGGCCGATGTGCATAGGGGTCTACCGATGTCGCCCTTGCGATGCACGCAGGGGCATGCCATTGTGCGCGGACCTTGGATGATGTCGCTTAGCAGACATCCACAGAGCTCTGTCGATGTCGCCTAAATGTTACACGCAAGGGCCTGATCTTGTGCACAGGCATCAACCAATGTGCGCAGGGGCATGCCATTGTGTGCGGACTTTAGCCGATGTGGCCCGGTAGATATGCATAGGGTCCTGCTGTTGTAGCCTATGTCACCAGGTCTGTGTGTGCAAGGGTCTGTCGATGTCTCCAGGGTGAGACGCGCAGTGGCCTGCTGATGTCACATGGGATTTAAGCGATGCTTGCAAGGGGCTGCCGATGTCACCAAAATGTTGCTGACTTTTCATGTGCGTTGACATATTCCTACGCCTCCCGACATGTCACTTTTCATTAGGATTGCACTCGACATCCCAAAATACCTATAATAGTGACATCATTATTCTGCACAATCTCTTCGTTGGCTTATGATTAGGCATTAGAAATGCAATCGATGACATGGAAAATCTCTAATTTCTACATTGGTATTGGGTGCGAGCATCACATTCGACAAGTTATTGGTCAACATAGTTCAACACTTAGCTGCCACCGACGTCGCATGTGCGTTGACATCTTCTTATGGGTCAACATGCAGACGGCGGGAGCATGTGTCCTTCTATCCCAGCAAGCGGACGACGGGCTTCAAGCCCAGGCAGAAGTGCCCTCAGCCTAATGGCTTCAGGTGCAACTTGCGTTCAAACACTCAATGGTTCACGTGATTCTGCAATTCATAGCAAGTATCACAATTCATTACGTTCTTCATCGATGCAAGAGCTGAGATATCCATTGCCGAGAGTCGTTTGTGTTTTAAAAGAAGTACACATCCCCCAATGAACTTTACAGATTGGCTGCGAGGGGTGGGCTATAAATTTACAATCCTTGGCATTTTAAGCACCAGGACTCGTTAGTCGCTCGACGGGTGTGCGAGCGCGCACGTCGAGGACGGGATGGAGACCTATAGGCAGGGGGCCTGGGCACCCTAGCCGCGTGTCGCCCCTGAGTGTTCAAACATGTTTGCAGGTCATTCTACTTTGTAGGTTTTGATAATTATCCTTATGCATGTTCACCTATGTAAGCCTTGTTACGACTTCTCATTTCTCTAAATGATAAGGTTCAATGGAATTCTTGCGACGTCGGGGGGAATGAATCGCCCATGCCACCGCGATTTGAACATTTCACCGGATCATTCATTTGGTAGGAGCAACGGGCAGTGTGTACAAAGGGCAGGAACCCAGTCAAACACAATTCCGCTTGCACAAACGAGTTTCCAAAAAAAAATATTTTTATATATGTCAAAAAATTTTGAAAAAAATTAAACATAGAAAGGATAACTAAAAAAACCGCCAAGCACAATTTCGCTTTCATAAATGAGTTTCAAATGTCTAAATTAATAATTTTCAATAAAAAATTGATTTTTTTATATGTCAAAAATTTTTGAAAAATAATTAAATAGGAAAAAAATAAAAACAAATATGAAAACCCACCAAACACAATTCCGCTTGCACAAATGAGTTCGAAATATTAAAGTAATAGTTTTCAAAAAAATAATTAGTTTTATATATGTCAAAATATTCCAATAAAGTAATAATATATAAAGAAATAAAATAAACTATAAAAAAACCACCAAACATAATTCCTCTTGCACAAATGAATTATGTTAAAAAATGATCGTTTAAAAAAAAAAATTGATTTTTTTGCATATCGAAATTTTCTGAATAAATAATTAATTAGAAAAAAATATAAAAATCACCAAACACAATTCCTCTTCCACAAATGAGTTTCAAATGTAAAAAATAATAGTGTTCAATACGAAATTTTGATTTTTTTATATGTCAAAACGTTCCGAAAAAATTAAAGAAAATATAAAAAAACCACCAAACACAATTCCACTTTCACAATTGAGTTTCAAATTTCAAAAATAAAAGTTATTTTTTTATATGTCAAAATTTTTTGAAAAAATAATTAAATATGAAAAAATTGAAAAAAAAATAAAAAAATCCACCAAAACAATTTTACAAAAATTATTTTATTAAATGTCAAAAATTTCTGAAAAATAATTAAATAGGAATTTGTAAATATATATATATATTAAAACACCACCAAACATACTTCGGCTAGCAAAAATGACTTTAACATAACAAAAATAAAAATTTTCAATTTTTTTGTATCAAATTTTTCTTAAAAGTAAGTGATGGCATCCACTAATGTCGGATGGGTGCAAGTGCCTCGGCCGATGTCGCCTGTGCGATGGAGGCATGGGCCTGCACTTGTGCATGGGCATCAATTGATGTCACTTGGTTGATGAGCACAAGGGCTTACCATTGTGTGCAGGCCTAGGCTGATGTCGTATGTCCAATGTGCGTAGGGGCCCACCGTTGTAGCCTTGCCGATGTGCGCATGGGCCTACCGTTTTACGTGGGCCTAAGTCGATGTGGCTTTTTTGACGTGCGTAGGGCTTTGTCGATGTCACCTAAGTGATGCACGCAGAGACCTGGCCTTGTGCACGTGCATCGACACATGTTGCTTAACCGATGTGCGCAGGGGCCTGCCCTTTTATGCGGGCCTCGGTCTATCTCACTTGGTCGATGTGTGAAGGGGTCCGTCGATGTCACTTGGGTGATGTGCGCAAGGGCCTGCCATTGTGTACGGGCCTCAACCGATATCTTTAGGGGTCCGCTAATGTTGTTTGGATGATGCGTGTAGACGCGTGTTGTTGTGTGTGGGCCTAGGCCGATGTGCGCAGAGGTCCGCCGATGTTGCTTGAGCGATCTATGCAGGGGCCTACCATTTTTTCTTGGGTGATGCGCACAAGGGTGTACCATTGTACATGAACCTCGACTGATATCGCTTGAATGATGTGTACAGTTGTCCACTGATATCACGCATGGACCAGGCATTAAGCATAGGACATGACCGATGTCTCTTGACATGTGGGCCTCGATCGATGTCACTTGGTCGATGTGGGTAGGGGTCTGTCGATACCACCTAGGTGATGCGCATAAGGTATCGGCTTAAACCAATGTCACTTGAATGACGTGCACAGGGTCTGCCTATGTCACCTTAGCGATGTGCAGAGGCCTTGCCTTATGCGCGGTTATCAATCAATGTGCGCAGGGGCCTGCCATTGTGTAATGGTCTCATTTGATATTTCTCTACCGATGTGCGTAGGGGCTCACCGATGCTTCTTGGGAGATGCATGCAGGGGTCTGCCATTGTGTGCGAGCCTCGGTTGATGTCGCTTGGCCGAAGTGCACAGTAGTCTACCTTTGTGCGCGAGCTTTAAAGGTATTATTTGGGTGACGTGCACAGGGGTCTCCCGATGTCTCCTACGTGATGGACAATGCATTAGGTCCTGACCTTGTTTGCTAGCATTGAGTGATATGGCTTGGTCGATGTACGCCGGGGCTACCGTTGTGTGTGGGCCTCAGCCGATGTCGCCTAGCAATGTGTGCAGGGGTCTACTAATTCCGCCCTTGTGATGCACGCAGGGGCATGACATTGTGCATGGGCCTTGGTCAATGTCTATTGGCCGACATCCACATGAGTCTGCAAATGTCGCCTAAGGGATGCACGTAAGGACGTGATGTTTTACGCGGACATCAGCCGATGTCACTTGGCTGATGTACACATGGGCCTGCCGTTGTGTGCAGGCATCAACCGATATGCATAGGGGATTGCCGTTGTGTACGGGACTTGGACGATGTGCGTAGAGGTGTACCGATGTCGCCCTGGCGATGCACATAGGGGCATGCCATTGTACGCTGGCCTCGGTCGATGTCGCTTAGCCAACGTCCATAGGGGTCTGTCGATGTTGCCTAAATGATGCATGCAAGGGCCTGATCTTGTGCACGGGCATCAACCAATGTGCGCAGGGGCATGCCATTGTATGCAGGCTTTAGCCGATGTCGCCAGGTCTATGTACGCAGGGGTTTGTCGATGTCTCCTGGGCGAGATGTGCAGCGGACTACCGATGTCACGTGGGCTTTAAGCGATGCTTGCAAGGGTTGCTGATGTCACCTAGATGCTGCCCAGTTTGCAAGTGCATTGAGATATTCCTACGCCTCCCGACATGTAACTTTTCATTAGGAATGCACTCAACAACCCAAAAAACCTATAATATTGACATCATTATTTGGCACAAATTTTCCGTTGGCATATGATTAGGCAATAGGAATGCACTCGATGACATGAAAACCTCTAATTACTACATCAGTATTGGATGCGAGCATCACATTTGACAAGTTATTGTTCAATATAGTTCAACACTTAGTCGTCGTCGACGTCGCATGTGTGTTGATATCTTCCTACGGGCGGCATGCAGACGCGCATGCGTCGCTTCTAGCCTAGCAAGAGGATGGCGGCATTCAAGCCCAGACAGAAGTGCTCTAGGCCTGCTGGCTTCGGGCGCAACTTGCGTTCAAAAACTCAATGGTTCACTTGATTTTGCAATTTACAACAAGTATCGCAATTCAGTACGTTCTTCATCGATACAAGAGTCGAGATATATGTTGCCGAGAGTCATTTTTGTTTCAAAAGAAGTATACATCCCCCAACGAACTCTACAGATTAGGTGTGAGGGGCGGGCTATGAATTTACAATCCTTGGCGTTTTATGCACCAAGATTCCTTAGTCACCCGACAGGTGCGCGAGAGCACACACCGGGGACAGGAGAGAGACCTGCAGGCATGGGGCCTAGCATCCTAGCCGCGCGTCGCCCAAGAATGTTCAAACATGTTCACAGGTCGTTCTACTTTGTTGGTTTTGATAATGATCCTTTTGCATGTTCACCTACGTAAACCTTATTACGACATCTCAATCCTCTAAATGATAAAGTTCAATGAAATTTTTGCGACGTCGCGGGCAGCGAATCACCCATGTCAGTGCGATATGAACATTTCACCGGATCTTTCGATTAGTAAGAGCAACGGGCAGCTTGTACAAAGGGCAAGGACATAGTCAAACATAATTTTGCTTGCACAAATGAGTTTCAAATATAAAAACTAATAGTTTTAAAAAATATTATTTTATAAATGTCGAAATTTTTTGAAAAAAATTTAAAAAAACCACCTAACACAATTTCGCTTTCACAACTAAGTTTCAAACGTCTAAAATAATAGTTTTCAATAAAAAAATATTTTTTATATGTCCAAATTTTCTGAGAAAATCATTAAATAGGAAAAAATGAAAACAAATACGAAAACCCACCAAACACAATTTCGCTTGCACAAATGAGTTCGAAATATAAAAAAATAATAGTTTTCAAAAAAATTATTATTTTTATATATGTCAAAATTTTCCAAAAACTAATTAAATAGTAAATGAAATAAAATAAACTATAAAATACCTCCAAACACAATTCCGCTTGCACAAATGAGTTTCAAATGTTAAAAAATGATAATTTTCAATAGAAAATTTTAATTCTTTTATATATCAAAGTTTTCTGAATAAATAATTAATTAGAAAAAATAAAATAACTGACAAACACAATTTCTCTTTCAAAATGATTTTTCAAATGTAAAAAATAATAGTGTTCAATAATTTTTTTTTATTTTTTCTATGTCAAAACTTTCCGAAAAAATAATTAAATAGTAAAAATATACAAATATAAAAAAACCACCAAACAAAATTCCGCTTTCACAATTGAGTTTCAAATGTCAAAAAATAAAAGTTTCAAATAAATTTTTTTAATTATTTTTTGTGTCAAAATTTTCCGAAAAAAATAATTAAATATGTAAAAATTGAAAAAAAAAAATCCATCAAATTTTTTTTTACTTGCACAAATGACTTTCTAATATTAAAAATAATAGATTTCAAAAAGAAAAAATTGTTTAATTAAATGTCAATTTTTTCAAAAAAAATAATTAAATAGAATTTAAAAAATATATATATATAAAAATCCCACCAAACACACTTTGGCAAGAAAAAATGACTTTCACATAACAAAAATAAAAGTTTTTAATTTTTTTGTATCGAACTTTTCTTAAAAATAAGTGATGACATCCACTAATGTCGGATGGGCGCAAGTGCCTCGGATGATGTCGCCTACACGATGGGGACATGGGCCTACACTTGTGCATGGGCATCAATTGATGTCACTTGGCTGATGAGAACAAGGGCCTACCGTTGTGTGCAGGCCTAGGCCGATGTGCGTAGGTGGCCGGCGTTGTAACCTTGGCGATGTGCGCATAGGCCTACCGTTGTGTGTGAGGCTAAGCCGATGTAGCTTTTTTGACGTGCGTACGTCTCTGTCGATGTCAACTACGCGATGCGAGTAGAGGCCTGGCCTTGTGCGCGGACATCGACAAATGTCGCTTAATCGATGTGCACAGGGTCCTGCTCTTGTATGCGAGCCTCGGTCGATGTGTTAAGGGGTCCGTCGATCTCGCTTGGGTGATGTGCCCAGGGGCCTTCCATTGTGCACGGGCCTCAGCCGATGTCCTGATGGGTACACTGATGTTTCTTGGATGCCAATGTGCGTAGGGGTTTGCCAATGTTGCTTGAGCTATGCGTTTTAGGACCTGCCATTTTTGCTTGGGCGGTGCGCAAAAAGGCATACCATTGTACATGAACCTCGACCAATATTGCTTGACTGATGTGTGCAGTGGTCCACTAATATCACACACGGACAAGATATTATGTGCGGGTCATGATCGATGTAGATTCACTGACATGCGTAGGGGCTTGCCCTAGTATGTGGGCCTAGACCGATGTCGCGTAGCCGATTTGGGTAGGGGTCCGTGAATACCACCTAGATGATGTGCGTAGGGGCTTACCATTGTGCATCGGTTTTAACCAATATCGCTTAAACGACGTGCGCATGGTTTGCCGATGTCACCTAACTGATGCGCAGAGGCCTTACCTTATGTGCGGTTTTCAATTAATGTGCGTAGGGACCTGCCATTGTGTAAAGGACTCATCCGATATTGCTCTACTGATGTGCACAGGGTTTCACCGATGCTTCTTTGAAGATGCATGCAGGGGTCTTCCATTGTGCGCGAGCCTCGGTTGATGTCGCTTGGCCGAAGTGCACAACGGTCTGCCTTTGTGCGCGAGCTTTAATGGTATTATTTGGGCAACGTGCACAGTGGTCTACCGATGTCACCTACGTGATGGACACCGTATTAGGTCCTGACCTTGTGCGTGGGCATTGAGTGATATGGCTTGGTCGATGTATGTAGGGCCTGCCGTTGTGTGCGGGCCTCAGACGATGTCGCCTGGCCAATGTACGCAGGGCTCTACTGATTTCGCCCTTGTGATGCACGCAAGGGCATGACATTAGGCGCAGGACTTGTTCAATGTTACTTGGCCGAATTCCATAGGAATCTGCAGATGTCGCCTAAGCGATGCACGTATGGGCTTGAACTTGTGCGCGGGCATCAGCCGATGTCACTTGGCTGATGTGCGCAGGCGCCTGCCGTTGTGTGCGGGCGTCAACCGATGTGCGTAGGGGCTGCCATTGTGTACGGACCTCGGTCGATGTAGCCTGACCGATGTGCGTAGGGGTCTACCAATGTCACCATTGCGATGTGCGCAGGGGCATGCCATTGTGCACGGGCCTCGGCCGATGTCCCTTAGCCAACGTCCACAAGAGTCTGTCGATGTCACCTAAATGATGCACGCAAGGGCAGGATCTTGTGTGCGGGCATCAACCAATGTGCACAGGGGCATGCCATTATGTGCATCATTTACCCGATGTCGCCTGGCAGATATGCTTAGGGACCTACCGTTGGGTGCAGGCTTCAGCCGATGTCGCCATGTCTATGTGCGCAGGGATCTTTCGATGTCTCCTGGGCGAGACGCGCAGTGGCCTTCCGATGTCACATGGACATTAAGCGATGCTCTCAAGGGGATGCCGATGTCACCTAGATGCTGCCGAGTTCGTATGTGCGTTGACATATTCCTACGTCTCCCGACATGTCACTTTTCATTAGGATTGCACTCGGCATCCCAAAAAACCTATAATAGTGACATCATTATTTGTCACAAATTTTCCGTTGTCATATGATTAGGCATTAGATTTGCACTTGATGACATGGAAAAACCTCTAATTGGTACATCGGTATTGGGTGCGAGCATCACATTGGACAAGTTATTGGTCAACATAGTTCAACACTTAGCCGCCACCGACGTCGCATGTGCATTGACATCTTCCTATAGGTCGGCATGCAGAAGGCGGGTGCATACTTCGCTTCTTGCCTAGCAAGCGGACGACGGGCTTTAAGCCTAAGCAGAAGTGCCCTCGGCCTAATGGCTTCGAGCGAAAGTTGCATTCAAAAACTCAATGGTTCACTTGATTCTGCAATTCACAGCAAGTATCGTAACTCACTACGTTGTTCATCGATGCAAGAGCTGAGATATCTGTTGCCAAGAGTCGTTTGTTTTTCAAAAGAAGTACATATCCCCCAACAAAATCTACAGATTGGGTGCGAGGGGTGGGCTATCAATTAACAATCCTTGACGTTTTATGCACCAGGATTTGTTAGTCGCCCGATAGGTGCACGAGCACGCATGCGAGGGACGGGAAGGAGACCTGCAGGCAGGGGACTTGGGCACCCTAGCCGCGCGTCGCCTCCAAGTGTTCAAGCATGTTCGATGGTCGTTCTACTTTGTAGGTTTTGATAATGATCCTTCTGCATGTTCACCTACGTAAACCTTGTTACGACTTCTCATTCCTCTAAATGATAAGGTTTAATGGAATTCTCGAGACGTCGCGAGTAGCGAATCACCATGTCATCACGATCTGAACATTTCACTGGATCATTCGATTGGTAGGAGCAACGGGCAGTGTGTACAAAGGGCAGGGACGTAGTCAAACAAAATCCCCCTTGCACAAATGAGTTTTAAATATAAAAACATAATAGTTTTCAAAAAAAATATTTTTACATATGTTGAAAGTTTTTGAAAAAAATAATTTAAAAACCACCAGACACAATTTCGCTTTCACAAATGAGTTTCAAACGTCTAAAATTATAGTTTTCAATATAAAAATTGATTTTTTTATGTCAAAATTTTCCAAAACATAAATTAAATAGGAAAAATAGAAACAAATATGAAAAATCTACCAAACACAATTTCACTTGCACAAATGAGTTCGAAATATAAAAAATAATAGTTTTCAAAAGAATAATTATTTTTATATATGTCAAAAATTTTCAAAAAAGTAATTAAAAAGTAAATGAAATAAAATAAACTATAAAAATACCACCAAACACAATTCCGCTTTCACAAATGAGTTTCAACTGTTAAAAAAGGATAGTTTTCAATAATTTTTTTAAAATTTTTTACATATCAAAATTTTCTGAAAAAAAAATTAAATAGGAAAAAAAAATTAAAAACCGCCAAACACAATTCCTCTTTCACAAATGTGTTTCAAATGTAAAAAATAATAGTGTTCAGTAAAAAAATTTGATGTCTTTGTAGGTCAAAATTTTCCAAAAAAATAGAAAAACCACCAAACACAATTCCGCTTTCACCAATGAGTTTCAAATGTAAAAAATAAAAGTTTCTAATAAAAATCATTTTTTTTAATATACCAAATTTTTCCGAAAAAATAATTATATATGAATTTTTTTTTAAAGAAATTAAAAAAACCACCAAAAAAATTTACTTGCACAAATGACTTTCAAATATAAAAAATAAATAGATTTCATAAAGAAAGTTTTATTTTTCTAAATGTAAAAATTTTCCAAAATATTAATTAGATAGGAATTTTTTCTTTAAAAAAATATAAAAATACCACCAAACACACTTCGGCTTGCAAAAATGACTTTCACATAACAAAAATAAAAGTTTTCAATTTTTTTCTAAAAATATGCGATGACAACCACTAATATCGGGTGGTGCGAGCGCTTCGGCCAATGTCCACTGGGCTATGGGGGCGTGGGCCTGCGCTTGTACGCGGGTATCAGTCGATGTCATTTGGCTAATGTGCGCAAGGGCCTACCGTTGTGTGCAGGCCTTAGCCGATGTCGTGTGGCCAATGTGCGTAGGGGGCCGCCGATGTAGCCTTGGCGATGTGTGCATAGGCTATCGTTATGCGTAAACCTAAGGAGATGTAGCTTTCTCGACGTGCGTAAGGCATTGTCGATGTTACCTACGCGATGTGCACAGAGGCCTGCCCTTGTGCACGGACATCGACACATGTCGCTTAACCGATCTGCGTAGGGCCTGCCCTTGAATGCGAGCCTCGATCGATGTCGCTTGGTCGATATGTTAAGGGGTCCGTCGATCTCGCTTGGGTGATGTGCAAGGGGCCTGCCATTGTGCACAAGCCTCAGCCGATGTCTTTATGGGTCCGTTGATTTTTCCTAGATGATGCGTGTAGGGGCGTGCTATTCTTTATGGGCCTAGGCAAATGTGCGCAGGGGTTTACCGATGTTGCTTGAGCGATGCATGCAAGGGCCTGCCATTTTTTCTTGGGCGATGCGCAAAAGGGCATACCATTGTACATGAACCTCGACCAATATCGCTTGACTGGTGTGTGCAGTGGTTCACTGATATCACACACGGACCAGACATTATGTACGGGACATGACTGATGTCGCTTGATCGACGTGCTTAGGGGTCTGCAGTAGTTTGCGGACCTCGACTAATGTCGCCTAGCCGATTTGGACAGGGGTCCATCGATACCACCTAGGTGATGTGCATAGGGGATTACCATTGTGCATCGGTTTTAACCAATGTCACTTGAACGACGTGCGCAGGGTCTGCCGATGTCACCTAACCGATGTGCATTGGCGCCTACCATTGTGTAAAGGACTCATCCGATATCGCTCTACTGATGTGCGTAGGGGTTCACTGATGATTCTTTGGAGATGCACGCAGGGGTCTGCTATTGTGCGCGAACCTCGATTGATGTCGCTTGGTCGAAGTGCACAACGATCTGCCTTTGTGCCCGAGCTTTAACGGAATTATTTGGGGCAACGTGTGCAGGAGTCTACCGAGGTCACCTACGTGATGGACACTGCATTAGGGCCTGACCTTGTGCGTAGGCATTGAGTGATATGGCTTGGTCAATGTACGCAGGGCCCGCCGTTATGTGCGGGCCTCAGTCGATGTCGCCAAGCTGATGTGCGCAGGGGTCTACTAATGTCAACCTTGTGATGTATGCAAGGGCATGGCATTGTGCGCGGGACATGGTCGATGTCACTTGGAAAAAATCCACAGGGGTCTTCAGATTTCGCCTAACCGATGCACATAGGGGCGTGAACTTGTGCGCGGGCATCAGTCGATGCCAGTTGGCTGATATGCGCAGGGGCCTGCCATTGTGTGTGGACATCAACCGATGTGCGCAGGGGCTGCCGTTGTGTACGGGTCTCGATCGATGTCACCTGGCCGATGTGCGTAGGGGTCTACCAATTTCACCCTTGCGATGTGCGCAGGGGCATGCCATTGATCATGGGCCTCGGCTGATGTTGCTTAGCCGACGTCCACAAGAGTCTGTTGATGTCATCTAAATGATGCACGCAAGGGCCTGATCTTGTGCGTGGGCTTCCACCAATGTTCACAGCGGCATGCCATTATGTGTGGGATTTAGCCGGTGTCGCCTGACAGATATGCCTAGGGACCTGTCGTTGTGTGCAGGCCTCAGCTGATGTCGCCATGTCTATGTGCGCAGCGGTCTGTCGATGTCTCTTGGGTGAGATGCGCAATGTCTTGTCGATGTCTCGTGAGCTTTAAGCGATGCTCTCAAGGGGCTGTCGATGTTACCTAGATGTTGTCGAGTTCGCATGTGCGATGTCACTTTTCATTAGGATTGCACTCGACATCCCAAAAAACCTATAATAGTGACATCATCATTTGTCACAAATTTTCCTTCGGCATATGATTAGGCATTAGATTTGCACTTGACGACACGAAAAAACCTCTAATTGCTACATCGGTATTGGGTGCGAGCATCGCGTTGGACAGGTTATTGGTAAACATAGTTCAACACTTAGACACCGCCGACGTCGCATGTGCATTGACATCTTCCTAAGGGTCGGCATGCAGACGGCGGGTGCTTGCGTCTCTTCTAGCCCAGCAAGCGGACGACGGGCTTTAAACCTAGGCAGAAGTGCCCTCGGCCTAATGGCTTTGGGCGAAAGTTGCGTTCAAAAACTCAATGGTTCACTTGATTTTGCAATTCACAACAAGTATCGCAATTCACTACGTTTTTCATCCATGTAAGAGCTAAGATATCCGTTGCCGAGAGTCGTTTGTGTTTCAAAAGAAGTACGCATTATGCACGAGGATTCGTTAGTCACCCGATAGGTGCGCAACCGCGCATGCTAGGGAAGGGAGAGAGACCTGCAGGCAGGGGGCCTGGGCACCTTAGCCGCGCGTCTCCTCCAAGTGTCCAAACATGTTCGTGGGTCGTTCTACTTTATAGGTTTCGATAATGATCCTTCTGCATGTTCACCTACGTAAACCTTGTTACGACTTCTCATTCCTCTAAATGATAAAGTTCAATAGAATTCTCGCGACATCGCGGGCATCGAAGGCCTCATCCGATATCGCTCTACTGATGTGCATAGGGGTTCATCGATGCTTCTTGGGACATACACGCAGGGGTCTGCTATTGTGCACGAGCCTCAGTTAATGGAGCTTGGCCGAAGTGCACAGCGGTCTACCTTTGTGCGTGAGCTTTAACAGTATTATTTTTGTGACATGCGCAGAGGTCTGCCGATGTCACCTACATGATGGACACTGCATTAAAGCCTGACCTGGTGCGCCGGCATTGAGTGATATGGCTTGGCCGATGTACGCAGGGCCTGTCGTTGTGTGCGGGCCTTAGCCAATGTCGCTTGGCCGATGTGTGCAGAGGTCTACTAATGCCGCCCTTGTGATGCACGCATGGGCATGGCATTGTGCATGGGCCTTGGTCGATGTCACTTGATCGACATCCACAGGGGTCTGCAGATGTCACCTAAGCGATGTACGTAGGGGCGTGATCTTGTGCACGGGCATCAACCGATGTCACTTGGCTGATGTGTGCAGGGGCCTGCCGTTGTGTGCGAGCATTGATACATCAAAACTTACACCTCAATTAAGAAGTATAAACGGTCTAAGTCAATTATAAAACTCAATTGGAGTTGAGGTCAATCCCACAGGGAATATTTTGTAGAAACAACCTTTGTGAAGCTGACATTCAATTGTGGTTAATATTTTTGAAAAGAATAAGTTGCGAAAAGTAAATATTGGGTTATTTATTGTTTAAGTAACCAATGTTGACTTTAGTTTTATAGTTAACAAGAACCACAATAGTTTCAAGATTTCAGTCGTTGATTTAACGAGACTAGGATTGTGTTCCCCATGACCTTTACTTCATTCTCAAATTCCTTACAAGCAATTCTTAATTATTAATATTACCTGTTCCAAGCAAGTTAGGTACATCTAAACGCTTCTCTATTAGATGACTTTTACTCTTTTCCTTTCGGTCTTAAAGTGTTTTGGTGTTTACCCTTGCATACTTGTTAAGGAGATTTTCTTCTCTCGAACTCACATCTTCATAGCAAGTTGGTGGACTATGATTCTAACTTTTTCCTAATTATCACTTTTCTCTTGAACAAGTAGTAAATACAAGCAGGTTCTAATGCGTGCACTCATTAGAAATCAGTCATGATGAAAGTCGAAACCCACGTGCAATTAACAACTAAACGTTACTCGTATTTTGAATTCGAAGTTAAGTGTTAGTCATAGTTCCCACAACCCTAGTTGTGGTATTTAGTCACTCATTATTTCAAGAAAACAAGTAGGAGATATTATTCAAAGCATGATATAAGAGACTTACAATAATAGCAAACCAAAAGATTCTTGATTATCAACACTAAAACAGGAACAAAATGTTTTGATCCAATCTTACTCGATAAATAAAAGTGTTCAAAATTCAAAAAACTATTGTTTCTCCCAGCGCTCGATGTCTCCACGTCTAGAACGATCAAAGATAATCTTCAAAAATAAACCCTAAGTAATTAATATTGTTTGTGAAAAATAAGTCCTACTCGAAGTAGGATTGCACTGTTGCGACCTTTCACGGGCAGGGTGACGGCTCGTCTAATGCTAGATGGCTAATCAAGCCCTCCGTGGTCCCACACTTAGACAGTGTGGAACTTCCTTCACTGGTAGTCCTCACGAGTAGCTGCACGGCTCGTCACCTGAACCACGACCCATCTGGGGTTCCGTGGTCTTCAGTCTAAACTTAATCTTCGACAGCTAACACTGCCTCTCTTCCACGAGCCTTCAGACGGTTCGTCAAGTGGACCACGGCCTGTTTGAGGTTTCGTGATCTTTATCCTTCACTTAGGCAGTTTGAAGACTTCACTGCCTCTTCTCCACGAGCCCTCAGACGGCTCATCAACATGACCACGGCCCGTCTGGGGCTCTGTGGTGTTTGCTTCAGTTCACTTTCTTCCTTTTTTTCTTATCTTACGCATCCAAGTGTTTTACCTGTACAACATCAAAGAAAACATCATATCCACATAAGCACACTTGATTTCTCGCACTAATCCTTAGTTTTGAGCATCAAATGTGCTATGAGTTCATGACACATTAACACCCTCAACTTAGAACCATTGCTTGTCCTCAAGCGATGAAAAAGACAACACTCGATGCTCAAATATAAAGGAACACATCACAAATATGCAGCGGCTATCTCCACAACAATCTTACCCACAATCATCTATCTAATATTCAAGGATCAATGGACGACATCCCATTACGCACAGTCGATCATGCTTATGCTAGTACCAACCAACAGCTAAAACAACCAACTATCAAATGCAAACATAGTGCCCTCACAAAAAAGAAGTCCCTCACACATGATAATTAGAACTGACAAGTACTCTTACTCTCCAAAAGAACTTCTAACACTGCAAGTATATAAACCAGAGGCTTGCCCTTGTTTTCTACGCTTCAACTATCAAACAACCGGAATAGGATCACTATAGGACTTTTATTTGCTTGCAGAATTGGCTCGGGCGAGGGAGTGGAACATTTGGTCTAAGAGTTACTAGATTACCCTTGGTCCTCCAAGGTTTTTATTAGCACACAATTCTTATTCGAGTGGCTCCAACTTCTCTTTCTTCAGTACATCCCTGCACCCACATCATTTCTTTTATTCTTTTCTTCTTTTTCTTATTCTTTTTCTTTTTGCTTTTTATTTTTCTTCTTCTCTTTTTTTTGTAACTACCATTTACTTGAACCATTCAAACTCTACCCATTCAAACATGCATTATGGTTTCATGCCTTCGGAGTAACAAAGGATACGATATCTAAGCTATTTCTTTTTATTCGGGCCATGACCACCCTCAACTTAGGCTTTCGGCCTGAGTTGTGGCATCGTGCCTTCGGAGAACCAAGGATACGATATCAACAGGGTGACAATACAATCAGCTTCAAGGCTCAAATAGGGTTCAAGGATTCATGATTTCATTTGGTAGTTGTTTTTGGTTAAAGTAGACTTAATTCGAAAATGGCCTATGATCCTTTCCTATCCAGTTTATTCAACTATTTCAGCAAGACTACTTGGGCAAGTTCTAGCTTCTACATACAGCGTTAGACTTCAAATAAACCTCATACTCACATTGCACATGCTTACAGTTCTAGTATTTCAGTCAACCAATTCATGTCCTAGCTAGCAATGATCAACACACAAGTAGATGAGATGTCGCACAGAGAGCCTAATAGTCAAATATCAGATTAAGGATTTCTTTCTTCTCATTTCACACCAAACACAAGATTCAGCTACTGCTATCAATTCAACCACAAAAAATGGCACTTCACCATACATCAAAACAAAACAAAAACAAAAACAAAAACTACTAACTTCCACAAAAATTTCCCAACACAAGAACCAACCTCCATGCACTAACAACTAATGGCAGGTTGCTCGACCACCCCCTCCCCAACAAAATAAATATTTCCTTCAAAGTGCAAAATACAAGGGCTATGAGGAGGGATCATACATGCGATGCTCTAGGCGTCGGAAGTCGGAGTGATGTCGGCACCATTATCAACGAGTGTGCGCTCTGGTGCAGAGACAGGGTCAGGCTGGCTACCTCCAACAAGAGTAGAGAGTACATTAGTTGAAGCTCCAGACCTCATTGCATCATGCTGCTGCTGCTCCAAAGCTTCCTTCTCCCTAGCAAGTTCCCTGGACTCTCATCTCGCGTTCTTCACTCTCCGTTTCTCTTCTCTGGAAAGGTCTTTGGTGCTCAGATTTAGAGCTTATATCCTTCCCTTTTCCTTTTTCAGTCTCAGGCAGAGCTAAATCACCCCAAATATCTCCAACTAACTGGCTGACCAGAGGCATGCTATATAGACTCATCAACGAATCTGGTACAAGAGGAGGAGGCACAGTGACTGGCTTCTCTGCAAGTTTTGCAATCTCGGCTTTCATTGCAGTCATCTACGCTTGCAAAGAGCCACCATCTACAGAACCAAGAGCATTTAGCCGGCCATTGACATGAGACTCTAAACCGTTCATCATGTTCTTCAGCACATTAACTTCATGGCAAAGTTCATTTTGCAGGCCCTGCTCCGCACTCTAAACTTGACTCTGAACCACCGGTGGTAGTTTGTCAACTCCTTGGCCTAGTATGGACTGAGTCTGCCTCTGCTCTGCTACCAGTCTCTCAAAGAATATAATGGGTATAAAAACAAATGTACCTGTAGCTGCGGATGATGATGCTGGTGGAGGCTGCACACTTGAAGCTGCCTGGGCTGTCGCATTTGCCTACTCACTGACCCCTTTAGCTCGTATAGGCTCAATCGGCACATGTGTCAACACCGCCAAAGGTACTGCAGGTCCTGTTCTTGAACTATATAATGGGTTCGTCACATCTTTTATCTTAGTCACAGTAGTGTCTTTTGTTGACTCCACATATTTGTCCACTAAATTGTTAGGTGGTATGTTGGCATGCACACACAGTCTCCTTATCAGACAAGGAAACAACAGACTGGATCTTTCATTCATGGCGCGATCTCTCATTTCTGTAGCAATAATCCACCCCATATTCAAAACATATCCATCTATGATGCAAACTACTAGGGAGGCTTGTGAAGGCGATAGGGTGTTATCATTCCCCGTTGGCCGCAATTGTGCAAGGACCACTGCCCACCAGACTTTTACTTGAAATGTCAAGGATGCCTTGGTTATGTGCACTTGTGAGTTGGCTACCCATGGTGCTGCCTCACCTTCAGTTGCAATCAGTCCAGCAATCCAATTCATGATACGCTCCCGTGAGACGGGATCCTCCATCTCCGCTTCACTAGTCACCGAATGGTGGTGACCCTCATATAAACCTAATGCAATAGGTGCAGTGTAATCTGGGCCATGTAGAAACCTATTGATTGTGGTCTCTAAAATATCGACCCTTTCACCCTGAACAACCACTTCAGATAGTGGTCCCAATTTAGATGCTACTGCTTTCTTTTGTCTTTTGGACAATCCTATGGTTTCCATGTTCATTAACGAGGCAGAATAGGAAGAATAGAATTCTTTTGTCAAGTGACATGCAAACTCTCCCGGTTGTTTAGCCATCCATTCAAATTGATGTTGTTTGAATAGGTTGTAGATATCTAGAAGAGCTTGCAAATCAACCTCCGCCAGTCTGCATTCCAGTATGATGGGTCTCCCGCCTATGGCACTAGACTTAGACACTATGCCGTTATCAAATATTTCCCTTGATCCATAGATAGACCACATCCATCGAAAAACATCAATGAGGTGTTGCTGCATTACTGGATCAACTTCCCTCTGTCGAACAAACCGCACTAACGAGGTGTCGGAGTCACTGGCATCACCATCCTCTTGACTATCTCGCTCTTCTTCCGTAGTTTCAACAGCCTGTGGGTCATTAACTGATGCCCGAGAAGCATCATCAGACCCCTGCTCACTTCCAGAACTATCATCTTCCTCGTCAGACTAGGAAGGAGTGTGTTATGTAGTAGCCCTGGCTGTCAGAGATCTAGTAGCACGGGGGGAGTATTATTCAATCTCTGTATTCAATTAGACCCTAGGACTACTAGGTGTGTCCTCACTGGAACTTTGATCAGGAGATGCAGGGGATGAGATGTGTAGATGTGCCGTATTGCGCCTTGGTTTAGCCATTATACATGCGAGACAACAAGTTAGAACCAACGTATCTTAAATGACTACACTAACTGGTACTCGACTTCCCCCGCGTATTTATACAAAGTGATGCCTTGCCTTAAGAATATCGTCACTCAATCTATCATTGGGAAGGGCTAAGCAAAGAACAAAGAATAAAATAAGAAACAAAAATCTTTTAGGATTTAAACTTTTTTATATATATGTACGAGGCTCTATACGGTCCGTGGTGAATACCACAGCCCGTCTAAGCCTTCGTAAAGTTGGTCCAGTGCTCACCCAAGATCTGAGTGTGGTTCACAAAGGGTTTCACAGCCCATGCTCACTTACCCGATCCGTGAAGCTTGTCGTGGACTAATATTTGGGTCATGTTGTGACTCGGCACTCCCAACAACCCACATTGTTCAACGTAGTCTACCAATAACTCCCAAAAACGACCCTCCTAACCTTCTCAAAATATTATTTCATCCTATTTCAACAACCCATCACATATTACACATATAATCAATATCCAATATGCAATCTACTTAATTTATTATCATTCCATCAACATACAAACCCTCATAATCACAATAATTCGAGAATATCATGAGATGATCAATAAATAATAGTTCCTACACTTGATTTCAACAAGATCAAACGTATATCAAGTAATGGTTAAGAACTTACTTCAATTTGACACCAAATTACACACAAAGAGGAGAAGAGGAATGCTTGACTTTGAGTTTCTTGCAATATGGAATTAGGGCATGAACTACTCTTTGACTCCTTGATATAGGTGTTACAAACTCTTGCTTTTCCAAAGACATTATGAATTTGAGTCTAGGGGGAAAGAACAGGTCATTTGGCGTTTGGATTCTTTTAATTAAAAAAATTGGGTTTGGATCAAGTTGGGTCGGGTCAGGAATTGTCCTGCCGACTTAACCCTGATGGGTCGTGAAGTGGCTCGTGCAGAGCACCACGACCCGTATAGATCCTCGTGGTTATGACTTGTATAAGAAAACTTACTCGCATTGTTCACGAGAGGCTAAACGGTCCGTCTAAGGTTAGGCAGGTCGTAAACCCTTTCATTAACATTATTTCCCTTTTTCCAGTGAGCTTCACCTGTGTTGGCTTGCTACCTCACGGGCTATGAAGTGTTGAACATCCCATTTGGTGGCTCGTGAAGAGTACTGCAGGCCTCAACTTTTTCCTGCACACACTGTGACTCTATAACAAAAGTGAAATTTGCAGAAATTAAACTATTTATTACAATTACATCTTGGGTTTCCGCCCAAGTAGCGCACAATTTAACGTCGCGGTGCAATATAGGTAACTCGATTACTCAGATTTCATCAAGTTTGTATTCCTAACTCGATGCATCTTGGTGAATCGTGGGCCAATAATATCCGCATTGGAATACCTTGTGAGCAGTATGAGTACCCCCATTATGTCCACCAACTGGTGCTGAATGACAGGCTTTCAAAATACTCATCCTTTCTGCTTCAGGCACACATCGCCTGATTATATTATTCGCACAAACCCTGTACAAATAAGGTTCATCCCAAAAATACTTACCCACATCATGCAAGAACTTCTTCCTTTGTTGAAAAGTCTATCCCTCAGGCATTAAGTCACTGACAAGTAATTGGCAAATTCAACAAACCAAGGAATGAGATCAAGAGTAGCAGCTAATACCTGCTCATCCGGAAATGAGTCATCAATGTCTAACTCGGCTTCCTCTTTCTTTTCTGTCTCCAGTCTGGACAAGTGATCTGCCACTTGATTTTCACAACCTCTTTTGTCTTTGACTTTGAAGTCAAACTCTTGTAACAACAACACCCATCTTATCAATCTCGGTTTAGCATCTTTCTTCCCATCAGGTACCCTAATGCTACATGATCAGTGTAAACTACCACTTTAGTTCCTAGAAGGTAAGCTCTGAATTTCTCAAAGGCATAAACTGGGGCAAGCAGTTCTTGCTTAGTGACAATGTAGTTCTTTTGTGCTCCATTCAAGGCCTTACTTGCATAGTAAATCGGGTGAAAGATTTTATTGCGCTTCTTCTTGGCACAACCCCTAACACAACACCACTTGCATCGCACATCACCTCAATGGTTTCGACCAATCTGGACCAATTATTATTGGGGCTGAAATTAACTTAGCCTTTAGACACTCAAAAGCTTTGGTGTATGCTTCATCAAAAGTGAACTGCGTCTTCTTTTCAAATAACTTACACAAGGGATGTGCAATTTTAGAAAAGTCTTTGATGAAATGCCATAGAAATCTGCATGACCTAAGAAACTATGAACTCCCTTCACAGAGATAGGTGGAGGCAGCTTTTCAATCACTTCAATCGTTCCTCGATCCACCTCCAAACCTTTCTCGGACACCTTATGACCTAGAACTATGCCGTCCTTGACCATGAAATGGCATTTTCCCAATTTAGCACTAGGTTTGCCTCTTCACACCTCTGTAGTGCCCTGCTAAGATTCAACAAACAATCATCAAAAGTATCACCTACTATAGAAAAGTTGTCCATGAATACCTACAAAGTGTCTTCAACCATGTTAGAAAAGATGTCATACACTGCTGAAAAGTGGTCGGTGCATTACATAATCCTAATGGCATGCGCTTGAACACAAAAGTGCCATAAGGACATGTAAAAGTAGTTTTCTCCTTGTCTTCTAGTGCAATTGAGATCTGATTGTACCCAGAGTACCCATCTAAGAAGCAATACCATCATTTCCCTACCAACCTATCTAACATATGTCCATGAAAGGCATTGGGAAATGGTCTTTCAAGGTCCACTTATTCAATTTTCTGTAGTCCATGCACACTCGCCAACCTGTAATGGGCCTTTGCGGAATCAACTCATTCTTCTCATTTTCCACCACAATCATTCCACCCTTCTTAGGCACACACTGCACTGGACTCGCCCAATGGCTATTAGAAATGGGATACACCACCCCTGCATCCAGCCATTCAATGATTTCTTTCTTTACCACCTCTTGCATTTGTGGGTTCAATATCCTCTGATGCTCTATACTTGGACTACAATCTTCCTCCAGTTGTATTTTGTGAGTGCAAATACCTTGAGGTATATGTCAGCCAACTGATTGCTTTCTTGAACCTCTTCAACACCTTCACTAGTGCTTGCACTTGTTCAACATTGAGATCTACAGCCACAATAACTGGCAAAGTGTTATTTTCACTCAGAAATACATACCTCAGATGACTAGGCAACTGCTTTAATTCAAGCATAGGTGGTTCCTCAATGGATTGTTTAGCTGGAGGGCTTGGCCTGTTCTTCAAATCCAGATCTAACTTTTTAGGGGAATAAGAAAGTGACCCTATGCCTTGCAGTGCATTTAGATTCTCCACAAAATCAACTTGAAAATCTTCATCAAAGTTCATTATTACTGCAACCAATGTCTTTATGGTAAATATTTCTTCTATGGATGCCTAAGTTTCTCCCTCTTCAACAATATTAATTGCAGACACCACACTCGTATCTTGTGGTTGCTTAATCGATTTTCACACTTTGAATTTTACCTCTTCATTATTCAGTCGAAATTTTAGCTCCCCTCTTTCCACATCAACTAATGCTCTGCCAGTGGCAAAAAATGGCTTTCCCAAAATTATGGGAACCTCAAAATCTACTTCGCAGTCAAAAATCACAAAATCAATTGGGAAGATAAAACTTTCCACTTTAACCAGCACATCACACAAAATACCTACAGGCCTCTTCACTGATCTATTTGACATCATCAACCTCATAGTAGTGGGGTTTGGAGTTCCCAACCCCAGCTTTTTGTATATGGTCAATGGCATGAGATTGATACTTGCCAGATCACATAGAGCTTTAGCGAACTTAATTCCACCAATGGTGCAAGGTATAGTGAACGCACCTGGGTCCTCTTTCTTATACACCAAAGACCTTATAGCAATAACACTACAATGGTGAACATTATCTGCTGGTTCAAAACTTGTAGCCCTCTTCTTTGTTACCAAATCCTTCATGAACTTAGCATAACTTGGCATTTGTTCTAGAGCTTCTACTAACGGAATGTTCACTGATAGTTGCCAAAGCATGGAGATAAATTTCAAGAATTTTCCATCCTTAATTTTCTTCTTGAGCCTCTGAGGAAATGGCGGAGGAGGTCTGGGTATTTGCTGTAAAGGTAATGTCACATCTATGGTAGATTCTTTCACTCCTAACGATTTCTTTACCCTTCTAGATAACTCTGAGTTATCCATGACTTCTGCATTTACATTTGTTTCCTCATCTCTATCTATGTTATCTTCCTACTCAATACTTGCAAGTTTGGGTTCTGGGAGTGATTTACCAGTTCTTGTGGTGATTGCCATGCAATGCCCATATTTCTTTAGGTTTTAAATGATATCACTCGGTAGTGTTCCATTCTTTCTCTGGTTCAATGAGGCTGACAGTTGCCCCATCTACTGCTCCAACTGCTTGATAGATGTTGAGTGTGAGTCTACAAGTTGACTCATACTGGAGAAATCATTTATGAATTCTTTGACTCCCACATCAGTAGATTCAACTCTCTGCAGAACTGCTGGAGCCACTACATGTTCTATCTCTCCACTACATCAGTCATATTGGCCATCTCTCTGATAGTTATGGCATTGGTTACCTGAGTTATAATTCTAGAAACCCTCCTAGTTTTTCAAGTACTTGGCCTCCTCATCAAAATCAGCATCCTGCTCTTCATACATGTTTGTTGCACTCACTGCATTTACCTTTTCTTGACTAGCAGTGGGATGTTTCGTGATAAGGTCCATCTGGGTTTTCATATGGGCCATATCTTGGTCCCATTCTTCTTCTCTCTTTCTCTACTCAGCTGAGAGTTCAAAGGTGAACCCAAGGTCTCCAACCTCTACATCTCTTGTGTGCCACGCTCTATTGTTCTTTGATACTTCATTCATGAAAGCCATTATCTCAGGGAATGGTTTGCTCATGATTGATCCACCATAATGCATCTACAACTTGTTTAGCCATGAAATTTAATGACTTACAAAATACCTACTTCAAGTGCCTATCAGTGAGGCCATGATTTGGGAATTTCTTCAGCTTTTGGCTAAACCTCCACCATGTGTCATGCATTGCTTCACATGGTAGCTGCTTATGGGAACCTATATCATCCTTCATCTGCAGTTCTTTTACTTCTTGGAAGAACCTCTCCATGAAAGCTTCCCTCAGTTCTGCCCAAGTTCTGATTGAGTCGTGTGGCAACTCATTTAACCAATTTGTTGCTTCCCCAGTCAGAGACAAAGGAAACATCCTCAGCCTTATAGCAATTTGGCTGACTGCAGGAATCTCAGTTGACTTGCAGATTGCCACAAAATTCATCAAGTGTTGGTTAGCATCCTCACCAGTAGTTCCTCTGAACATTCCCCTCTTCAGGTTCAGCAATTGAATCATGGTGCTAGTAATGGTGAACTTCACCCCTGGAGGTAATGCTGGCACTACTATAGCTCCAGTAGCTCCTGCTCCATCTTTCTCCAGGTCATCTTCTTCAAATGCCATACGTGCCGGTTGCTGGACTCGACCCCTTTGAGCTAGTGGTTGGTGTTGATGAGGGGCTATCTCTTCAACCCCTTCATTATCCTCAACCACTTTGTTCAGGTCGTTAGCATTATGCTTAGCACCTCTAGCATTGGCCTCAACATCTTGTCTCAGTCTTTGCCTCTAGGTTTTGAGTTCCTGTGCATTTACCATCTTTCTTATAGTTTTAATTAGCTTGGGATCGTAGGGAATTAACGTTGCTTCCTTACTTCTGGTGTTTGGCATGCACTAGAAAACTCACCTGTAAATGACACAGACAAGAAACAAGACGTAAAATTAGGAAATACAACTACAACTAAAGTAGTAGCTAGTAAAGTATTTCTGAACCGAAATTCCCCAGCAACGGCACCAAAATTTGATACGTCCAAACGTACACCTCAATTAAGAAGTATAAATGGTCGAAGTCAATTATAAAACTCAACTGGAGTTGAGGTTGGTCCCACAGGGAATTTACAGCAGAAACAACCTTGTTGACGCTGATATTCAATTGTGGTTAATGTTTTCGAAAAGAATAAATTGTGAAAACTAAATATTGGTTTGTTTATTGTTTAAGTAACCAATATTGACTTTAGTTTTACACTTAACAAGAGAAACAACAGTTTCAAGATTTCAGTAACGAAACTAGGATTGTGTTCGCCATGACCACTACTTCATTCTCGAATTCTTTACAAGTAATTCTCAATTATTAATATTACATGTTCCAAGCAAGTTAGGTACATCTAAATGCTTCTCATCCCTATTAGATGACTTTCACTCTTTTCCTCTCAGTCTTAGAGTGTTTTGGTGTTTACCCTTGCATACTTGTTAAGGATATTTTCTTCTCTTGAACTCACATCTTCATAGCAAGTTGGTGGACTATGATTCTAATTTTTTCCTAATTATCACTTTTCTCTCGAACAAGTAGTAATATAGGCAGGTTCTAATGCGTGAACTCATTAAAAAGCAGTCATGATGAAAGTAGAATCACACGTGCAATTAACAACTAAACGTTACTCGTATTTTGAATTCGAAGTTAAGTGTTAGTCATGGTTCCCACAACCCTAGTTGTGGTATTTAGCCACTCATTATTTCAAGAATACAAGCATGAGATATTATTGAAAGCATGATATAAGAGACTTACAATAATAGCAAACCAAAAGATAAGTGATTATCAACACTAAATCATGAACACAATGTTTTGATCCAATCTTACTCGATAAATCAAAGTGTTCAAAATTAAAAAAACTATCATTTATCTCGACCCTCGATGTCTCCACGTCTAGAACGATCAAAGATAATCTCCAAAAATAAACCCAAGTAATTAAAATAGTCTGTGAAAAACAAGTCCTACTCGAAGTAGGACTGCACTGTTGCGACCATTCACGAGCAGGGTGATGACTAATCTAATGCTAGACGGCTCGTCAAGCCCTCTGTGGTCCCACACTTAGACAGTGTGGGATTTCCTTCACTAGTAGTCCTCACGAGCAGTTGCACAGCTCGTCACCTTAACCACGACCCATCTGGGGTTCCGTGACCTTCAGTCTAAACTCAATCTTCCACAGCTAACACTACCTCTCTTCCACGAGCCTTCAAACGCCTCGTCAAGTGGACCACGGCCCGCCTGAGGTTCTGTGATCTTTATCCTTCACTTAGGCAGTTTGAAGACTTCACTGCCTCTTCTCCATGAGCTCTCAGACAGCTCGTCAACATGACCACGGCCCGTCTGGGGCTCCGTGGTGTTTTCTTCAATTCACTTTCTTCCTTTTTTCCTTTCTTTCGCATCAAAGTGTTTTACTTATACAACATCAAAGAAAACATCATATCCGTATAAACACACTTGATTTCTCACACTAATCCTTAGTTTTGAGCGTCAAATGTGCTATGAGTTCATGACACATCAGGCATCAACCGATATGCGCAGGGCCTGCCATTGTGCACGGGCCTCGGTCGATGTCACCTGGACAATATGCGTAGGGGTCTACTAATGTCACCCTGGAAATCCACACAGGGGCATTCCATTTAGCGCAGGCCTCAGACGACGTCCACAAGGGTTTGTTGATGTCGCCTAAATGATGCACGCAATGGCTTGATTTTGTGTGCAGGCATCAACCAATGTGCGCAAGGGCATGCCATTGTGTGCGGGCTTTAGTCGATGCCGCTTGGAAGATATGCATAGGGTCCTGCCATTGTGTGCGGGCCTGAGCCGATATCACCAGCTCTATGTGCACAGGGATCTGTCGATGTCTCCTTGGCGAGAGGTGCAACGGCCTGCCTGATAGCATCCAAGGAAGCTCTACTCCATTGAAGGACAAGGATGAAGCTTTACAAACTCCAAGGAGGCCCATAAGAAGATCTCAAAACATGGAGTTCAATGATAAGCTCAACAGGCTTCAATCGTTGATCCAAAGGTGTCTTGTTGGGGAAGAAGAGCCCAAGTTCGAGGGGGATGAAATTTCCAAATGCTACAATTATTTGGTGGCCCAAGTTGAAAACCAAGAGGAAGAATATTGGGGTCCAAAGTTCAGCCTTGAAGAAGTCCAAAGTGGTGTAGAAAGAGGTTCAAAATCAGCCCAAAAGGAAGCCAATTTCAGCCCTTAAGTGCAGCTGAAATCAGCAACCCAATAAAGGCCCAAAAGGGCCTCAAAAGCCACGACTAAGGGGCCCCACAAAGTCCTTAATTCAGCCACAACTATTAGGGTTTTAGTTTTACCTTAGCCCCAAAGCTAGGGTTTATTTTATTAAGTTCTAGATTATTCTTTCATGGTTTTATTAGGACTAGCAGCCAACTTATTTATTTTATAAATAGGAGTGCATTTTCATTCATTAGGAGGACATTAGACTGATATTAATAATATTTGAGAGAGTTCTTTTGAACCTTTGTGACTTGTTCTTTGAGAATTTATCTTTAAATCTTTACTAGTTTCATAGTTTAAGGTATAAAGTAATTTCTCCTTGTGATATCTGTGATTTCTTTTTGGTATTTTTAGAAGGTGATTAGTTTATACTAATTACTGTCTTTAGTTACTCATAAAGAGGTCAAGATCTGAATCTATTGTTTTGATTCGTATTCTCAAGTAAAAGCGTTAGATTTCTTTCATAAATCTATATGTTGTTACTTGGATCTTGTCAAGGCCTTAGAATATAAAATCCTTTTGAAATTCTTGGATCTTTCCTTTGAATTTCCCATATCTTTTAATTAGTTTATGTTTCTTTTCTAGTATTGCTTCCGCACTCTAATATTCAACTCTATATTTGTGATCTCCTTAACCTTGTTGTTATCAAGTGGTATCAGAGCGGTTCTATCAAGGTTCCGTTCTTGATAAATCTTGGAATATCTTCAATAAACAAAGCAAAAAAAATTTACTGAACGTGAACAGTAACATGAACAATAAACGTGAACAATACATTTTTTTTTTAAAAAGCAAAAGTTATAACTTGCTCTCCAAGAAATCTGATTACTTGCTCTTCAAGTTTTGCATTAGTTTGTTTCCAAACCAAGTAGGAAACAAGAAGAGGGGATTCTAGATCTTTAAGGATAAGAAGAATTTTTTTTTCTTATTCTTAAAATTCTAAATAAGTGCCTTTTTGTTCATGTTTTGTTTCAACTAAAATCTTACTTGTTCTAGGACTAGTTCTTTACTTTCTTCTGTGCCCAAAAAATCTATACTTTATTACTACACGTTTTGATTTAATTATAAAATCTACAAAGTATTCTTGTTCAAAGGTTATTTTGAGGGGAAAAGGCAAGTGTGGGTGAGTTTAAAAGAGGGTAAAAGTCATATTGAAGTGTGATACTTGATAATTGTTTTTCTTTTCTGTAGATGTCTAATTGAGGTGGTGATGAGGAAAGGGATCGTCTAGAAGCCGAGATCCAAGGAAGGAACAACTTCACCCTTTAAGCTATGCACCAACAATTCAAGAGATGGAATTTGTAATTTCAAGAGATGAGGAATATGATTACCGAGCAGAATGATACCATAGCTGCATTTAGGAGGGAGAATAATGTTGAACAACCCCCTAATAATGTTAGGCCCCAAGTTAGATGGAATGTACCCCATATCCCTTTTGTAAATCTTGAATATGATAATGATGATATTGATGTTGAATTTAATCTAGAAAGAAGAGATAGGAGGGGACAAAGAGGTAGAGTAGAAGATGATAATATAAGTAGCATAAAGATGAAGATGCCATCTTTCAAGGGGACAAGAGACCTAGACTTGTACCTTGATTGGGAGAGACGAGTTGAAGCTATCTTTGACTGCCACAACTACTCCGAAGGTAAGAAAGTTAAACTTGTTGTTGTTGAGTTTTTTGATTATGCTGCTTCTTGGTGGCAAAAGCTTGCTAGGGACAGATTGCAAGATAAGCTACTACCTATAGCTACTTGGGCAGAGATGAAGAGAGTGATGAGGAAGAGGTTTGTGCCATCATATTTCCAGCGAGATCTACAGTCTCGCCTCCAACACTTGAGGCAAGGCTCCATGTCGGCGGATGAGTACTTCAAAAGCATAGATATGGCTATGATCCAAGCTAACTGAATGGAGGAAAAAGAGGCTTCAATGGATAGATTTTTAAATGGCTTAAATGTAGAAATAGTTGATGTAGTAGAATTACAACAATATATAACTTCAGATGAGTTAGTTGATTTGTCTGTTAAAGTAGAAAAAAACATTAAGAGGAAGAAACAAAATAACTCATGGAGAAGTCGTCAAAAAACACCATCTCTAAGAAGCCATGGTCAAATCAAGAGGGAAAAGTTCCTTCCAAACCTCAAGAAGATAGAGGTAAAGGTAAAGTTGATGAGGGAGGTAAAACCTTTAATCCTAAATCTTCTAAACCTTCTAGTTCTATTCAATGTCACAAATGTCGTGGAAGGGGACATATGATGCATGAATGTCCAAGTAGAAGAAACATAATACTTAGGGACAATGGAGAATATGAGAGTGAAAAAAGTGAGGGGGAAGAAGAAGAGGGAGGTGTAAGTGAGGAAAATGATCTAGAAATGCCTAATGATGGTATAATTGGGGTGGTTAGGAGAATTATGACTATCAATTTGGGTAGTATTAATGAAGGGCAGAAGGAGAATTTGTTCCTACTAGGTGTGGGATAAAAGGGAAGACTTATTCTATGATTATTGACGGGGGAAGTTGTGCAAATGTGGTGAGTTCATACTTGGTGAACAAATTAGGAATTACATGCATGAAATGCTCTGTTGATGGGTGAGCCTAAGCCGAGGTAGCCTTTTCGACTTGCGTAGGGCTCTGTTGATGTCACCTAAGCTATGCACACAGAGTCCTTATGTGCGAGCATCAACACATGTTGCCTAACCGATGTGCACAGGGGCCTGCCGTTGTATGCGGGCCTCGGTTGATGTCGCATCGCAAATGTGTGAAAGGGTCCGTCGATGTCAATTGGGTGATGTGCGCATGGGCTTGCAATTATGCACAGGCCTCAGCCGATGTCTGTAGGGGTCCACTAATGTTTCTTGGATGATGCGTGTACGGGCGTGCTGTTGTGTGTGGGCCTAGGTCGATGTACACAAGGGTCCACCGATGTTGCTTGAGCGATGCATGCTGGGGCCTGTAGTTTTTGCTTCGGCGATGCACACAAGGGCATACCATTGTACATGTACCTCGATCGATATCTCTTGACTGATGTGTGTAGTGGTCCACTGATATCACACACGGACCATGAATTATGCGCGGGACATGAGCGATGTCGCTTGACTGACGTGCGTAGGAGCCTGCCATTATATACAGTCCTCGACTGATGTAACCTGACCGATGTGGGTAAGGGTCCATCGATACCACCTAGGTGATGCGCGTAGGGGCATACCATTGTGCATTAGCTTCAACTAATGTCGCTTGAACGATGAGCGCAGGGTCTGCTGATGTCACCTAAGTGATGTGCGGAATATGCACAGGGGCCGGCCATTTTGTAAAGGCCTCACCCGATATCGCTCTACCAATGTGCACACGGGTTCACAAATGCTTCTTGGGAGATGCACGCAGGGGTCTGTCGTTGTGCACGAGCCTCGATTGATGTCTCTTGGCTGAAGTGCACATCGGTCTGCCTTTGTGCGCAAGCTTTAACGGTATTATTTAGGCGACGTGCACAGGGGTCTGCCAATGTCACCTACGTGATAGAAATTGCATTAGGGCTTGATCTTATGCACGTGCATTGAGTGATATGGCTTGGCCGATGTCGCTTGACCGATGTTGTCTGGCCGATGTTTGCAGGGGTCTACTACTGCCGCCCTTGTGATGCACGTAGGGGCAACACATTGTGCACGGGCCTTGGTCGATGTCACTTGGCCTACATCCACAGGGGTCTGTATATGTCGCCTAAGAGATGCACGTAGGGGTGTGATCTTGTGCACGGGCATTAGCCAATGTAACTTGGCTGATGTGCACAGGGGCCTTCTGTTATGTGCGGGTGTCAACCGATATGCACAGGGGCCTGCCATTGTGTACGGGCCTCGACCAATGTCGCTTGGCCGATATGCGTAGGTGTCTACCGATGTCTCCTATGTGATGCGCGCACGAGCATGTTATTGTGCGTGGGCCTCGACCGATATCCCTTAG
The DNA here is from genome assembly GCA_018342035.1 of Solanum appendiculatum. Lineage (NCBI taxonomy): Eukaryota > Viridiplantae > Streptophyta > Magnoliopsida > Solanales > Solanaceae > Solanum > Solanum appendiculatum. Next base: position 186,074 of record JAGDQO010001806.1, read on the forward strand.
CTGACGTCCACAGGGGTCTGTCGATGTCACCTAAATGATGCACGCAAGGGCCGCATCTTATGCGCTGGCATCAAGCAATGAGCACAGGGGCATGTGATTGTGTGCAGGCTTTAGCCTATGTCGCCTGACAGATATGTCCTGCCGTTGTGTGCGAGTCTAAGCCGATGTCGCCAGGTCTATGTGCGTAGGAGTCTATCAATTTTTCCTGGGCGAGTGCACAGCGGCCTGCGAATGTCACGTGGGCTTTAAGTGATGCTTGCAAGGGGGTGCCAATGTCACCTAGATCCTACCGAGTTCGCATGTGCATTGACATATTCCTATGCCTCCCGAAATGTCACTTTTCATTAGAATTGCACTCGACATCCCAAAAACCTATAATAGTGACATCATTATTTGGCACAAATTTTCCGTTGGCACATGATTAGGCATTAGAAAAGCACTTGACGACCGAAAACCTCTAATTGCTACATCGGTATTGGGTGCGAGCATCGCATCAAGAAAAGTTATTGGTTAACATAGTTTAACACTTTGCAGCCGCCGATGTTGCTTGTGCGTTGACATCTTCCTACGGGTCGGCATGCAGATGACGGGTGCATATGTCGCTTCTAGCCCAACAAGCAGACGCCGGGCTTCAAGCCCTTGCAGAAGTGCCCTCGGCTTAATGGCTTCGGGTGCAACTTGCATTCAAAAACTCAATGGTTCACTTGATTCTGCAATTCACAGCAAGTATCGCAATTCACTATGTTCTTCATCGATGCAAGAGCCGAGATATCAGTTGTCGAAAGTCGTTAGTGTTTCAAAAGAAGTACACATCCCCCAATGAACTCTTCAGATTGGGTGTGAGGGACGGGCTATCAATTTACAATCCTTGGCATTTTATGCACGAGGATTCGTTAGTCACCCGACAGGCGTGTGAGCACGCAAGCCGGGGATGGGAGGGAGACCTGCAGGTAGGGGGCCTAGGCACCCTAACCATGCGTCACCCTCGAGTGTCAAACATGTTCACGGGTCGTTCTACTTTGTAGGTTTTGATAATGATCATTCTGCATGCTCACCTACGTAAACCTTGTTATGACTTCTCATTCCTCTAAATGATAAGGTTCAACGTAATTCTTGCAACGTTGTGGGCAGCGAATCGCCCATGTCACCGTGATCTGAACATTTCAGTGGATCATTCGATTGGTAAGGGCAACAAGCAATGTGTACAAAGGCCAGGGACGTAGTCAAACACAATTCTTCTTGCACAATTGAGTTTCAAATATAAAAACCAATAGTTTTCAAATTTTTTTTTTTTATATATGTCGAAAGTTTTTGATAAAATTAAAAAGAAAATAAAATAATAAAAAACCACCAAACACAATTTCGCTTTCACAAATGAGGTTCAAACGTCTAGAATAATAGTTGTCAATAAAAAATTGATTTTTTATATGTCGAATTTTTTTGAAAAATAATTAAATCAGAAAAAAATATAAACAAATATGAAAAATCGACCAAACACAATGCCGCTTGCAGAAATAAGTTCCAAATATGAAAAATAATAGTTTTCAAAAAATAATTATTTTATATATGTCAAAATTTTCCAAAAAGATAATTAAATAGTAAATGAAATAAAATAAACTATAAAAAACCACCAAACACAATTCCGCTTGCACAAATGAGTTTCAAATGTTAAAAATTATAGTTTTCAATAAGAAAATTTGATCTTTTTACATATCAAAATTTTCTGAAAAAAATAATTAAATAGGAAAAAAATATAAAAACCGTCAAACACAATTATGCTTTCACAATTGAGTTTCAAATGTAAAAAATAATAGTGTTCAATAAAAAAAATTTATTTTTTTATATATCGAAATTTTTTGAAAAAATAATTAAATAGAAAAAAATAAAAGAAAATATAAAAAACCACCAAACACAATTCAACTTTCACCCATGAATTTCAAATGTCAAAAATAAAGTTTCCAATAAAAAATTTGATATTTTTATATGTCGAAATTTTCTGAAAAAATATTTTAAAATGAAAAAATTAGAAAAGAAACAATCAAAAAAAATTTTACTTGCACAAATGACTTTCAAATATAAAAACTAATAGATTTCAAAAAGAAAATTTTATTTTTGAATTGTCAAAATTTTCTAAAAAATATAATAAATAGGAATTTTTTTAAAAAAAATATAAAAACACCACCAAACACACTTCGGCTAGCAAAAATGACTTCTAAATAACAAAAATAAAAGTTTTCAATTTTTTAGTATCAAATTTTACCTAGAAATAAGCGATGATATTCACTAATGTCGGGTGGGTGCAAGCACCTCGGTCGATGTCACCTGGGCGATGGGGGCATATGCCTGCGCTTGTGCATAGTTATAGGTCAATGTCACTTGGCTGATGAGCGCAAGGGCTTACCATTGTGTTCAGGCGTTGGCCCATGTCATATGGCCGATGTGCATAGGGGCCCGCCGATGTAGCTTTGGCGATGTGCACATGGGCCTACCATTGTGCGTGAGCCTAAGTCGATGTAGCTTTTTCGACATATGTAAGGCTCTACCGATGTCACCTAAGCGATGCGCGTAGAGGCTTGGCCTTGTGCGCGGGCATCGACACATGTCGCTTAACCCATATGCGCAGGAGCCTGCCCTTGTAGGCGGGCGTCTATCGATGTCGCTTGGGTGATGTGCGAAGGGGCCTGCCATTGTGCACGGGCCTCAGCCGATGTCCGTAGAGGTCCGCTGATGTTTCTTGGATGATGCGTGTAGGGGCGTGCTGTTGTGTGTGGGCCTAGGTCGATGTGCACATGGGGTTTACCGATTTTTCTTGAGTGATGCTATAACACCTCGAATTCGAAAAGGAGAGAAATTGCAGTTTCCTGGAATTCTGGTGCCAGTACCTACGGCTCGTGGTCTGACATACGGACCATAGGGGCAAGTCCAAATTCCCTAAAAGTTAAGCTTCAGTACTTTTTATGCAGTTCACCAGGACGGCCTGTCACTCCATGTACGAGCCATAGGTAGGTCTTGTAGGTGAGACCCATACTTTGTGAAATTTTTAGGGCCAAAAGTTGGACCTACGGTGGCCATGTACGGACCGTAGGTAGACCCACAGACCGTACATGGTGACCTGTCGTTGGGGGTCCAAGTTGAAAAACTCTCTGAATCTATCTACGGTTGAACAGGACGGTCCGTAGGTTGACTTACGAACCGTAGGTCCAACCGTAGATAGGGGTTCGACAGTTATTTTAAGAAGGGCTTTTTGGTCTTTTCCCTAAATGTTTAATTCCTAATCTAAGTCGGTTTGTTCCTTAACCTAGACCCTGTATAAATCTTTTAAGCCTAATTCTACCCATTCCTAATCATTCCCAAAACTCTCCTCTCCCAAATAATTCTCTCTCTAGAAAGATTGAAGAAGAAGAAGCAAGAGCTAGGGTTTTCAAGCCAAGTCTCCAATTCCCCCATTGATTTCAAGCTTTTGGCATTGAGGTATGATAGCTTTCACCTATAGAGTCCTTTCTTCCATAGGGTTCCCAAATTCCTCAATTTTCAAAGTAAGAATTTTCAATTGAATTTAGGGTTTTCTTCTATCATGTGGGTTCTTATCAATTATGATCAAAATTGCTTTAATTATGATTTCTTATGCATGAAATTGAGTTGAATTGCATGTTTTAAGTTGAATCCCCATGAACCCATACGAATTTCATGATTTCCAGACTATGATCATAATATGAGGATTTGAACTATGAAAGATGAATTGGGGAAATTGAATGATTTTAAGATAACTTTATGTGAGCCCATGCATGATTTATGTCTTCTAAGCTATGAATTTAATGATGAAGTTATGAATGATCAAAAGATGGGTTTTATGAATATATGCATGTTCAATTATGAAATTTATGATGATTTAAGACTTGCTTTGAGATTGAAGCATAATTGATGTTGTTGTTGAGTTGTGAAAGGGTTTCTCACATATTACTCAAACCATAAATGTGAAAGAATTTTTCTCACATAAAAGATTCATAAAGGGTTTGAAGGTTTTCTCAACTAAACTTGAATCAAAGTTAAGGAGCTATTCTAATAAAAAGGGACAAGAGGCGACTACCCATATTCCCTAATGACAAGAGGCAATTACCCATGTCTACTAAAGATAAGATAAATTATGATTTATGACTATTCCGTGGGAATTATGCTTAGCACTGAGTGGACAAGTGGCGATTACCCATGTCCCATAAACTATGTGCCACCATAGGTTTGTCTAGATAGACATTAGCAAGGGGATCCACGCAAGCTAGAAGTTCATGGTCTTACCTTGGCAAGTAGGACACCTCTTTTTGGTGTGGGTTAGACACCGCATTCCATGTTAATAGCTCACATGGTCTTAAATGTCGGTTAAAGGCAATTTCTCACAATAATGAACTAAAGTGACTTTTAAGGTTTTTCTCAAGTAAAGTAAAGATGTTTAGCTTGCATTGATCATGATTTATAACTTATGATTTCTAATCCTTTTCTCATGGTTTAGCTTGATCATTGCATGTTATGAAAATGTCCCTTTTAGCATGTTTAAATGATTTTATGCATAGTTAACATACTTGGTACATGTTTGTACTCTTGCCTACATTGATTTATTGATGTAGGGCGTGGTGACTCCTACCCATCTACTCGTGGCCACTACTACCCATCTACTCGTGGCCAGAGCTTGTTATAGAAGAGCCTTTAAGACTTGGTGAGTCCTCATATGTTCAAGGACGTTGTCTTGTTATTCTTTTATATTTCTTTACTTTTGGACTTGTATTGGGTTACGTCCCAACGTTCTTTCTATTCTTTGGTAGATGGCTTTGAGACTATATATGTAGACTTCCGCTATGCTTGGTAAACTCTTGTGATAATGAGTTGTCTTTGAACTCTTAAATTGCTATTGTCTTGTATGATGCATGCTAAGTGGCTTGTATGAGGCCCTTTCGGGGTCTTGTACGCCATGTCACATTTAGGGGGTACTTTAGGTCGTGACAGATGCGTGTAGGGGCCTGCCTTTCTTGCTTGGGCGTACCATTGTACATGAACCTCGATCGATATCTCTTGACTGATGTGTGAAGTGGTTCACTGATATCACGCATGGACCAGGCATTATGCACAGGACATGACCGATGTCACTTGACTGACGTGTGTAGGGGCCTGCTATTGTATGCGGGCCTCGACCGATCTCACCTAACTGATGTGGGTAGGGGTCCATTGATAACACATTGGTGATATGCGTAGGGGCTTACCATTGTACATCGGATTCAACCAATATCACTTGAATGACGTGTGCAGGGTCTACCAATGTCACCTAAGCGATACGCAGAGGCCTTGCCTTGAGTGCAGTTATCAATCAATGTGTGCAGGGGTCTGCCATTGTGTAAAGGCCTCATCCGATATTTCTCTACCGATGTGTGTAGGGGTTCACCGATGCTTCTTGGGAGTTGTACACAGGGGTCTACCGTTGTGTGTGATCCTCGGTTGATATGGCTTGGCCGAAGTGTACAGCGGTCAGCCTTTGTGCGTGAGCTTTAACAGTAATATTTGGGCGACATGTGAAGGGGTCTATCGATGTTACCTACTTGATGGACATTGCATTAGGGCCTGACCTTGTGCGCAGACATAGAGTGATATGGCTTGGCCGATGTACGCAGGGCCTGCCGCTGTGTGCGGGCCTCAGCCGATGTCGCCTGACTGATGTGTGCAGGGATCTACTAATTCCACCCTTGTGATGCACGCAGGAGCATGACATTGTGCGCGGGCCTTGGTCAATGTCACTAGGCCGACATCCAAAAGGGTCTGCAGATGTCGCCTAAGCGATGCATGTATGAATGTGATCTTGTGCATGGGCATCAGCTAATGTCACTTGGCTGATGTACGCAAGGGCCTGCTGTTGTGTGTGGGTGTCAGAAGATGTGCACAGGGGCCTGCCCTTGTGTACGGCCCTCGGCCGATGTGCTTAGGGGTATACTGATGTCACCGTGGTGATATGCATAGGGGCATGCCCTTGTGCATGGTCCTCGGCCGATGTCGCTTAGCCGACGTCTATAGGGGTCTGTCGATGTCACCTAAATGATGCAAACAAGGGCCTTATCTTGTGCGCGGGTATCAACCAATGTGCACAGGGGCATGCCATTTTGTGCGGGCTTAAGCTCAATTTGCCTAGTAGATATGCGTAGGGTCTTGCCGTTCTGTGCGGGCCTTAGCCGATATCCCCAGATCTATGTGCGCAGGGGTCTATTGATGTCTCCTAGATGAGACGCACAGCGGTCTGCAGATGTTATGTGGGCTTTAAGCGATGTTTGCAAGGGGTTGCCGATGCTGCCGAGTTCTCATGTGCGTTGACATATTCATACACCTCTCGACATGTCACTTTTCATTAGGACTGTACTCGACAATCCAAAAAACCGATAATAGTGACATCATTATTTGGCACAAATTTTCCATTGGCATATGATTAGGCAATAGAAATGCACTCGACGACACAGAAAACCTCTAATTTCTATATCGGTATTGGGTGTAAGTATCACATTTGAATAGTTATTGGTCAACATAGTTCAACACTTAGCCGCCGCCGACGTCGCATGTGCGTTGATATGTTCCTACGAGTCGGCATGCAGACGGCTGGCGCATGCATTGCTTTTAACCCAATAAGCAGACAACGGGCTTCAAGCCCAGGCAAAAGTGCCCTCAGCCTAATGGCTTCGGTTGCAACTTGCGTTCAAAAACTCAATGGTTCACTTGATTCTGCAGTTCATAGCATGTATCGCAATTCTCTACATTCTTCATCAATGCAAGAGTAAAGATATCCATTGTCGAGAGTCGTTTGTGTTTCTAAAGAAGTACACATCCCCCAACGAACTCTACAGATTGGGTGCAAGGGGCGGACTATAAATTTACAATCCTTGGCGTTTTATGCACCAGGATTCGTTAGTCGCCCAATAGGTGAGCGAGCGCACACGCCGAGGATGGGAGAGAAACCTACAGGCAGGGGGCCTAGGCACCCTAGTCGCGCGTTGCCCCTGAGTGTTCAAACATGTTCGTTGGTTGTTCTACTTTGTAGGTTTTATAATGATCCTTCTGCATGTTCACCTACATAAACCTTGTTACGACTTCTCATTTCTCTGGATAATAAGGTTCAATGAAATTCTCGCGACATCACGGGCAGCGAATTGCCCATGTGACCGTGATCTAAACATTTCACCGTATCATTCGATTGGTAGGAGCAACGGGCAGTGTTTACAAAGGGCAAGGACGTAGTCAAACACAATTCCGCTTGCTCAAATGACTTCCAAATATAAAAAATAATAGTTTTCAAAAAAATATATTTTTAAGTATGTCGAAATTTTTTGAAAAAAATGAAATACAAAAAACAATAATAAAAAAACTACCAAACACAATTCCGCTTTCACAAATGAGTTTCAAACGTCTATAATAATAGTTTTCAATAAAAAAATTGATTTTTTTATGTCAAAATTTTCCAAAAGAATAAAAACAAATATGAAAAAACCCACCAAACACAATTTCACTACAAATGAGTTCGAAATATAAAAATAATAGTTTTCAAAAAAAATAATTACTTTTATATATGTCGAAATTTTCCAAAAAAGTAATTAAATAGTAAATGAAATAAAATAAACTTAAAAAAAACCACCAAACACAATTCCGCTTGCACAAATGAGTTTTAAAAGTTAAAAATTGTTAGTTTTCCATAAAAAAGTTTTGATTTTTCACATATCAAAATTTTCTGAAAAAAATAATTAAATAGGAAAAAAAATATAAAAATCCGCTTTCCCAAATGACTTTCAAATGTAAAAATTAATGGTGTTCAATAAAAAATTTGATTTTTTAATATGTCGAATTTTTTTGAAAAAGATAATTAAATAGAAAAAAATAAAAGAGAATATAAAAAACCACCAAACACAATTCAACTTTCCCCAATGAATTTCAAATGTCAAAAATAAAGGTTTTCAATAAAAAAAAGTTATTTGTCGAAATTTTCTGAAAAAATATTTTTAAATGAAAAAATTAGAAAAAAACCATCAAAAAAAAATTTTCTTGCACAAATGACTTTCAAATATAAAAAATAATAGATTTCAAAAAGAATATTTTATTTTTTAAATGTCAAAATTTTCCAAAAAAATAATTAAATCGGATTTAAAAAATATATATATAGAAAAATACTACCAAACACACTTCGGCTTGCAAAAATGACTTTCACATAACAAAAATAAAAGTTTTCAATTTTTTAATATAAATTTTTTCCTAAAAATAGCTGATGACATCCACTAATGTCGGGTGGACGCAAGCACCTCGGTCGATGTCGCCTGGGCGATGGGGGCATTGGCATGCGCTTGCGTGTGGGTATCGATCGATGTCACTTGGCTGATGAGCGCAAGGGCTTACCATTGTGTTCAGGCCTTGGTCGATGTCATATGGCTGATGTGGTAGGGACCCGCCGATGTAGCCTTGGCGATGTGCACATGGGCCTACCGTTGTGCGTGAGCCTAAGCCGATCTAGCTTTCTCGACATGCATAGGGCTCTACCGATGTCATCTAAGCGATGCACGCAGAGGCCTGGCCTTGTGCGTGGGCATCGACACATGTCGCTTAACCGATATGTGCAGGGGCCAGGCCTTGTAGGCGGGCCTCGATCGATGTCGCTTGAATAATGTGTGAAGGGGTCCATCGATGTCGCTTGGATGATGTGCACAGGGGCCTCAGTCGATATCTGTAGGGGTCTACTGATGTTGCTTGGATAATGTGTGTAGGGGTGCCCCTTGGAAATCGACAGACCCTTGTGCACATAGACCTGGGGTTTGCCGATGCTACATGAACGATGCGTGCAGGGGCCTGCTGTTTTTTGCTTCGGCGATGCGCATAAGGGCTTACCATTGTACATGAACCTCGATCGATATCGCTTGACCAATGTGTGAAGTGGTCCATTAATATCACAAACGGACTAGTCATTATGCGCAAGACTTGATCAATGTCGCTTGACTGACGTGCGTAAAGGCTTGCCATTGTATACTGGCCTCGACCGATGTGGGTAGGGGTCCATCGATACCACCTAGTTGATGCATGTAGGGGCTTACCATTGTGCACTGCCTTCAACCAATGTCGCTTGAACGACGTGTGCAGGGTCTGTCGATGTCACCTAAGCGATGCGTAGAGGCCTTTCCTTGTGCTTGGTTATCAATCAATGTGCGGAGGGGCCTACCATTGTGTAAAGTGTTCATCCGATATCTCCCTATCGATATGCATAGGGGTTCACTGATGCTTCTTGGGAGATGTACGCCGGTGTCTGCCGTGGTACGCGAGCCTCGATTGATGTCACTTGGCTGAAGTGCACAGCGGTCTGCCTTTGTGTGCGAGCTTTAACGATATTATTTGGGTGACATGTGCAGGGGTCTGCCGATGTCAACTACGTGATGGACACTGCATTAGGGCCTGACATTGTGTGCAGACATTGAGTGATATGGCTTAGCCAATGTATGCAGGGCCTGCCATTATGTACGGGCCTCAGTCGATGTTGCCTAGCGGATGTTGCCTTGCCGATGTGTTTAGGGGTCTACTAATTCTACCCATGTGATGCACGCAGAGGAATGACATTGTGCACGGGACTTGGTCGATGTTACTTGGCCGACATCCATAGGGGTTTGTAGAATTTCCTAAGCGATGCATGTAGAGGCGTGATCTTCTACGCTGGAATCGGCTGATGTCACTCTGCTGATTTGCGCAGGGGCCTGCCATTGTATGGGCATAAACCGATGTGCGCAGGGGCCTGCCATTTTGTACGGGCCTCGATCGATGTCGCTTTGCCGATATGCATAAGGGTTTACCGATGTCGCCCTAGCGATACGCGCAGGGGCATGCCAATGTGTGCGGGCCTCGACCGAAGTCACTTAGCCACATCCATAGGGGTCTGTAGATGTCACCAAAATTATGCACACAAGAGCTTGATCTTGTGCGCGGGCATCAACCAATGTGCACAGGGGCATGCCATTGTGTGCGGGCTTTAGCTAATGTCGCCTGGCAGATATGTGTAGGGTCCTGCCATTGTGTGCGGGGCTCAACCGATGTCGCCAGGTCTATGTGCACAGGGGTCTGTCGATTTCTCTTGGGTGAGACGCGCAGCGGTCTACCGATGACACGTGGGCATTAAATGATGCTTGCAAGGGGCTGCCAATGTAACCTAGATGCTGCCAAGTTCTAATGTGCGTTGGCATATTCCTACGTCTCCCTACATGTCACTTTTCATTAGGATTACACTCGACATCTCAAAAAATTATAATAGTGACATCATTATTTAGCACAAATTTTCCATTGGCGTATGATTAGGCATTAGAAATGCACTCGACGACACGGAAAACCTCTAATTATTACATCGGTATTGGGTGCGAGCATCACATTTGATAAGTAATAGGTCAACATAGTTCAACACTTAGTCGTTGCCGACGTCGCATGTGCGTTGACATCTTCCTACGCGTCGGCATGCAGACGGAGGGTGCATGCGTCGCTTCTATCCCAGCAAGCGGATGATGGGCTTCAATCCCAGGCAGAAGTGCCCTCGGTCTAATGGCATCGGGCGCAACTTGCGTTCTAAAACTCAATGGTTCACTTGATTCTACTATTCATGGCAAGTATCGCAACTCACTACGTTCTTCATCGATGCAATAGTCGAGATATCCATTGCCGAGAGTCGTTTGTGTTTCTAAAGAAGTACACATCCCCTAATGAACTTTACAAATTGGGTTTGAGGGGCGGGCTATCAATATTAAATCCTTGGCATTTTTATGCACCAGAATTCGTTAGTCGCCCAACAGGTGCGCGAGCACGCATGCCAGGGATGGGAGGGCGAGACTTGCAAGCAGGGGGCCTGGGCACCCTAGCCTCACATCGCCCCCCGAGTGTTCAAACATGTTTGCGGGTCGTTCTACTTTGTAGGTTTTGATAATGATCCTTCTGCATGTTCACCTACGTAAACCTTGTTACGATTTCTCATTCCTCTAAATGATAATTAAGGTTCAATGGAATTCTCACGACGACACGGGCAACGAATTGTCCATGTCACCGCGATCTGAACATTTCACCGGATCATTCGACTGGTAGGAGCAACGGGAAGTGTGTACAAATGGCAGGGACGTAGTCAAACACAATTTCTCTTGCACAAATGAGTTTCAAATATAAAAAATAATAGTTTTCAAAAAAAAATATTTTTATATATGTAAAAAATTTTCGAAAAACTCCGCTTTCACACATGAGTTTCAAACGTCTAAGATAATAGTTTTCAATAAAAATTGATTTTTTTGTATGTCGAAATTTTTTGTAAAAATAATTAAATAGGAAAAAATAAAAATAAATATGAAAACCCACCAAACACATTTCACTTGGACAAATGAGTTCGAAATTTAAAAAATAATAGTTTTCAAAAAATATAATTATTTTTATATATATCAAAACTTTCCAAGAAAGTAATTAAATAGTAAATAAAATAAAATAAATTATAAAAAAATCACCAAACACAATTCCGCTTGCAGAAATGAGTTTTAAATGTTAAAAAATGATAGCTATCAATAAAAAAATTTGTTTTTTTTACATATTGAAATTTTCAAAAAAAAATAATGAAATAGGAAAAAAAATGTAAAAACCGCCAAACACAATTCCGCTTTCACAAACAGGTTTCAAATGTAAAAAATAATAGTGTTCAATAAAAAAATTGAATTTTTTAAATGTCAAAATTTTTGGAAAAAAATAAAAGTAAATATAAAAAAACCACCAAATACAAATCCTCTTTCACCAGTGAGTTTCAAATGTCCAAAATAAAAGTTTCCAATAAAAAAATTTGATTTTTATATGTCAAAATTTTCTGAAAAAATAACTAAATATGAAAAGAATTTTAAAAACCATCAAAAAAAGTTTTACTTGCACAAATGACTTTCAAATATAAAAAATAATAGAGTTCAAAAAGAAAATTTTATTTTTTTAAATGTCAAAATTTTCTTAAAAAATAATTAAATAGGATTATTTTTCAAAAAAATATAAAAACACCATCAAACACACTTTTCTTGAAAAATGACTTTCACATAACAAAAATAAAAGTTTTCTATTCTTTTCTATCGAATTTATCCTAAAAATAAGCGATGACATCCACTAATGTCGGGTGGGAGCGAGCGCCTCTGCGGATGCCGCCTGGGCGATGGGAGCATGGGTTTTGGCTTGTGCATGGGCATCGGTCGATGTCACTTGGCTGATGAGCGCAAGAGCCTACCATTGTATACAGGCCTTGGCCAATGTCGTATGGCCGATATGCGTAGGGGCCTGCCGATGTAGCCCTTTTGATGTGCACATGGGCCTACCATTGTGCGTGAGCTTAAGCCGATTTAGCTTTTTCGACGAGCGTAAGGCTCTGCCAATGTCACCTAAGCGATGCGCAGAGACCTAGCCTTATGTGCGGGCATCAACACATGCCACTTAACCGATGTGCGCATGGGCCTGCCCTTGTATGCGGGCCTCAATCGATGTCGCTTGGCTAATGTGTGAAAGGGTCCATTGATGTCACTTGGGTGATGTGCGCAAGGGCCTGCCATTGTGAACGGGGCTCAGCCGATGTCTGTACGGGTCTACTGATGTTGCTTGGATGATGCGTGTTGGGACGTGCTGTTGTGTGTGGACCTAGGCCGATGTGCACATGGGTCCACCGAAGTTGCTTGAGCGATGCATGCAGGGACTTACCCTTTTTTCTTGGGTGATACGTACAAGGGTGTAGCATTGTACATGAACCTCGATCGATATCGCTTGACCGATGTGTGAAGAGGTTCACTAATATCAAGCACGGACCAGGAATTATACGCGGGACATGACCAATGTCGCTTGACTGACATGCGTAAGGTCCTTCCATTGTATGCGGGCCTCGACTGATGTCGTTTGACCGATGTGGGTAGGGATCCGTCGATACCATCTAGTCGATGCATGTAGGGACTTACCATTGTGCATCAGCTTCAACCAATGTCGCTTGAACGACGTGTGCAGAGTCTGCCGATGTCACCTAAGATATGCACAAAGGCCTTGCCTACTGCGCATATATCAATCAATGTGTGGAGGGGCCTACCATTGTTTAAAGGCCTCATCCAATATTTCTCTACTGTTGTGCGCAGGGGTTCACCGATGCTTCTTGGGAGATGGACGTAAGGGTCTGCCGTTGTGTGCAGCCTCGGTTGATGTCGCTTGGCTGAAGTGCATAGTGGTCTGTCTTTGTGCACGAGCTTTAACTATATTATTTGGGTGACATGCGCAGGGGTTTGCCGATGTCATAAACGTGATGGACACTGCATTAGGGCCTGCCATTGTGCGTAGACATTGAGTGATATGGCTTGGCCGATGTATCTAGGGCCTGCCATTGTGTGCGGGCCTCAGCTGATGTCACTTGGCCGATGTTGCCTTGCCAATGTGTGCAAGGATCTACTAATGTTGCCCATGTGGTGCATGCAGGGGAATGACATTGTGCGCGGGCCTTGGTCGATGTTACTAGGCGTACATCCACAGTGGTTTGTAGATGTCGCCTAAGCAATGCACGTAGGGGCGTGATCTTCTGCGTGGGCATCATCTGATGTCACTTGGTTGATGTGCGTAGGGGCCTGCCATTGTGTGCAGGCATCAACCGATGTGCGTAGAGTCTTGCCGTTGTGTACGGGCCTCGACCGATGCCGCTTGGTCGATGTGCGTAGGGATCTACCGATGTCACCCTAGTGATGCGCGCAAGGGCATGCCATTGTGCGCGGGTCTCAACCGAAGTCGCTTAGCCAACGTCCCAAGGGGTCTGTCGATGTCACCTAAATTATGCATGCAAGGGCCTGATTTTGTGCGCGGGCATCAACCAATGTCCATAAAGGCATGCCATTGTGTGCGGGCTTTAGCTGATGTTGCTTGGTAGATATGCGTAGGGTCCTGCCGTTGTGTGCAGGCCTCAACCGATGTTGCCAGGTCTATGTGTACAGGGGTCTGTCGATGTCTCTTGGGTGAGACGCGCAGCGGCCCGATGACACGTGGGTATTAAACAATGCTTGCAAGGGGCTGCCAATGTCACCTAGATGCTGCCAAGTTTGCCTGTGCATTGACATATTCCTATGTCTCCCGACATGTCACTTCGGGCGATGCGCACAATGGTGTACCATTGCATATGAACCTCGACCAATAGCACTTAACTAATGTGTGCAGTGGTCCACAGATATCAAGAACGGACCTGGCATTATACGCGGGACATGACCGATGACGCTTAACTTACATACTTAGTGGCTTGTCGTTGTATGAAGACGTTAACCTATGTAGCCTAGCCGATGTGGCTGGGGCTCCGCTAATACCACCTAGATGATGCGCGTAGGGGCTTACCATTGTGCATCAGCTTCAAACAATGTCGCTTGAACAATGTGCACAGGTTCTGCCGATGTCAGCTAGGCAATGCGCAGAGGTCTTGCCTTGTGCGCGGTTATCAACCAATGTGCATAGGGGCTTGCCATTGTGTACATGCCTCATCCAATATCGCTCAATCGATGCACATAGGGGTTCACTGATGCTTTTTGGGAGATGCACGCAGGGGTCTGCTTTTGTTCGTGGGCCTCGGTTGATATCAATTGTTCAAAGTGCAAAGCGGTCTGCCGTTGTGGGGGAGCTTTAACGATATTATTTGGGCGACGTGCGCAGGGGTCTTTCGATGTCACCTACGTAATGGACACTGCATTAGTGCCTGACCTTGTGCGCGGGCATTGAGTGATATGGCTTGGCCGATGTACGCAAAGCCTGCCATTGTGTGAGGACCTCAGCTAATGTCACTTGGCCGATGTCGCCTGGGGCGATGTGTATAGGGGTCTACTAATTCCACCCTTGTGATGCACGCAGTGCCATTACATTGTGCACGGGCCTTGGTCGATGTCACTTGGCTGATATCCACAGGGGTCTGCATATGTCGCCTAAGCGATGTACGTAGGGGGTGTGATCTTATGCGCGGGCATCAGACGATGTTACTTGGCTGATGTGCACAGGGGACTATAGTTGTGTGTGGGCATGAACCGATGTGCGCAGGAGCCTGCTGTTGTGGACGGGCCTTGGCCGATGTACGTAGGGGTCTTCCGATATTGCCCTAGAGATGCGCGCAGGGGCATGCCAATGTGCGTGGGCCTGGACTGATGTCGCTTAGCCAACATCCAGAAGGGTCAATCGATGTCGCCTAAATGATTCATTCAAGGGCCTGATCTTGTGGGCGACCATCAACCAATGTGCCAAAGGTTTTTTAAAAGTCATATGTGCAAGAAAAAAAAAATTGGTGGTTTTTTTAATTCTTTTCATATTTAATAATTTTTTTGGAAAATTTCGACATATAAAAAAATTAAATTTTTTTATTGAAAACTTTTATTTTTGACCTTTGAAGCTCATTGGTGAAAGACGAATTGTGTTTGGTGGTTTTTTTATATTTTCTTTTATTTTTTCTATTTAATTATTTTTTTGGAAAATTTTGACATATAAAAAAATCAATTTTTTTTATTGAACACTATTATTTTTTACATTTAAAACTTATTTGTGAAAGTGGAATAGTGTTTGGCAGTTTTAATTTTTTTGTTTCCTATTTAATTATTTTTTTAGAAAATTTTGATATGTATAAAAAATAATTTTTTTATTGAAAACTATCATTTTTAACATTTTGAAACTCATATGTGCTAGCGGAATTGTGTTTGGCGATTTTCTTATAATTTATTTTATTTCATTTACTATTTAATTACTTTTTTTGGAAAATTTTGATATATATAAAAAAAAAAAAATTTGAAAACTATTATTTTTTATATTTCGAACTCATTTGTGCAAACGAAATTGTGTTTAGTGGGTTATTCATATTTGTTTTTATTTTTTCCTATTTATTTATTATTTCAGAATATTTTTACATATAAAAAATCAATTTTTTATTGAAAACTGTTATTTTAGGCGTTTGAAACTCATGTGTGAAAGCGGAATTGTGTTTGGTGGTTTATTTATTATTTTTTCTATTTAATTTTTTTCAAAAAATTTCGACATATGTAAGAATAATCTTTTTTTGAAAACTATTATTTTTTATATTTGAAACTCATTTGTGCAAGCAGAATTGTGTTTGACAACGTCCCTGCCCTTTATACACACTGCCCGTTGCTCCTACCAATCGAATGATCTGGTGAAATGTTCAGATCGCGGTGACATGGGCGATTCGCTGCCCACGACGTTGCGAGAATTTCATTAAACCTTAATTATCATTTAGAGTAATGAGAAGTCGTAACAAGGTTTACGTAGGTGAACATGCAGAAGGATCATTATCAAAGCCTACAAAGTAAAACGACCTACAAACATGTTTGAACACTCGGGGGTGACGCGAGGCTAGGGTGCCCAGGCCCCCTACCTACAGGTCTCCCTCCCGTCCCTGGCATGCGCGCTCTTGCACCTGTCGGGCGACTAATGAATCCTGGTGCATAAAATGCCAAGGTATGTAAATTGATAGCCCGCACCTCGCACCCAATTTGTAGAGTTCATTGGGGGATGTGTACTTCTTTTGAAACACAAACGACTCTCGACAACGGATATCTCGGCTCTTGCATCGATGAAGAACGTAGTGAGTTGCGATACTTGTTGTGAATTGTAGAATCAAGTGAACCATTGAGGTTTTAAACGCAAGTTGCACCCGATGCCATTAGACCGAGGGCACTTCTGCCTGGTATTAAAGCCCGTCGTCCGCTTGTTGGGCTAGAAGCGACGCATGCGCCCTCTGTCTGCATGCCGACCCGTAGGAAGATGTCAACGCACATGTGACGTCGGCGACGACTAAGTGTTGAACTATGTTGACCAATAACTAGTCGACTACGATGCTCGCACCCATTATTAATGTAGCAATTAGAGGTTTTTCGTGTCGTCGAGTGCATTTCTAATGCCTAATCATATGCCAACAGAAAATTTGTGCTAAATAATGATGTCACTATTATAGATTTTTTGAGATGTCGAGTGTAATCCTAATGAAAAGTGATATGTCTGGAAACATAGTAATATGTTAACGCACATGCAAACTTGGCAGCATCTAAGTGACATTTGCAGCCCCTTGCAAGCTTCGTTCAATGCCTACGTGTCATCGGCAGACCGCTGCGCATCTCGCCCAAGAGACATCAACAGACCCCTGCGCACATAGCCTTGGCGATATCGATTGAGGCCCGCACACAATGGTAGGACCCTACGCATATCTTCCAGGTGACATCAGCTAAATCCCACAAACAATGGCATGCCCCTGTGCACATTGGTTGATGCCCGTGCACAAGACCAGGCCCTTGCATGCATAATTTAGGTGACATCGACAGACCCCTGTGGACGTCGGCTAAGTGACTTCGAACGAGGCCGCGTACAATGGCGTGCATCGCTCGTGCGACATCGATAGGCCCCTACGCACATCGGCCAAGCGACATTGGCCGAGGCCCGTACACAACGACAAGCCCCTGCACACATCGGTTGATGCTCGCACACAATGGCAGGCCCCTGCGCACATCAACCAAGTGACATCAACTGATTCCCGCACAGAAGATCACGCCCCTACGTGCATCGCTTAGGCGACTTCTACAAACTCCTGTGGATGTCGGCCAAGTAACATCAACCAAGACTTGCGCACAATGTCATTTCCCTACGTGTATCACATGGTCGGTATTAGTAGACCCCTTTACACATCGACAAGGCAACATTGGCCAAGCCAATATCACTCAATGTCTGCGCACAAGGTGAGGCCCTAATGCAGTGTCCATCACGTAGGTGACATCGGCAGACGGGGCGCATGTCACCCAAATAATATCGTTAAAGCTCACGCACAAAGGCAGACTGATGTGCACTTCAGCCAAGCAACATCAACCGAGGCTCGCACACAACGGCGTACCCTTGCGTGCATCTCCTAAGAAGCATTGGTGAACCGCTGCGCACATCGGTAGAGAGATATCGGATGAGGAATTTACACAATGGCAGACCCCTCCACACATTGATTGATAACCGCTCATAAGTCAAGGCCTCTACACATCGCTTCGGTGACATCAGCAGACCCTGCACACATCGTTCAAGTGACACTAGTTGAAGCCGATGCACAATGTAAGCGCTTATATGCATCAACTAGGTAGTATCGACGGACCCCTATCCACATCTACCAGGCGACAGTGGTCGAGGCCCACATATAATGGCAGGCCCTTACGCATGTCAGTCAAACGACATCTGTCATGTCCCGCGCATAATGTCTGGTATGTGTGTGTTATCAGTGGACCACTTCACACATCGGTCAAGCGATATCAATCGAGGTTCATGTACAATGGTACGCCCTTGTGCGCATTTCCCTAGCAAAAATTAAAGGCCCCTGCACGCATCGTTGAAGCAACACCGGCGGACCCATGCGCTCATCGACCTAGGCCCACACACAACAGCACACCCCTACACGCATCATTCAAGAAACATCAGCAGACCCCTATAGACATCGACTGAGACCCGTGCACAATGGCAGTCCCCTGCGCACATCACCCAAGCGACATTGACGGACCCCTTCACTCATTAGCCAAGCGACATCGATCGAGGCCCGCCTACAAGGGCAGGCCCTTGCGCACATCGGTTAAGCGACATGTGTCGATGCCTGCGCACAAGGCCAGGCCTCTACGCGCATCGCTTAGGTGACATCGGTAAAGCCGTACACATGTAGAAAAAGCTACATCATCTTAGGCTCACGCACAACGGTAGGCCCATGCGCACATCGCCAAGGCTACATCAGCGGGTCCCTACGTACATCAGCCATATGACATCGGCTAAGGCCTGAACACAATGGTAAGCCCTTGCGCTCATCAGCCAAGTGACATCGATCGATATACACGCACAAGCAGGGGCCTATGCCTCCATTGCCCAGGAGACATCGACCGAGGTGCTTGCGCCCACCCGACATTAGTGGATGTCATTGCTTATTTTTAGAAAAACATTGATACTAAAAAATTGAAAACTTTTATTTTTGTTGTGTGAAAGTCATTTTTGCAAGAGAAAGTGTGCTTGGTGGTTTTTTTTTTTTTTTAAAAGTACATATTTAATTATTTTTTTTGGAAAATTTTGACATTTAAAAAATAATCTTTTCTTTTTGAAATCTATTATTTTTAATATTTGATAGTCATTAGTGCAAATAAAATTTTTTTGGTGGTTTTTTTCTTAGTTTTTCAGTTTTAAATATTTTTTCAGAAAATTTCAACATAAAAAAATCAAATTTTTTATTGGAAACTTTTATTTTTGACATTTGAAATTCATTGGTGAAAGTTGAATTGTGTTGGTGGTTTTTTATATTTTCTCTTATTTTTTCTATTTATATATTTTTTTCAAACAATTTTGACATATAAAAAAATCAATTTTTTGTTGAACACCATTATTTTTTTACATTTGAAACTCATTTGTGAAAGCGGAATTGTGTTTGGCGGTTTTTATATTTTTTTCCTATTATATTATTTATTTCAGAAAAATTTCGATATGTACAAAAATCAAAAAAAAATTATTGAAAACTATCAATTTTTAACATTTAAAACTCATTTGTGCAAGCGTAATTGTGTTTGGTGATTTTTTATAATTTATTTTATTTTCATATACTATTTAATTACTTTTTTGGAAAATTTCGACATAAAAAAAATTATTTTTTTGAAAAAAATTTGATTTTTTTACATGTCAAAAATTTTCCAAAAAAATAATTAAATAGAAAAAATAAAAGAAAATTTAAAAAAACCACCAATCACAATTTCACTTTCACCAATGAGTTTAAAATGTCAAATATAAAAGTTTCCAATAAAAAATTTTGAATTTTTTATATGCTTAAATTTTCTGAAAAAAATAATTAAATATGAAAAAAAAAACCAACAAAAGTTTTACTTGCACAAATAACTTTCAAATATAAGAAAATAATAGATTTCAAAAAGAAAAATTTATTTTTTTAGTTGTCAAAATTTTCCAAAAAAAATAATTAAATAAGAATTTTAAAATATATATATATGTAAACACCACCAAACACACTATGGCTTGCAAAAATGACTTTTACATAACAAAAATAAAAGTTTTAAATTTTTTTGTATCGATTTTTTCCTAAGAATAAGAGATGACATCGACTTATGTCAGGTGGGCGTGAGCGCCTCAGCCGATGTCTCCTGGGCAATGGGGGCATGGGCCTGTACTTGTGCGTGGACATCGGTCGATGTCACTTGGCTGATGAGCGCAAGGGCCTACCGTTGTGTGAAGGCCATAGCCGATGTCATATGACCGATGTGCGTAGGGGCCCGCCGATGTAGCCTTGGCGATGTGCGCGTGGGCCTATAGTTATGTATGAGGCTAAGCTGATGTAGCTTTTTTGATGTGTGTAGGGCTCTGTCTATGTCACTTAAGCGATGCACGCAGAGGCCTGGCCTTGTGCACGGGCATCGACACATGTCGCTTAACCGAGGTGTGCAGAGGCTTGCCCTTGTATGGGGGCCTCGGTCGATGTCGCTTGGCTGATGTGTGAAGGGGTCCGTTGATGTCGCTTGGGTGATGTACGCAGGGGCCAGCCATTGTGCACGGGCCTCAGCCGATGTCTGTAAGGGTCCGATGATGTTGCTTGTATGATGAGTTTAGGGGCGTGTTGTTGTGTGTGGGCCTAGGCCGATGTGCGCAAGGGTCCGCCGATGTTGCTTGAGCAATGCGTGTAGGGTCCTGCTATTTTTGCTTGGGCGATGCGCACAAGGACGTACATTTGTACATGAACCTCGACCAATATCGCATGACTAATGTGTGCAGTTGTCCACTGATATTACGCACGGACTAGGCATTATGCGCGGGACATGACCGATGTCGCTTGACTAACGTGCGTAGGAGCTTGCCGTTGTATGCGGGCCTCGATCGATGTCGCTTGGCCGATGTGGGTAGGGGTCCGCCAATACCACCTAGGTGATGCACATAGGGGCTTACCATTGTGCATCGGCTTCAACCAATGTTGCTTGAACCATGTTCACCTAAGCGATGTGCAGAGGCCTTGCCTTGTGCGTGGTTATCAATCAATCTGCACAGGGGCCTGCCATTGTGTAAAGGCCTCATCCAATATCGCTCTATCGATGTGCGCAGGGGTTTACCGATGCTTCTTGGGAGATGCACACAGGGGTCTTCCATTGTGAGCAAACCTTGGTTGATGTCGCTAGGCCGAAGTGCACAATGGTCTTCCATTGTACGCGAGCTTTAACAGTATTATTTAGGCGACGTGCGCAGGGGTTTGCCTATGTCACATACGTGATGGACACTGTATTAGGGCTTGACCTTGTATGCGGGCATTGAGTAGTATGGCTTGGCCGATGTACGCAGGGCCTGTCCGATGTGTGCAGGGGTCTACTAGTGATGCCCTTGTTATGCACGCAGGGGCATGACATTGTGCGCGGGCAATGGTGATGTCACTTATCTGACATCCACAGGGGTCTTCATATGTCGCCTAAGTGATGCATGTAAGGGCGTGATCTAGTGCGCGAGCATCAACCAATGTCACTTGGTTGATTTGTGCATGGGCCTGCCGTTGTGTTAGGGCAACAACCGATATGTGCAGGGGCCTGCCGTTGTGTATGGGCATCGGCCGATGTGCGTAAGGGTCTACCGATGTCTCCTTGGCGATGCACGCAGGGGCATGCCCTTGTGCGCAAGCCTCGACGGATGTTTCTTAGCCGACGTTCAGATGGGTCTGTCGATGTCGCCTAAATGATGCACACAAGAGCCTGATCTTGTGCGCGGGCATTGACCAATGTGCGCAGGGGCTTACCATTGTGTGCGGGCTTTTAGTCGATGTCACCTGACAGATATGTCATGACTCGATTTCTCAAGTCATTATGGCGCCTACCAACCCTCTAGTAGGCAAGCCAAACTCTATCCCAGAACTTAGCAGTAATGGGACTAAGAGTGAAATCTAATCCAGAACCAAGCGGAAGCATAAAATAAGAACACATAAAGAAGGCTGGAGCGAAACCAAACAAAAATATAAAAGACACCTCCCTAAACCTGGAAGTCACATGTATAGAACTACTAACAGGAGTACAAGTCCCAAAAGTGGACCTCAGAAACAACTGTATCGAAAACAAAAGACAAGCCAAGATATATATACAGAAGGAGACAGGTAATCCCATAATGCCATGTGCTCACCCTAGTCTCCTGAACTGACAGTTGCAGGGCAGATCTCAATGGTGAAAATTGGTACTCGGACCTGCATCACAAAACAGATGCAGAGTGTAGCATGAGTACCAAAACAACAGGTACCCAGTAGGCATCATAGGCCAACTGAGCAAGAAAGGTAAAAACAGGCGGACAAGATAGAATCAAACACAACAGAGGTCAACAGAACGAAAACAGAGAAAACGGAATGTAAACTGAGGATAGTTAAGCTACACCCAGTTGGGCCCCCCATAAGACTCGCTGGGCACACTCGTGCGCAAGTTTAAGTAAAAACCCGAATGGAACCCCATAAGCTCGACAGGTACACTGAAAAGCTAGAACTACAGAATCAAGGAACAGAACTCCGAACCAAACAAACGACCAATACTCAACCGACAACCAGTCTGACTTCCCAAAGCAATACGCCAATCAAGCAAGCTACTCCGGGGGCATGAACCCAGCCAGTCGAGTACTACGAAAAGGGCGGGGATACGCCGACCCCTCTAAATAATCTGGTATCCAGCTATCCAAATAGGCTATCACTCCGGGGGAATCGCCCTGGGCCCAGCCAAGTGAGACATCTATCACTCCGAGGGCGTTGACCCAGCCAGACGAGTGTGCCATCTACCACTCCGGGGACGATAACCTAGCCAGACGAGTGTGACATCTACCACTCTGGGGGCATTGACCCAGCAAGACAAGTGTGCCATCTACCACTCCGGGGGCATTAACCCAGCCAACGAGTGTGCCATCTACCACTTCGGGGGCATTAACCCAGCCAGACGAGTGTGCCATCTACCACTCCGGGGGCGTTAAACCAGCCAGACTAGTGTGCCATCTACCACTCCGAGGGCGGGCATTGACCCAGCCAGACGAGTGTGCCATCTACCACTCCGGGGGCATTAACTTAGCCAGATAAGTGTGCCATCTACCACTCCGGGGGAATTAACTCAGCCAGACGAGTGTGCCATCTACCACTCCGGGGGCATTAACCTAGCCAGACAAGTGTGCCATCTACCATTCCGGGGGCGTTAACCCAGCCAGACGACTATGCCATCTACAACTTTGGGGCATTGACCTAGCTAGGCGAGTGTGCCATCTACCACTCCAGGGGCATTGACACAGCCAGACGAGTGTACCATCTACCACTCCTGGGGCATTGACCTAGCTAGACGAGTGGGCTAGCTATGTCCACTCCGCATAGGACCTCAAATAACTCATATATCGTGGATCGCCGTCCACTCCCCACATATCCTCAACAAAGAACTGGATAAATTCAATACCAACCATAGCAAGCAAGACTTAACATCACGAGCCGCCGCCCTCATAGGTATATCAATCGAAGGCTCCAAGCCTAACACAATCAAATCGACAATCGGTGCAACGGCGACATCTTTCGCCAGCATCCCAAGAATCGCAGAGATAAGGGAGAAAGAATCGAAAGATCTCAAAGCCACGAAAACTCCTAAACTAAGGCTCATACTATCAGACCCAAGTCTGATATACCAGTCTACAAGGATCTAGTCCATCCGAATCGACGTCAGATACATACTCAAGTCGACAGGTGCATAGAACTAAGGCAGTACTACTTTAACCTATTCTAAGGCAGAATCACAACAATCAGCCAATCACGGAGTGAAAGAACTCGGTCCCACTCATGCAACATCAAATAACCACAACACAGATAACCCACAATACAAAGATCAACCCAATCAAGTCAACAACCCAACCTATAGCATGATACTAGCTCACTACAGCTCAACAGTCAACTCCAAACTAAGGAATAAGGGAAACAACCCTAGCCAACCACCCCAAATTCACAAATATCAACGAGCAATTACACATTCAAGCTCAATCTAGAAAGAAGGGAAGCCGTAACCTACCAAAGAGCCGATCACAAGTGCTCTAAGTCACTCAACCGGAGATTTACCCTTCCGAACAGCCTCAGATTGCTGCCACGCTATCAAAAATATAATCACAGCGTCAATACGGTCGTTTAGACACTATAATCAATAAAATCGAAGACAGACCAATTTTGGAGTCAGATTGGACAAAGTGGGACCCGCTCTTAATTTTCTAGAATTGACTCCGTGAAAAGGTCCTAAATCCTCCCCTGAACTTGAATCCCAAAATGGATCACCCATCAAGGCTCGGATCTACTCCTAACATCCAACAACAACAAAATGCAAATCTTTACAAAAATAGGCCAAGAATCAACTTACCACTCGAATTCACAGAATTCGAGGACAACCCAACGCTAAAGGACCAAAGAACCACGAAGCCTACGAGAATCTGGATGCCTGGAACTTCGAATCGCTGAAAACCGATGAAATTCGAGAGAGATATGAGGTTTTAAAGCTCTAAATTGAGTGAGCTTCGACCTCATTAAATAGACACTGCCAATCCCGTTTTCTCCGCGAACGCGGCCAAGGCCTCGCGAACGCGGAGGGAAGCCAACCGTTTCTCCGCGAACGCGGAGGAAAACTCTCCACAGCTCCGTGAATGCGGCCCCCCAAACCCGCGAATGCGGAGAACAAAGGTATCCCCCACTTCACAGACCTCCCCAAATGCGGAGCACAAGAGTACTCCCACACAACAGGCCTTCGCGAACGCGGAGAGCCTTCCGCGAACGCGGAGCACAGGACTCTAGACCTCCGCGAACGCGGCCTCTGGCCCATGAACGCGGAGTAGACTCCCTCATTCCTCCGCTAACACGGAGCCTATCCCGCGAACGCGGAGAGATGGAATGTCTGCACTGAAAACTGCCTCAATAGCTAAGTTTGGGAAATTCCATAACTCAGATGGGGTGCTCGGGATTCGTTTAGAACCCCGTGCACGCAAATGAAATAGGCTACCCTTCGAATTCAAAGTTCCAGACTCAATGGCGCAGTCGAAATTCCCTTACGAGGTCGTTTCGACAAAAAGTGGGTCTCACACCCAATGAGCCATTTTAGCCAACTTCTACTGAAGGCCTCAAAATAAGATCGGAAGCTCCCAGTAATTCTCGAAAGGTTGTTCTAGAACAAACTCGGCATTCCGAAACTAACCGCGCTGTCGAAATCTTCATCCGAGCGCTTTTTCCAAAAATGTTGACTGAAGTCAACCTTAAACCAAATTTTAAAAGCTAAAGAGCTAACTGGCCCCAAAATCACACTGAAAACCCCGGGACTCAGGCAAACCATGCTTTTAGCCTAATTTGGCCACTTCGGAGCTGATGGAACCGTCAGAATTCTCATCTGAGGTCATTTACCTAAAGTTATGACCGAATTCAACTTTTCAAGTTTCGAAAGCTCCAAAACAGAAAAACAGGCATAAAACCCAAACGAACGACCAGGCAACCAAACAGTCAGTGCCATCAAGTCATAAATGACTTGGGGTCGCTACAAGAACGCTCTAAATGATAGAAAGAAGGCATTAACACAGAAATGACATGGAGGGTCATTACAATATCCACTACTAAAAGGACTTTCATCCGCAGAAGTAAGGGTCAAGAAGTACTTGAGGGCTCAAATAAGCTGGGGAACTCCTCTCGCATCTCCCGCTCGATCTCCCAGGTAGCCTCCTAAACTGGACAATGTCTCCAACGGACCTTAACTACAGGAATGACTCTCGACCTCAGCTGCCTCACATCTCTGGCCAAAATAGCAACTGGCTCCTCAGTATAGGTCAAGCGATCATCCAACTCAACAACGTCATATTGGAGCACATGAGACTTATCTGGAACATATCAGCGCAGCATCGAAACATGGAAAACTGGATGAATAGCTGAGAATGCTGGAGGTAAAGCTAACTCATAAGCCACCTCGCCAACTACCCTAAAAATCTCAAAAGGCCCGATATACCTGAGGCTAAGCTTGCCCCGCCTCCCAAATCTCATCACGCCCTTCATGGGTGATACTCGGAGGAATACTCTGTCACCCACGGCAAAACTCAACGGTCGACGCCTACGATCTGCATAGCTCCGATGTCTACTCTGGGCTGTCCTGAGCCTATCCTGAATCAACCTCACATGCTCCAAGGACTCCTGAAACAAATCTGTGCCATGCGGCCTAGGCTCCGTAGACTCAAACCAACCAACTGGAGTGCGACAATGCCTACCATATAAGGCCTCGAACGGGGCCATCTGAATGCTGGAATGGTAGCTATTGTTGTACGCAAACTCTACCAAGGGCAAAAAATGGTCCCACTTACCCCCAAAATCTATAACACAGGCCCGCAACATATCCTCAAGGACCTAAATAGTGAGCTCTGACTGATCATCAGTCTGCGGGTGAAATGTTGTGCTAAGGTCCACACGGGTGCCCAACTCCCCTGAAATGCTCTCCAAAAGCTGGAAGTGAACTGTGGACCCCGGTCTGAAATGATAGAAACCGACTCACCATGAAGACGGACTACCTCCCGAATGTAAATACGAGCTAACCTCTCAGCATGGTAGGATGTATGAATAGGGATGAAGTGTTCTGACTTGGTCAATCGATCCGTGATGACCCAGACACTTTCAACACCCCTAGGAGTCCGTAGCAATCCCACAACAAAGTCCATGGTGATACACTCCCACTTCCACTCAAGAATGGGTAACCTCTACAACTCTCCACCAAGCCTCATATGCTCGGCTTTAACCTGCTGGCAACACAAACAACGGGATACAAAGTCTGAGATGTCCCTCCTCATACCGCTCCACCAGTAATGCTGTCTCAAATCACGATACATCTTAGTCATGCCCGGATGAATAGAATATCTGGAATCATAGGCCTAGCTAAGGATCAGCTAGATCAAGTCTCCAACTCTCAGAACACACAAACGGCCAGCAAACCGCAAAACCCCATTTGAATCTAAGGTAGCCTACCCGGTATCACCTGCCAAAACTCTATCTCTGAGTGCCGCCAAAGACTCATCCTCAACCTAACGGCTACAGATCTAATCAAGTAGAGATGACTGAACCCCCACATAAGCTAACACAGGCCAGAATCTGAAACATCAAGCATGACCATCTGATTGGCTAAGGACTGAATGTCCAAAGCCAAGTGTCGCTCCGAAACAGAAAGGAAGGCTAGACTACCCATACTTACTGCCTTCCGACTTAAGGCGTCCGCTACTACATTCGCCTTGCCCGGATGGTAGATAATAGAGAGATCATAGTCCTTCAGGAGCTTTATCCAATGGTGCTGCCTCGAATTCAGATCCCTCTGAGTCATGATGTACTGAAGGCTCCTGTGATCAGTGTATATCTCACAATGAACTCCATATAGGTAATCCCTCCAGATTTTAAGCGCGAAAACTACCGCCGCCAACTCCAAGTCATGAGTGGGGTAGTTGCGCTTATGTAGCTTAAGCTGCCTCGACACATAAGCAATAACCCAGCCCTACTGCATCAGAACACAACCCAAACCAATGACGGATGCATCACAATAGACCGTGAAGCCATCGCCCTCAACTGGAAGAGTCAATATAGGAGCGGTGGTAAGCAACTCCTTGAACCTCAGAAAGCTCCTCTCACACTCCTCCGACCACACAAAAGGAACGTCCTGGCGAGTCAATCGAGTCAAAGGCATAGCTATAGTGGAGAAACCCTCAACAAAGCGTCGGTAGTACCTAGCCTATTCGACAAAGCTCTGAATCTCAGTCATAGAGGTGGGCCTAGCCCAACTACAAATAGCCTCAATCTTCGCCGGATCCATCATAATGCCATCCTTGGACACCACGTGCCCCAAGAATGCTACTGACTCAAGCCAAAACTCACACTTTGAGAACTTGGCATAAAGCCGATGATCTCTCAAAGTCTGGAGCACTATCCTCAAATGTTGCTCATGCTCATGATGGCTCCGCGAGTATACCAAGATGTCATCAATGAAGACTATGACAAAGGAATCTAAATAATGCCTGAACACACGAGTCATCAAGTCCATAAAGACGGCAGGGGCATTAGTCAACCCAAAAGACATAACCAGAAACTCATAATGGCCATAACGAGTCCTAAATGTTGTCTTAGGGATGTCCGCTGCTCTAATCCTCAGCTGATGGTAACCAGATCTCAAGTCGATCTTAGAAAACACGGAAGCACCCTGAAGTTGGTCGAATAGGTCATCAATATGAGGCATAGGATAACATTTCTTCACCGTCACCTTATTCAACTGCCTGTAATCGATACACATCCGCATGGTGCCGTTCTTTTTCTTCACAAATAGGACTGGGGCACCCCAAGGCGATACACTAGGTCTGATGAACCCCCTACTCAAGAGATCCTGAAGCTGATCACTGAGCTCTCTAAGCTCTGCAGGTGCCATGCGGTACGGCAAAATAGAAATGGGACGAGTACCCGGCTCCACGTCTATGCCAAAGTCAATGTCCCGATCTGGGGGTAGGCCAGGAAGGTCGGCAGGAAACACATCTTCGAACTCTCGGACAACAAGCACTGAATCAACTGTAGGGCCCTCCCTACTAACATCTTTAACATATGCCAAGTAAGCCAAACATCCGCTGTCCACCAGCCTCTAGGCCCGAATACAAGAAATAACCCCAACTAGTGTGCGACTACAAGAACCCTTCCACACCAATGGCGGGATACCAGGAATGGCTAAAGTCACGGTCTTGCATAATAGTCCAAGACAACCCGGTGAGGAGATAGCCAATCCATTCCCAGAATCACATCAAAATCTACCATACACAGCACAATAAGATCAACCCGAGTGTCCTGCCCTCAAATGGTCACCACACAAGACCTGCAAACCCGATCCAGTACTAAAGAATCCCCTACTGGGGTCGAAACACGCAATGGAACCAATAAGGGCTCAGGACTCACTCCCAATCGAGGCACAGAGTAATTAGACATATATGAATAGGTAGAACTAGGATCAAATTATGCTGAAGCGAACTGATGGCATAAGAGAACCATACCTATGATCACATCATCAGACGCCTCGGCCTTTGCTCTAGCTGGAGCTGCATAAAAGTGGCCCTGAGTGCCTCTACCCCGCACATCCACTCTACTGCCTGTTGTATCTCCCCAGGGACCTCCCCGAGGACCCTGCTGCTGACCCCCTCCTCTAGCTAGAGGTGCTACTGAAGAAATCGGTCTCGCTGCCTGAGGGGCTGGTAAAGCTAATCTAGAAAACAGCACTCCCTGGCCCAGTGACCAAGCTCCCCACACATGAAGCAGCCCTGAGAAGGTCTGCTCATCGCTGGAGGTCGGCCACTCTGACCTGATGCTCCTGAATGAAACCCTCATCGACCCTGACTCGGATCGGCACTTAAATCGCTCTGACGGTGCTAATCACCCTCTGAGGTCTGCAACACTGCCTGAAATGGGTGAATGGACTGCCCTGGCTGGAACCCCTGGTGAAACTGGTCCCGAGTAACTCTAGGCCTGGAACGAGGCCCACTAGCTCTGCCATCCTGTCTAACCCTCTTGCCGCTGCCCCCTTGGGCCTCGCGACGCAGCTGCTCTATAGTACGAGCATGGTCTACCACCTTTAGAAAGGAACAGCCCGCTGTCAACATAGACTGTGACTCAATCCTCAGCTGCAGCCTCAATCCTCTGACAAAGCATTGGACCCTCTCCTCCTCTGTAGGCAGAATCATGGTGGCATGACGGGACAACTCCAGAAATATGGCCTCGTACTAAGACACCGTCATGGAGCCCTGGTCCAACCTCGAGAACTCACCACGAAGTCGATCCCTGATGCTCCGTGGAATAAACCTGGCTAGAAAAGCCTCAGAAAACTTCTCCCACAATACTGGTGGTGCTCCAGCTGGCCTGGTCCCAATGAACGAACGCCACCACTGTCTGCCTGGTCCGTCTAGCTGATAAGCTGTGAAGTCAGCTCCTCTGGACTCCACTAAACCCAAGGTCTGCAACCTCTCATGTCAAGTAGTCAAGAACTCATGGGCATCCTTCCCCACAGCCCCGGAGAACCTCGGCAGTGATAGTCTAAGGAAAACCCCGAGCATCTTCTGCTCTCATAGAGGCATAACTCGTTCAACGGGTCCAGCTGAACCATGGATGGTGCTGGCGGCTGAAGAACCTCTGGTGCCACTACCGCAGACTGGTCCTGTTGTGCCTGAACCAGCTCTGGGACTGGCGCTGGGGCCGGCTGCTGCTGCTGCATACTCCCGATAGCAGCTAGAATCTGGGCAAGCATGCCCTGAAGGTCAGGAGCCACAGCTGGTGCTGGTGGTGGCTGGGCTGGTCCCGACCCCACCGGCTGAGGAGGAACCTATCTACACGAGGCTCTGGCTCTGGCTTCGGAGTACTCTCTCTCTCTCGGCCTGGTGTCGCAGCACCACCTCTACCTACATTACGAGTACGAGCCATCCCTGGACAGCAATGTATGAAAAATATACAAAATAAGAAAACATCCTAAGGACACCGTGTAGCCTCCCGAAGATAAGTCATCCTCAGGACTCTACTAGATGCTAGTTATATACAAGTGAGACCAACGAACCTATGCTCTGATACCAATTTGTCACGACCCAATTTCTCAAGTCATGATGGCACCTACCAACTCTCCAGTAGGCAAGTCAAACTCTATCCCAGAACTTAGCACTAATGGGACTAAGAGTGAAATCTAATCCAGAATCAAGCGAAAGCATAAAATAAGAACACATAAAGAAGGCTGAAGCGAAACCAAACAAAAATATACAACACACCTCCCAAAACCTGGAAGTCACATATACAGAACCACTAACAAGAGTACAGGTCCCAAAAGTGGACCACAGAAACAACTGTGTCGAAAATAAAAGACAAGCCAAGATATATATGCAGAAGGAGACAGGTAATCCCAGAACGCCATGTGCTCACCTTAGTCTCCTGAACTGACAGTTGCAGGCCCGATCTCAACGGTGATAACTGGTGCTCGGACCAGCATCACAAAACAGATGCAGAGTGTAGCAGGAGTACCAAAACAACAGGTACCCAGTAGGTATCATAGACCGACTGAGCAAGAAAGGTAAAAATAGGTGGACAAGATAGAATCAAACACAACAGAGGTCAACAGAACGGAAACAGAGAAAACGGAATGTAAACTGAGGATAGCTAAGCTACACACAGCTGGGCCCCCCATAAGACCCATTGGGCACACTCGTGCACAAGTTTAAGAACCCCAATGGATCCCCATAAGCCCGATAGGTACACTGAAAAGCTAGAACTACAAAATCAAGGAACAGAACTCCGAACCAAACAAACGACCTATACTCAACCGACCACCAGTGTGACTTCCCAAAGAAATACGCCAATCCAGCAAGCTACTCCGAGGGCATGAACCCAGCCAGTCGAGTACTGCAAAAAGGGCATGGATACGCCGACCCCTCTAAATAACCCGGTATCCAACTGTCCAAATAGGCTATCATTCCGGAGGCATCGCCCTGGGTCAGCCCATACAAGCCAAGTGAGCCATCTAACACAGCCAGACGAGTGTGCCATTTACCACTCCAGGGGCATTAACTCAGCCAGACGAGTGTGCCATCTACCACTCCGGAGGCATTGACCCAGCCAGACGAGTGTGCCATCTACCACTCCGGGGGCATTAACCCAGCCAGACGAGTGTGCCATCTACTACTCCGGGGGCATTAACCCAGCCAGACGAGTGTGCCATCTACTACTCCGGGGGCGTTAACCCAGCCAGACGAGTGTGCCATCTACAACTCCGGGGGCGTTAACCCAGCCATACGAGTGTGCCATCTACCACTCCGGGGGCATTAACCCAGCCTGACGAGTGTGCCATCTACCACTCCGGGGGCATTAACCCAGCCAGACGAGTGTGCCATCTACCACTCTGGGGGCGTTAACCCAGCCAGACGACCGTGCCATCTACCACTCCAGGGGCATTGACCCAGCCAGATGAGTGTGCCATCTACCACTCTGGGGGCATTAACCCAGCCAAATGAGTGTACCATCTACCACTCCGGGGGCATTGACCCAGCCAGACGAGTGTACCATCTACCATTCCGGGTGCATTGACCCACCCAACCAGACGAGTGGGCCAGCTATGTCTACTCCGCAGAGGACCTCAAATAACCCATATATCATGGATCGCCATCTACTCCCCACATATCCTCAACACAGAACTGGATAAAGTCAATACAAACCATACCACGCCAGACTTAACATCACGGGCCACCTTCCTCCCAGGTATATCAAACGAAGGGTCCCAGCCTAACACAATCCAACCGACAATAGGTGCAACGGTGACATCTTTCGGCAGCATCCCAAGAATCACAGAGATAAGAGAGAAAGAATCGGAAGATCTGAAAGCCACGTAAAGGCCTAAACTAAGGCTCATACTATCAGACCCAAGTCTGCTATACCAGTCTACAAGGATCTAGTCCATCAGAATTGACGTTGGATACATACTCAAGTCGATAGGTGCATAGGACTAAGGCAATACTACCTTAACCTATTCAAAGGCAGAATCACAACAATCAGCCAATCACGGAGTGAAAGAACGCAATCCTACTCATGCAACATCAGATAACCACCAACAGATTACCCACAATACAAAGATCAACCCAATCAAGTCAACAACCCAACCAATAGCATGATACTAGCTCATAACAGCCCAACAGTCAACTCCAAACTAAGGAATCGGGGAATAAGGGAAAAAACCCTAGCCAACCACCCCATATTCAAAAATATCAACCAGCAATTACATATTCAAGCTCAATCAAGAAAGAAGGGAAGTCGTAACCTACCAAAGAGCCGATCACAAGCGCTCCAAGTCACTCAATCGGAGATTTCTCCTTCCGAACAGCCTCAGACTGCTGTCACGCTATCAAAAATAGAATCACAGCGTCAACACGGTTGTTTAGACACTAAAATCAACAAAATTGGAGACAGACCAATTTTGGAGTCAAATCGGGCAAAGTGGGACCTGCTCTGGATTTTCCAAAATTGACTCCGTGAAAAGGTCCTAAATCCTCCCCTGAACATGAATTCCAAAAAAGATCGCCCATTATGGCTCGGATCTACTCCTGACATCCAACAACAACAAAATGCAAAACTTTATAAAAATAGGCCAAGAATCAACTTACCACTCGAATTCATGGAATTCGAGGACCACCCAATGCAAAAGGACCAAATACCAACAAAGCCTACGAGAATCTGGAAGCTTGGAACTTTGATTCGCCAAAAACCGATGAAAATCAAGAGAGATATGAAGTTTTGAAGCTCTAAATCAAGTGAGCTTCAACCTCATTAAATAGACACTGCCAGGCCCGTCTTCTCCGCGATCGTGGCCCTAGTCCTGCGAATGCGGAGGGCAACTCTCCACAGCTCCGTGAACGCAGAGAACAAAGGTATCCCCCACTTCACAGACCTCCGTGAACGGGGAGAACCTTTCGCGAATACGGAGCAAAAGTGTACTCCCACACAACAGACCTCTGCAAACGCGGAGCACATGACTCCAGACCTCCGCGAACGCATCCTCAGGCCTGTGAACGCGGAGTAGACTCCCTCATTCCTCCGCGAATGCGAAGCCTATCCCGCGAACGCGGAGAGATGGAATGTCTGCACTGAAAACTGCTGCAACAGCTAAGTTTTGGAAATTCCAAAACTTTGACGGGGTGCTCGGACCAGCATCACAAAACAGATGCAGAGTGTAGCAGGAGTACCAAAACAACAGGTACCCAGTAGGTATCATAGACCGACTGAGCAAGAAAGGTAAAAATAGGTGGACAAGATAGAATCAAACACAACAGAGGTCAACAGAACGGAAACAGAGAAAACGGAATGTAAACTGAGGATAGCTAAGCTACACACAGCTGGGCCCCCCATAAGACCCATTGGGCACACTCGTGCACAAGTTTAAGAACCCCAATGGATCCCCATAAGCCCGATAGGTACACTGAAAAGCTAGAACTACAAAATCAAGGAACAGAACTCCGAACCAAACAAACGACCTATACTCAACCGACCACCAGTGTGACTTCCCAAAGAAATACGCCAATCCAGCAAGCTACTCCGAGGGCATGAACCCAGCCAGTCGAGTACTGCAAAAAGGGCATGGATACGCCGACCCCTCTAAATAACCCGGTATCCAACTGTCCAAATAGGCTATCATTCCGGAGGCATCGCCCTGGGTCAGCCCATACAAGCCAAGTGAGCCATCTAACACAGCCAGACGAGTGTGCCATTTACCACTCCAGGGGCATTAACTCAGCCAGACGAGTGTGCCATCTACCACTCCGGAGGCATTGACCCAGCCAGACGAGTGTGCCATCTACCACTCCGGGGGCATTAACCCAGCCAGACGAGTGTGCCATCTACTACTCCGGGGGCATTAACCCAGCCAGACGAGTGTGCCATCTACTACTCCGGGGGCGTTAACCCAGCCATACGAGTGTGCCATCTACAACTCCGGGGGCGTTAACCCAGCCATACGAGTGTGCCATCTACCACTCCGGGGGCATTAACCCAGCCTGACGAGTGTGCCATCTACCACTCCGGGGGCATTAACCCAGCCAGACGAGTGTGCCATCTACCACTCTGGGGGCGTTAACCCAGCCAGACGACCGTGCCATCTACCACTCCAGGGGCATTGACCCAGCCAGATGAGTGTGCCATCTACCACTCTGGGGGCATTAACCCAGCCAAATGAGTGTACCATCTACCACTCCGGGGGCATTGACCCAGCCAGACGAGTGTACCATCTACCATTCCGGGTGCATTGACCCACCCAACCAGACGAGTGGGCCAGCTATGTCTACTCCGCAGAGGACCTCAAATAACCCATATATCATGGATCGCCATCTACTCCCCACATATCCTCAACACAGAACTGGATAAAGTCAATACAAACCATACCACGCCAGACTTAACATCACGGGCCACCTTCCTCCCAGGTATATCAAACGAAGGGTCCCAGCCTAACACAATCCAACCGACAATCGGTGCAACGGTGACATCTTTCGGCAGCATCCCAAGAATCACAGAGATAAGAGAGAAAGAATCGGAAGATCTGAAAGCCACGTAAAGGCCTAAACTAAGGCTCATACTATCAGACCCAAGTCTGCTATACCAGTCTACAAGGATCTAGTCCATCAGAATTGACGTTGGATACATACTCAAGTCGATAGGTGCATAGGACTAAGGCAATACTACCTTAACCTATTCAAAGGCAGAATCACAACAATCAGCCAATCACGGAGTGAAAGAACGCAATCCTACTCATGCAACATCAGATAACCACCAACAGATTACCCACAATACAAAGATCAACCCAATCAAGTCAACAACCCAACCAATAGCATGATACTAGCTCATAACAGCCCAACAGTCAACTCCAAACTAAGGAATCGGGGAATAAGGGAAAAAACCCTAGCCAACCACCCCATATTCAAAAATATCAACCAGCAATTACATATTCAAGCTCAATCTAGAAAGAAGGGAAGTCGTAACCTACCAAAGAGCCGATCACAAGCGCTCCAAGTCACTCAATCGGAGATTTCTCCTTCCGAACAGCCTCAGACTGCTGTCACGCTATCAAAAATAGAATCACAGCGTCAACACGGTTGTTTAGACACTAAAATCAACAAAATTGGAGACAGACCAATTTTGGAGTCAAATCGGGCAAAGTGGAACCTGCTCTGGATTTTCCAAAATTGACTCCGTGAAAAGGTCCTAAATCCTCCCCTGAACATGAATTCCAAAAAAGATCGCCCATCATGGCTCGGATCTACTCCTGACATCCAACAACAACAAAATGCAAAACTTTATAAAAATAGGCCAAGATTCAACTTACCACTCGAATTCATGGAATTCGAGGACCACCCAATGCAAAAGGACCAAATACCAACAAAGCCTACGAGAATCTGGAAGCTTGGAACTTTGATTCGCCAAAAACCGATGAAAATCAAGAGAGATATGAAGTTTTGAAGCTCTAAATCAAGTGAGCTTCAACCTCATTAAATAGACACTGCCAGGCCCGTCTTCTCCGCGATCGTGGCCCTAGTCCTGCGAATGCGGAGGGCAACTCTCCACAGCTCCGTGAACGCAGAGAACAAAGGTATCCCCCACTTCACAGACCTCCGTGAACGGGGAGAACCTTTCGCGAATACGGAGCAAAAGTGTACTCCCACACAACAGACCTCTGCAAACGCGGAGCACATGACTCCAGACCTCCGCGAACGCATCCTCAGGCCTGTGAACGCGGAGTAGACTCCCTCATTCCTCCGCGAATGCGAAGCCTATCCCGCGAACGCGGAGAGATGGAATGTCTGCACTGAAAACTGCTGCAACAGCTAAGTTTTGGAAATTCCAAAACTTTGACGGGGTGCTCGGAATTTGTTCGGAACCCCATGCATGCAAACGAAATATGCTACCCCCTCGAATTCGACATTCTGGACTCAATGGCTCAGTCAAAATTCCTATACGAGGTCGTTTCGACAAAAAGTGGGTCCCACACCCAATGAGTCATTTTAGTCAACTTCTACCGAGGCCTCAAAATCATATCAGAAGCTCCCGGTAATTCTTGAAAGGTCGATTTAGACCAAAATCGGCATTCCGAAACTAACTGCGCTGTCGAAATCTTCATACGAGCACATTTTCCAAGAATGTTGATCGAAGTCACCCTTAAGCCAAATTTCAAAGGCTAAAGAGCTAATTGTTAGGCCCCAAAATCACACCATAAACCCCGGGACTCGGGCAAACCATGCTTCTAGCCTAATTTGGTTGCACCGGAGCTGATGGAACCGTCAGACACTACAAGAAAATGTACTTATAGCTACGAAATCTAAGTTATGAATTTGAAAATCGTAACTGTTACTTAGTAATAGCCACAACAATTCACAATTTGTGGCTATCAAAAAATTCGTAAAATTTCATACCCACGACAATTAAATTGACAAAGCTAAAGTCTTACTTTTTCTATAATTGCTAACAATCGTGGCAATAATTATCTAAATATCTATAATTTTACTGTTACAACAAAGTTATGTAGCTAATTATACGTTATTGCCACGCGATAAAAGTCGTTGTAGCAATAGTAGCCCTTTAGCCACAATAAGTTATTTGACACAAAATATTGTAGCTAAATAAATACTTTTTCTTCAAGTTGTAAAAAATTGTGGCAATAGTTAAACGAAATAACCATAAATTTTTCGCTATAATATAATATCCTAACTATTTAATAATTTTTGCCACGAGTGTAAATTTATCATAGTAATAATAACTTTTTAGCCACGATAAATTATTTGAAAAAATATTTATTGCTAAGTAAATAAGTTTGCTTTAAGTTATAAAAAATTGTGGCAATAATTATATGAAATAACCATAAATTTTTTGCCAGAATGAAATTTCATAAGACTGTGAGTTTTTTACATATATTTAAATTTGTCGTAGTAATAATAATCTTTTAGCCACAATAAATTATTTGAAGAAAAATTCGTAGCTACATAAATATTTTTTCAAGTTATAAAAATTGTAGCATATTAAAAGATATAGTCATAAATTATTTACTATAGTAAAATTTCATAGTTAATGATTAAGTTTTGTCACAATCATGATGAAACTAGTTGGAGCAATAGTAACATTTTATTCATAAAAATAAATTTAAAATAAAAATTGTAACACAACTAATATTTTGTTTCGAGTATCAAAAAATGTGGCAATAATTAACTTAATAGTATAATAATTTGTCATAACAAAATGATATAGGCATGAGAGACATAAAACATGAAGAGTATCGCAATAGAAAAAGGGAAGGGAACAAGTTTTCATCAAACAATGGATGTCAACAATTTGTAAAAAAATAAATCCCTTAAAAACTATGAATAGTTAGTATATTAATGACCCCATGGCCAAAAAGTGTTTTAAAAAAACTATTTAGTATATTGATCTAAAAAGAGAACAATAAAATTTTTCCATGTAACTGAAAACTTCATCAACATATACCTGTAAATAATAATATTTCAACTCAATCCAATTAATATTATCAACTAAACATTGTTAAATACTAATTCATATATAATCGGAGTAACTTAATAAAATAAAGATCAACTCTCAAAAATAAGTAAAAGTAAATAAGACTTCCAAATATTTACAATAATAAATCTTCATCATCAGCTTATGATTTGTTGCCTTCAATGATATCATCAGCTACAGTAACAACGGTGCTAATAACATCCAGATCATCTCTTTTCCTATTTATGAAGTCTTCATCATCCTCTAATCTATGCAAGAAATCATTACAAACATCTTGTTGAAAAGTCTCTTCGTCGATAGCACCTCCAGTAAAGTAACTAGAATGACCATTCAAAACAACTGACCAATTGAGATGAAGATTATCCTTAACATAAAAAATTTGTTCTACTTGAGATGCAAGTACAAATGGTTCATTTGTTGCTAACTTTTTCTTAGTATTAACACTAACATAATCATGTTTATCTATTTTCACTCTTTTTCCCATATGATCAACATCCCACCAATCACTTTTAAACAAAACAATGCGTTTACCTCCGAAATATTGAAGTTCTACTATTTCAGTTAGAACACCATAGTAATTGATATTTTGACCATTCACTACTCCTCTTACTAAAACACCACTATTTTGCCTCTTCCTCTTTTGCTCTAGTAGTTTAGTATGAAACCTAAAATCATTTATTTCATATCCCTTGAATCTTTGAACTCCGTCAAAAGGACCTCTAGCTAAAGAATATAATTCACAGCTTGCAAGAGGATTTTCATCTTTGCGCATTTGTACAATCTATACAAAAAATAAATTAATCAATGATAATAAATAAGTATTACAAATTTTATATAAAATACAATAAAAACTTACTAGATGAAAAAAACAATCATCGAAGCTCATGATCTTATTGCTCTGCTAATATTCACTGTTATACAAATGAATGATAATCAGATATAAAGTAAAAGTCCCTTTCACTGTTCCCTTATATAGCTAGCAGTGGTTATGAAAATGAAAAAGATAGGAGACCATTTGGCACCATTGTTTTTCAGATCATAGATCAGTAGAAGAAAAAAATATTTGAAAGTTAATCAATGAGGTACTAGAAAGTATTTTTTTTAATCTACTATTGTCTTACATACGAATAATGTTATAGGATTAAAAGAAAACATGGGACTTTGTTGAGCATGTGTCAAAAGTATAAAGTCTCCACAAAACTCTCTTGCTAGTCTTATGTGTATCCATGAAAATTATGATGAGCCTTTCCTATGATTGATCTACTATGTATATGTATATGTCTAAGAAGTCAAGAATATTTGGACAAAGAATTTGAAAGACTTGTTCCAATCTTTTCTAAAGTATTAGTTTGCAAGAGGAAGCTTTACAAAGAAGATAGGTCCTTGAAACTAATAGATAAGAAACTAGTTGATCTTGCCATATTTTTCTAGTTTTAAGATTAATTTAAGTGGGACTATTATGTGTGCAACAATATCCTAAAGATAGACCAAACATGTCTTCTATGTTTCTGATGTTAGGTAATGAGAGTTTACAATCAAAAGCTAAAGAACCCAAATTTTTCATGTAAAGAATAGTACATGATTTAGATAATTCAGGAATGCAGAGGGAAAGTTCAAAAAATGTATTTATAATCATAATGTTAGATCCTCGGTAGAGTGCTGTGCAATAATTATCAAAATTTTAGGTATTAATTCAATTTAGTAAAAGTGTGTAACAGAGAGATAAAGGTAAAGGAGAAATCTATTTAGGCAAATGCACAACATGCTCACTTAGAATAATGTTGAACAAAAAAAAATCATTAATGAATCGTGACTCTTCAATCCATTAATTTTACGATCCTCCGACTTCACCCACCGTGATATATTGGAAGAATAACCATTTGGAACCTTAACCACTTTCAAGAACCTGCATACTTTAGACTTCTCATCTCGTGATAAAGAATAACATGTTGCTGGGTAATACCATTTTTCCATCTCTGTAAGTTGGATGTAAATCTCTTCTTATACCCATTTCTTTCAAATCACGA
The DNA here is from genome assembly GCA_018342035.1 of Solanum appendiculatum. NCBI lineage: Eukaryota > Viridiplantae > Streptophyta > Magnoliopsida > Solanales > Solanaceae > Solanum > Solanum appendiculatum. Next base: position 226,220 of record JAGDQO010001806.1, read on the forward strand.
CGAGCATTCAAATTATCTTTTGTTTTTCCTTCAATATCTAATAATGTTCCAATAATATTATCACATACATTTTTTTTCAATATGGATCACATCTAAATTATGGTGTATTAAATTATTTTTCCAATAAGGAAGCCTAAAAAAATACTTTTTTTTCTCCAGTTATGTATGCCTTTACTTTTTTCATACTTGCTCTTTTTTTGGGTCTTACCAAATTTCATGTCTCCCAAAGCAAGCAACTGACGTAAAGCATCATCTCCTGATAAAATATTGGAGCAGGACTTCTTTCTACTTCTCCATTAAAATCACGTTTATTACTCTGCCACTTATGATTAGATTATAAAAACCTTCGAGCGCCCATGTAAGAAAACTTAGGACCATACTTTAAACGAGTAGATGGAGTGTCTTTGTTGCATGAAGGACAAGCCAAAGCTCCCTTTGTGCTCCACCCAGACAAGTTTGCATAAGTTGGAAAATCATTGATAGTCCATAAGAGTGCTGCTCGCATACAAAAGTTCTCTTTTCTGGAAGCATCAAATGTATTGACTCCAAAATACCATAATTCTCGCAACTCTTCTATCAATGGTTCTAAGTACACATCGATATCATTTCCAAGAGCTTTAGGACCAGGTATCAACAAAGACAAGAAGCAATATGGTTGCTTCATGCACATCCAAGGGGGTAAGTTATATACAGTAATAATCACTGGCCAAGTGCTATGAGAAAAACTTAAGTTACCAAAAGGATTTACCCTGTCAAATGCTAATCCAAGTCTAACGTTACGAGGATCTCTAGAAAAACCAGGATTAGATGTATCAAAATGTTTCCATGCTTTAGATTCTGCTGGATGTCTAAGAACCCCATCTTTCAAGCGTCGATCATGATGCCATGTCATATCTGAAGCAATTTCTGATGATACAAACAACCTCTGCAATCTTGGTTTCAAGGGAAAGTAACGTAACACTTTTCGAGGAACTTTGTTCTTGATCTTTCCTTGAATAGCTCCATCAGTTGTTTGGCCTTCCATTGACTTCCACCTAGACTCCCCACAAACCAAGCAAGATTCATCTTTTACATTTTCTTTCCAAAATAGCATACAATCATTCTCGCAAGCATGTATCTTTTCATAACGAAGACCTAAATTTTGAATCACTTTTTTTGCTCCATAGAATGACTCTGGTAAAGTTTCACCAGAAGGAAGTGCTCGTTTGATTAACTTCAATATGCTATCAGTTGCTTTATCACTCAAACCATGAAGACATTGGATTTGGAACAATTCCACAATCAGTGATAACTTAGAGAATGTCTCACAACCAAGAAAAAGTTGTTTTGAAGCATCCTCCAATAATTTGAAAATTTTGGAAGTAGGTTCAGAAGCATCACCTTGTTGAAACTTTACTCCACTAGAATCATTCATGATTTCAGGACCTACAGCATCATAAATCATTTCAAACATATCATCATCTCGCTCTTTTATTTTCTTTTGAGATGGATCGCCTTGCTCTTTTCCCTCTTCATTCTGAATAATGATTTGCTTTTTAGGTGCAAATTCTCCATGATGAAGCCAACGTGTGTATCCTTTGACTACCCCAGAAAGTATTAAATGTTCCTTCACTTCATTTCTAGACCCGTGGAAAACATTGTTGCATTGCGTACAAGGACAAGGAATTTCACCTTCTACTTCTGAGTGCTTAAAGGCAAACTGAAGAAAATTATCAACCCCCTTTAAATAAATATCACTCGATGTGTCAGTACAACGCATCCAAGTCTTATCCATTTTCAAATTTCCTACAAAGAAAAAAATAGAGAAATATAGTGTTAGCATATTAATCTCCCTTAAACAGAGAAAAACAATAGAATGAAGAGGGGTAGAAGCTGAAAATATATAATAAAGAGTTTATTGAGTTCATCGTCCATCTTTTAGGAGGTAGAGAGGTTGTTTTCAATAAATCGACTCTCGAAATAACTAAACTCACATTCATACTATTGTCCACTTATTGATAGAGTTGTTAGGAGAAAGCATTTGTTGACAAGTTTAAGTGTATGGTTGTGACATTAACTGGACTTGGGATTTTCTTGAATTTGATAGAGCACTCTGGTGAGAAATGGTCCTTAGCATAATTACAACTTATGGGGTTGTGATGTTTTTCAATATTGGGCTTGGACCTAATACTTGGATATATACTACTGAAGTTTTCCCTCTTAAGTACAAGATTTTAGGAGTTGAATTTGGTGTTGCAGTAAATAGGTTGCAGTACAGGGCTTTGGGAGTTGGAATCTGCATTTGGATTATCCTTACCCTTTTCCCCTTTGCCTCAATTTGCATTTATCCTTTAAAAAAATTTGATTATGTATTTTGATTTTGCATCTTAATTGTAAAAAGTGAACAACAAAAGTTGATTGTTTTGGGTAATATTCAGAAGTTCAGTTATTAAAATGAGCTTGGACATTTGATCCGAGCAAAGACCAAACTTTGTAATTTTCTCATAATGCTACATGAACTACTGGAACACCTAATTGTTACTGATGCATCATTGCAAATAAAGGGTTCATATTACAATTTCTAAGCAAGCTTACCAGTTGGGCAAAACAACCACGAAGTAAAATAATTCAATCTCATTCAAATGAAAGTATAGTTTCTTCGTTGAGTTTAAGTTATATATATCATTAGTGTAACATAAGTTTTTATTACATCTTAATGGAAAAATAGGTCATTTCATCCTGTGGTAAAATCTTGGTAGCAATTTTAACCCCGTCCTCTAATTACGAGACCACGTCTACCATTACTACTAACAACCTTCCACACAAGTTGCCCTACCTATATATACTCCATCCGTACATTTTCACTTGTCTATAATTGACTTGACATACCTTTTAAGGAGTAACAAGATAGTCGTTACATTCGATTATAGTAGATAGAAGAGAATAATTTTCTATTAAAACAAAGAATTTGGCTGGGTATGTAATGACATATTTAGTTTGACTCGATCTTAGTTTGTTAGAGGGTGTAAAGCAAGCTTAATGCATCTTTATAGAGGATCGGAATAGACGATGAAATTTAGTAGATCAGGATCAATTTCATTCTGTTTATATTTATAATAATTTAACTTTAAACTTTCAACTTTGCTTTTGCTAAAGAATTATTTTAGAAAAAAATTAAACTAAGCCACAGTAAGAATAGTTAAAAATGATAAACCATCATTGTCTTTAAACCATTTATAAACCATCAAATAGAGGATCTTCTCATTCTTGAAATATCCTCTAAGGTCCAGTAATTAACCATTATTTTTAAAATAAGATGAGAAAACAAGTGAAAGTAAAGTTTGTAGTAGAAGAATTTTAGATAGACAAAGAGGAAATAAACTTACCCTTGATGCAGGAGGAGATGAGAATAAGATTGAGCCTTGAACTTTGAAAGACAAATTCAAGAGATGCAGGAGGAGATGAGAGATGATGCAGAGTGAACTTTGTCTCTTAAATTTAAGGATTTAGGGATTTTTTTTATACCAAAAAGGGAAAATAAGGTTTATATTCTATCAAAACAAAGTGGGTTTAGTTCATTAGTTCTACTTTATTGGAATTGTACGTCTAACATTATTAATTGTACATATATATGTCAAAGTTGTACAACATACACTTTGGTTCCCAATATATATGTATATATATAATTATATTATTTTTTTAATTTTTAACTTAACAAAAATATACAAAAAATAATAATTCATGTTTTACTTTTAGTATTAATTATTTATTTCTAAAAAAAATCAAGACCTAACCATCGATCAACTAATATGGATATTTTGGTAAAATAGTTATATCAATCATTATTTTTAATAGATGTGGAACGTCCAAAGTGGATAGGTAAAAAATCGAAGGGAATAATACATGTAACTTTCTTTTGTTCAAATTTCATAATTACCAAACTAATTAAGTAATTTATCAATTGAGAAAAAAGATAACTATAATACTTCTTTCGGCCAACAATAGTTGTTCACTTTACTAAAAATAGTTGTCCAACACTACATTTATCATCTAACACATTTCTCAAAGCATTAAATTTAATAAAGTCAAAGGATAATATACTAATATTACCCCTATTATTTATTGTTTCTTAATGGGTGTGCCAAGTCAATAGTGGACAACTATTGTTGGACAGAGGGAGTATAATTTATTATTGTTTTTTTAAAAAAGCGTGAGCACAATTAAGGAGAGACATTTTATCATACGGGATGAAACGTAAGTCTTGGGGTGCTACATGTTGTATTTTCGAACCTCATCTATCGAACAATACATTTATTTAACTAGCTTAATTAGAGATGTTAAACATTCTATCTTATAAGATCTTAATATATAATTTTTAAATATAATTAAAATAAATAGGAGTTATGCTTAATTAATTTTGATTGACTAATTATATCAAATTTAAATATAATCAAACTAATTCCACCTCAAACTTCATCTTGATCAAGTGCTTTGAGAATTGTTCAATTCAATTCAATTTTACATATAGGTATATTTGTAAGTTTCAAATATAAAATAGTATTGCATTAATAACATTGTTATTTTCTTTATATTCTCAATATGACCTTTTCACTACAGTATTTCTTTTCGAAACCTATTTTGGTTTTTGAAAAATATTATCTCTACCTTCATGGATACGGTCCACGTATACATCATCCACTCAAATTTCACTTATAAGATTACATTGCATATGTTGTTATTATTGTTACACACTTGGACCTTTGTTGTTTGGAATAATCTTAACAAATTTCATATAATTAGATGTTTATATATAGTTCGATTCAATTCAATTCAATTCAATTTTATATGATCTTATATATATATATATATATATTATGGGCGTTTAGCCATGAAATTTATTCACTTTTTGGTAGTTGAACTCTGAAAAACATATTTGACCATAAAATTTTAGATCCAACTTGAAGTTGAATTCTTGAATTTTCAATTATTTAAGAAACAACAAAAATGTGTTTTCACTTTTTTTTCACTCTTCTGCCACTTTTTGGGCGGGGCATTCTGTTCTAAAGTAACAAAAACAACTCCACTTTGTATTTATGGCCAACACAAAATATTGATTCACTTTGAAAATAAAAACTATTTTTTTTCAAATTTCACAATAAAACATGGTCAAACGCACACTAATCACTACTAAAAAAATAAGTTTTAGCGACAAACAAATATTGTAGCTAAATAGAAAAATCTATCATTAATCATATCTATCGTTGAATTGACAACAACTTTCTCTTAGCTATGAGAAAAAGAGCTACGGATATGATAAAGTTCCGAGATAATTCAAAAAATTTAAATAGCAATTTTAGGTTTTAAATATAATTTAATTAAATAAGTAATAAAACTTTTTATTATTATTCCAAGTATTAGGAGGGAAATCCACGAATTCACAGAAAACTCCCTCTAATATTATAAAAATTAAAAAGTAATGTGTTACATCTATTTTTGAAAGAAACAACACATAATTAATAACACAAAAATCAAAATAAAAGTAAAAAGATTTCCCTCCAAACTTTTCCCTCTCATTATTTTATGCCTTAATTATTTCTTTCTTTTCCTATTTTAATAAGTCAAACCCCTACAAAACAAAAGGAAGTAAAATCACCCCAAACATCACTAATTCTCTTTATTTTAATACATATTCCAATTTCATCTTTTGGTGTTGTGACATTTTGCAGTAGCTTCAAAAAATAATCAAGTACATTTTTCTTCTTCTCATCTTTTTCTTCTTTTTTTTTTAAAATTTCTGTCACTTTTTAAATTTTATGTATATAATTTTTTAATCAATGAAATGATACAATAGCTACATACTTACTCTTGTGTTAGTATATTGCTTATACATAAACTCTTTATTTTATTAAATATGTATCCATGTATTGATTTTAAGCTATATATTTTTTTCTTTTTTAAAAAAAATTTTCTAAAAATTTAGTTATTTACTATATTTATATATCTTACAAATACTTGTTTGCGATAAGATATGGGTAGGAATGGTCTTCGGAAAAAAATTAATCGCTTGATTGATAATGATGATGTGACACTTGTGGAACTTCGCAAGAGTTCTAAAACAACGCTGATCAAAGAAAATCTCCCCAAACAACATGTAGAGGAACTTGTTTATCAAGGTAATATAACTTTCTACAATATTAAATTCTTTATTATTATTTCCAATTAGATAAATTTACATAATTATTTTATTATATATAGCTAACTCGTGTTTAATAATTTCATAGGAAGCATGGACACATTAGATGAGATAGAAATTATCTATCATTATGACGGTTATTTTATATTCTCTCCCTCTAGAAAATACATAAGTGGTCGGTTGTTTAAAACAAGTATGGACACTGATTTTGTTAGTTACTTTGACTTGTTGGATGATTTAAAGAAACAGTGTAAATTTGATATTTTGGAGGGTATAAGTTTTTTTATTTGAGAGGTGATAGGACAATTAGTGATTATGATGGATTAGTAGAATGTCGTGATGATTCAGATGTTAAAGACATGATTGCTAGTTATCAAATGCATAAAGGAAAGTCTTTCGAGATCTACACATTACCAAAGGATTGTGATATTGTTATAAGTACATCTCTTGAAGAAAGTATTCCTAGGAATGATGTGTCAGAAGGTTGCAGTTATGGAAGAACACTAATCATCAAATTCAACAGGTATTCTTTATTGTTATTGATTTCTTTTTTATATAGATATTTTTATTTAATGTTATTTATTTAATCTTCAATTTTATGTCCCAATGTGGTGGAAAAAAAACTAGAGGGCCTACACGATGCATAAAATTAATTAACTTACAGGAAGGACAAAAATTATCTGTAGAATTTGATGAGGATAATCAAACTATCGGTGAGAATGCAACTCAATTTATTTGGTTTTTGGGACAAACAGTTAGAAGTCGAAGTTGTCCTTTAAAAGTAAATGGTTGGAAAGAGATTGAACAAGACAAGATTGACCACATGTGGGACATCATATTGGTAAGAAAAACTAATAAGTTTATAATTTTCTTTAACTTTTTACAATTGATATCAATTAGAATATATGATCATAAAATTATATTTGATATATTTTTTGTAGGAAAAATTAAATTTTGATGTGTTTGAGGAAAGAAAAGGTGCAATCATCGGTCATATGAGTGACCTCTATAGAGACTATACGCACAAAATGAAAAGTAATTATTTTGATTCAAAAGCATCTTATCAACTTCGCTTGCGGAACAAACCTAAACGTGTTAGTACTGACGAATGGAAATATTTGGTTAATCTTTGGAGTGATGCTGACTTTCAGGTATGATGTATTATATTTAAAATTTTATTTTATTAGAGAAATATTTTTCTTTTATAAATTATAGAAACTGATGCTACTTATTGTTTTTTAATCTTTATTCAGAAGAAAAGCATGCAAAATAAATCAAACAGATCGAAACGTTCCTTGCCACCATATATTGGAACCAAAAGTTATGCAAGACTTAGACATGAAATGGTTCACATAATAATATTTAGAATAAATTTAGAAGAATTTATTGCATTGTCTAAATATAACTTACGATAATGATTGTTATTTTTACAGGTAAAGGATGGAAAAATTCCTTCTCGTGTTGATGTTTTCATTGCATTTCGCAAGAGAAAAAGAGGAAAAAAAGTAGATTTTCAACAAGATGTCATGGTAATTTTAATGTGTTAACTTTTCTCTTTATCTACTTAATAATTATATATTTCCATATACATGTGATCGATTCTTTTAATTGTAGGATCAATTTGACCAATTAAAAAAACAACAACAAAAAGGAGAAATTTCTTTAAATGATGATGATATCTTTGAAAAAGTACTTGGGACGAAAAAAAAATGGATATCTTCGTGCATATGGTCTTGAAAAAAATATTAGTGAATACTTTGGTGCTAGACTAACAAAGGTACAACTCATAAAGCAATTAGAATCAACCAGAAAAGAATCAAACGAGCGTGTGGAAGAAGTCAAAAGAGAAGCTAAGGAACAAATTGAAGAAATGAAGAAAGAAACATATAACAAATTAGAAGAGTTGAGTAAAAGGTGGGAAAAGAAATTTCAAATGATGATTGAAGCTCAAGGTCGACAATCAAATGATTCTCTAACCGTAAGTAAAATTTTTTTTATTACTTTTCATATCACTAATTTAGTAAACATGTGATTTTTTTAAGATCATATGAATAATTAAATTAAATATGTTATTGTGTAATTTTCTTATGTAATTTTTAATTATTATTGCAGCTTGTGAAGGAGTGATGAAAGCATCAAAATTGAAGGGACAAGAATAGTTATTTTCTTTTGAAAAAGTATTTATATGTTTGAGTAAAATAATGTTTCACTATTTCGAATGACATTGTTGAATCTTTATTAAGTTTTTTCTCCCATATATTGAATTTATTACAAAAATTTAATATATTTCGCACAATTTTTATATATAAATTTCATGTTAAATCGCAACTACGTTGTACGGATTAGTAGCTATGTTTTTTTTTGAATTAGTAGCAAAACATACATAGTTGCCACGAAAATAATAATATGTATATACATTTTCATATCAAAGGGAGAACTTTTTAGCTACAATTTATATCTTGTGACAATGAGGTGTGAAATTTTAGTTATGAAATTTTAAATTTGTAGCTATATCTATACTCCTATAATTGCCACGTATAAATAACATAGCTAAAAAAATTTACTTTTCATAGCTAATAATTCTTTTTAAGCTTCTGCGTTAATATTTCATGGCTAGATATATGAATTCTTAGCTACAATATGAAAACATTTGTGGCAAATACATTGAGTTATAGCTATGAATTTTTTAATTCATTACGAAATATAAGTACTATTGCCACGAGATCAGTTATAGAACTAGCCACGAAGTTTAAATGTTTATGGCTAATAAATTGAATCTTTTGCTACAATACAACACCTTGTGGCTACTATATAAAGATAGATACAATTTTTTATTTTCGTGGCACAAGACTAAAATAATTTGCTATAAGTATATTTTTTTGTGGCAAAAGTTTGCTTCGATTTCAGCTATAAACAATTTTATTTTGTAGCTATAAGTATAAATTCTTAGTTACGGACTATGTAAAGTTTGTAGCTAACTATTAGCCACGCTACATCTTGCTACGGATGATACGAAAAAAAATAATGTAGCTAAAGTGTTTAGCTACGGAAAATTTCATATTTAGCTACAATGTATTTTGTAGCTTTAAGTACATTTCTTGTAGTGAGAATTCTCATCTGAGGTCATTTACCTGAAATTATCACCGAAATCAACTTTTCAAGTTTCAAAAGCTCCAAAACAAAAAAACAGGCATAAAACCCAAACGAACGACCAGGCAATCGAACAGTCAATGCCAGCAAGTCATAAATGACTTGGGGTCGCTACAGGAACACTCTAAATGACAGAAAGAAGGCATTAACACAGAAATGACCTGGAGGGTCATTACAAGATATAGGTAGGGTCCTATCGTTGTGTGCGGGCCAGACGCGTAGCAGCCTGCCAATGTCACATGGGCTTTAAGCAATGCTTGCAAGGGGCTATCGATGTCACTTAGATGCTACCGAGTTCGCATGTGCATTGACATATTCTTACGCCTCCCGACATGTCACTTTTCATTAGGATTGCACTCGACATCCCAAAAAAGCTATAATAGTGATATCATTATTTGGCAAAAATTTTCCATTGCCATATGATTAGGCATTAGAAATGCACTCGACGACACAGAAAACCTCTAATTGCTACATCGATATTGGGTGAGAGCATCACATTCGACAAGTTATTGGTCAACATAGTTTAATACTTAGCCACCGCCGACGTCGCATGTGCATTGACATCTTCCTACGGGTCAGCATGCAGACGGCGGGTGCATGCGTCGCTTTTAGCCCAGCAAGCGGACGGTGGGCTTCAAGCCCAGGCAGAAATGCCCTCGGCCTAATGGCTTCAGGCGCAGCTAAAATAAATAAAAATCGAATGATTCGGTGAAATATTTTAGTCAAACACAATTCCGGTTGCACAAATGAGTTTCAAATATATAAAATAATAGTTTACAAAAAAAATATTTTTATATATAAAAAAATTTTGAAAAAAAAGTTAAATGAAAAAAAAAAAAATAAACCACCAAACACAATTCCGCTTCCTCAAATGAGTTCCAAACGTCTAAAATAATAGTTTTCAATAAAAAATTAATTTTTATGTCGAAATTTCCTGAAAAATAATTAAATATGAAAAAATAAAAAAAGTATGAAAAACCACCAAACACAATTACACTTGCACAAATGAGTTCAAAATATAAAAATTAATAGTTTTCAAAAAAAATAATTTTAATATATGTCAAAATTTTCTAAAACACTAATTAAATAGTAAATGAAATAAAATAAACTATAAAAAATCACCAAACACAATTCCGCTTGCACAAATGAGTTTTACATGCTAAAAATGATAGTTTTCAATTTAAAAAAATTTATTTTTTTACATATCAAAATTTTCTGAAAAAAATATAAAAAACGTCAAACACAATTCCGCTTTCACAAATGAGTTTCAAATCTAAAAAGTAATAGTGTTCAATAAAAAATTTGATTTTTTTATATGTCGAGATTTTTTAAAAAAATAATTAAATAGAAAAAACAAAACGAAAATATTAAAAAAGCACCAAATACAATTCTGCTTTCACCAATGAGTTTCAAATGTTAAAGATAAAAGTTTCCAAAAAAAATTGATTTTTTATATGTCGAAATTTTCAGAAAAAATAATTAAATATGAAAAAAATTTAAAAACCACCAAAATAATTTATTTGCACAAATAACTTTCAAATATACAAAATAATATATTTCAAAAAGAAAATTTTATTTTTTTAAATGTCAAAAAATTTTGAAAAAAATAATTAAATAGTAATTCTTTAAAAAAATATAAAAACACCACTAAACACAATTCGGCTTGCAAAAATGACTTTCACATAACAAAAATAAAAATTTCCAATTTTTCCTAAAAATAAGCGATAACATCCACTATGTAGGGTGGGCGCAAGCGCCTCGACCGATGTCACCTGGGAGATGGGGGCGTGGGCCTGTGCTTGTGTATGGGCATCAGTCTATGACACTTTGCTGATGAGCGCAAGGGCCTACCATTGTGTACAGGTCTTGACCGATGTCATATGGCCGATGTGCGTAGGGTCCAGCTGATGTAGCCTTGGCAATATGCACATGGACTTACCGTTGTGTGTGAGCCTAAGCCGATGTAGCTTTTTTGACGTGCATAGGGCTCTGCGGATGTCACCTAAGTAATGCGCACGGAGGCTTGGCCTTGTGCGCAGGCAGTGACACATGTCCCTTAACTGATGTACACAGGGGCTTGCCCTTATATGTGGGCCTCTGTTGATGTCGCTTGGCCGATAGGTGATAGGGCCCGTCGATGTCGCTTGGGTGATGCACGCAGAGGCATGCCATTGTGCACGGGCCTCAGCTGATGTCCGTAGGGGTTCGTTGATGTTGCTTGGATGATACGTGTAGGGGCATGCTATTGTCTGTAGGCCTAGGCCGATGTGCGCAGGGGTCCGCCGATGTTGCTTGAGCGATGCGTGTAGAAACCTGCTATTTTTTCTTGGGAGATGAGCACAAGGGCGTACCATTGTACATGAACCTCGACCGATATCGCTTGACTAATGTGTGCAGTAGTCCACTGATATCATGCACGGACCAGGAATTATGCGCGGGACATGACCGATGTCGCTTGACTGACGTGCATAGGGGCATGCGTTATATGTGGGCCTCGATCGATGTTGCCTGGACGATGTGGGTAGGGGTATGCTGATACCACCTAGGTGATGTGTGTAGGGGCTTACCATTATGCATCAGCTTCAACCAATGTCGCTTGAATGACGTGCGCAAGGTCTGTCGATGTCACTTAAGCGATGTACAGAGGCCTTGCGTTGTGCGTGGTTATCAATTAATGTGCGCAAGGGCTTGCCATTATGTAAAGGCCTCATCCGATATCGCTCTACCGATGTGCACACGGGTTCATCGATGCTTCTAAGGAGATGCACGCAGGGGTCTGCCATTATGCACGAGCCTCGATTGATGTCGCTTGGCCGAAGTACACAGTGATCTACCATTGTGCATGAGCCTTAATGGTATTATATGTACGACATGCGCACGGGTTTGGCAATGTCACCTACATGATGGACACTGCATTAGGTTCTGACCTTGTGTGTGGGCATTGAGTGATATTCCTTTACCGATGTACGTAGGGTCTGCCGTTGTGTTCGGGCCTCAGCCGATGTCGTCTAGCCGATGTCGCATCGCCGATGTGTGCAAGGGTCTACTAATACCGCCCTTGTGATGCTCGCAGGGGTATGACATTGTGTGTGGGTCTTGGTCGATGTCACTTGGCCAACATCCATAGAGGTTTGCAGATGTCACCTAAGCGATACACATAGGGGAAAGATCTAGTTCATAGGAATCAGCCGATGTCACTTGGCTGATGTGCTAAGGGGCCTGCCGTTGTGTGCGAGCGTCAATCGATGTGCGCAGGGGCCTGCCTTTGGGTACGGGACTTGGCCGATGTCGCTTGGATGATGTACGTAGGGGTCTACCGATGTCGCCCTAGTGATGCACGCAGGGGCATGCCATTGTGCGCGGGCCTCGGCCAATGTCGCGTAGCCGACGTCCACACGGGTCTGTCGATGTCTCCTAAATGATACACGCAAGGGCCAGATCTTGTGCACGGGGATCAACCAATGTGGGCAGGGGCATCCATTGTGTGCGGGCTTTAGCCGATGTCGCCTGGCAGATATGCGTAGGGTCTTGCCGTTTTGTGCGGGCCTCGGCCGATGGACCCAGGTCTATGTGTGCAGGGGTCTGTCGATGTAACCTGGGTGAGACGCGCAACGGCCTGCCGATGTCACGTGGGCTTTAAGTGATGCTTGTAAGGGGCTACGAATGTCACTTAGATGCTACCGACATCGCATGTGCGTTAACATCTTCTAATGGGTCGACATGCAGACGGCGGGCGCATGCATCACTTCTAGCCTACCAAGCGAAAGGCGGTCTTCAAGCCCAGGCAGAAGTGCCCTTGGCCTAATGGCTTCGGGCACAACTTGCATTCAAGAGCTCAATAGTTCACTTAATTCTGCAATTCACAACAAGTATCACAATTTACTACGTTCTTCATCGATGCAAGAGCCGAGATATCCATTTCCGAGAGTCATTTGTGTTTTAAAAGAAGTACACATCACCTAACGAACTCTACAGATTGGGTACGAGGGGTGAGCTATCAATTTACAATCCCTGACATTTTATGCACCAGGATTCATTAGTCGCCCGACAGCTTCGCAAGTGCACAGGCCGAGGACGGGGGGAGACCTGCAGGAAGATGGCTTAGGCACCGTAGCCACGTGTCGCCCCCAAGTGTTCAAACATGTTCGCAGGTCGTTCTACTTTGTAGGTTTTTATAATGATCCTTCTACATGTTCACCAACGTAAACCTTGTTATGACTTCTCATTCCTCTAAATTATAAGGTTCAATGGAATTCTCACGACGTCGTGGGCAGCGAATCGCCCATGTCACCGTGATTTGAACATTTCATCGAATCATTCGATTGGTACGAGCAATGGGGAGTGTGTACAAAGGGCATAGACGTAATCAAATACAATTTCGTTGCACAAATGAGTTTCAAATATGAAAAATAATAGTTTTCAAAAAAAATATTTTTATATATGTTGAAATTTTTCGATAAAATATTAAATAAAAAAAGTAACAAAAAAACCACCAAACATAATTAAGATTTCACAAATGAGTTTCAAACGTCAAAAATAATAGTTTTCAATAAACAGAATTACATAGGGAAAAAATGAAAACAAATATGAAAAATCCACCAAACACAATTTCGCTTGCACAAATGAGTTTGAAATATAGAAAATAATAGTTTTCAAAAAAAATAACTATTTTTATATATGTCGAAATTTACCAAAAAATAATCAAATAGTTAATAAAATAAAATAAACTATAAAAAAACTACCAAAAACAATTTCGCTTGCACAAATGAGTTTTAAATGTTAAAAAATGATAGTTTTCAATAAAAAATTTTGATTTTTTACATATCAAAATTTTCTGAAAAAAATAATTAAATAGGAAAAAAATGTAAAAACCGTCAAACACAATTTCAATTTCACAAATGAGTTGCAAATGTAAAATATAATAGTGCTCAGTAAAAAATTTTTAATTTTTATTATGTCGAAATTTATCAAAAAAAATAAAAGAAAATATAAAAAAAACCACCAAATACAATTCCGCTTTCTTCAATGAGTTTTAAATGTCAAATATAAAAGTTTCCAATAAAAAAATTGATTTTTTATATGTCAAAATTATTCAAAAAAGATAATTATATATGAAAAAATTTTAAAAAAAATAAAACACAAAAAAAATTTACTTGCATAAATGACTTTCAAATATAAAAAATAATATATTTCAAAAAGAAAAAAATTATTTTTTTGAATGTGAACATTTTCTGAAAAAAATAATTTAATAGGAATATTTTTAAAAAATATTTATATATATATATATAAACACCACCAAACACACTTCGGCTTGCAAAAATGACTTTCAGATAAAAAAATATAAGTTTTCAATTTTTTGGTATCGAATTTTTCTAAAAATAAGCGATGACATCCACTAATGTCGAGTGGGCACGAGCGCCTCGGCCGATGTAGCCTGGGCGATGGGGGCATAGGCCTGCGCTTGTGCGTGGGCATCAGTCAATGTCACTACGCTGATGAGCATAAGGGCCTAGCATTGTGTGCAGGCCTTGGCCGATGTGCGTAGGGGCCCGCCGATATAGCTTTGGTGATGTGCGCATTGGTCTACCATTGTGTGTGAGCCTAAGCCAATGTAGCTTTTTCGACATGCGTAGGACTCTGTCGATGTCACCTAAGCGATGCGCAGAGGCCTGGCCTTGTGCGTGGGCATCGACATAAGTCGATTAACTGATGTGCGCAGGGGCCTGCTCATGTATGCGAGCCTCAGTCGATGTTTCTTGGCCAATGTTTAAAGGGGTCCGTCGATGTCACTTGGGTGATGTGCGCTGGGGCCTTCCATTGTGTACGGGCCTCAGCCGATGTCCATAGGGGTCTGCTGATGTTACTTGGATGATGCGTGTAGGAGCGTGCTATTGTGTGTGGGCCTAGGCCGATGTGTGCAGGGATCCACCAATGTTGCTTGAGCGATGCGTGCAAGGGCCTACCATTTTTACTTGGGCGATGCGCACAAGGGCGTACCATTGTACATGAACCTCGACCGATATCACTTGACTAATGTGTGTAGTGGTCCACTGATATCACGCACGGACCAAGCATTATGTACGGGACATGATCGATATCACTTGACTAACGTGCGTAGGGGCCTGCCGTTGTATACGGGCCTCAACTGATGTCGCCTGGTCGATGTGGATAGAGGTCTGCCGATACCACCTAGGTGATGCGCGCAGGGGCTTACCATTGTGCATCATCTTCAACCAATGTTGCTTGAACGACGTGCGCAGGGTCTGCTGATGTCAGCTAAAGCAATGCTAGAGGCCTTGCCTTGTGGGCGGTTATTAACCAATGTACGCAGGGGCCTACTATTGTGTAAAGGCCTCATCCGATATCGCTGTACCAATGTGTGCAGGGGTTCACCGATGCTTCATCAGAGATGCACGCAGGGGTCTATCGTTGTGTGCGAGCCTCGGTTGATGTCACTTGGCCGAAGTGCACAACGGTCTTCCATTGTGCATGAGCTTTAACGATATTATTTGGATGACGTGCGTAGGGGTCTGCCGATTTCACCTACGTGATGGACACTGCATTAGAGCCTGACCTTGTGTGCGGGCATTGAGTTATATGGCTTGGCCAACTTACGCATGACCTGCCGTTGTCTACGGGCCTCAACCGATGTTTCTTGGCCGATGTTTGCAGGGGTCTACTAATGCCGCCCTTGTGATACGCGTAGGGGCATGATTTGTGCGTGGGTCTTGGTCAATGTCACTTGGCTGACATCCACAGGGATCTGTCGATATTGTCTAAGCGAAGCACCTAAGGGCGTGATCTTGTGTGATGGCATCAGTCGATGTCACTTGGCTGATTTGCGCAGGGCCTGCCATTGTGTGCGTGTGTCAATCGATGTGCATAGGGGCCTGCCGTTGTGTATGGGCCTCGGACGATGTCACCTGGTCGATGAGCGTAGGGGTCTACCAATGTTGCCTTGGCGATACACGTAAGGGAATGCCATTGTGCGCGGGCCTCAACCAATGTGGTTTAGCCGATGTCCACAGGGGTCTATCGATGTCACCTAAATGATGCACGTAAGGGCCTGATCTTGTGGGCGAGCATCAACCAATGTGTGCAGGGGCATGCCAATGTGTGTGGGCTTTATCCGATGTCGCCTGGCAGATATGCGTAGGGTCCTGCTGTTATGTGCAGGCCTCAGCCGATGTTGCCAGGTCGATGTACGCAGGTGATGTGTCATGAGTTTACGGCACATTTGACGCTCAAAATAAATGATTAAAGCAAGAAAACAAGCGTTTCTATGTGGATATGAGTTTTCTTTGGGTTTGTACATGTAAAACACTTGTCAACAGAAGATGGAAGAAATGCAGGAAAACGAGTTGAAGTAGACTTCACGGACCTCTTGACACGCCGTGATCATGCCCACGAGCCTTCTGATGGCTCATAGAGAGGAAACAGTGAGGTCCTGAAATGTTGTTGAATTAGACTGAAGGCCACGATCACCTAGACGGACCGTGAACATGCCCACGAGTCATCTGATGACTCAGGGAAAGGAACCAGTGAAGACCTGAAGCCTTGCCCAAGAGAAGTGAAGACCACGACCAGTCTGACGAGTCGTGAAGAAGTGTACGAGCCATATGACAAATCGTGAAGCATGAGCAATGAAGAAGATGTTTATTTTGCACAAGTGTTGAGTTACGATGCACTTCACGAGCCATGAAGCACTACACGAGCCGTGAAAGCAGTCGTAAAAGGGATGCAGTAGCTGAAGACCTCACTGGCCAAGTGAGACGACGAAGAGCTTGACGGGCTGTTTAGAACTTAACGCGCCGTCAACCCTCTCGTGACGATGCAAGACAAAAAAAGTTCTAATTACTTTAGGACTTGTTTTCACAGACTATTTTAATTACTTAGGGTTTATTTTTGAGGGATATCTTGGACTATCGGTTGTTTTTGAATACCACCGAACACA
This sequence comes from Solanum appendiculatum, assembly GCA_018342035.1. Taxonomy (NCBI): domain Eukaryota; kingdom Viridiplantae; phylum Streptophyta; class Magnoliopsida; order Solanales; family Solanaceae; genus Solanum; species Solanum appendiculatum. The sequence continues at coordinate 243,496 of JAGDQO010001806.1, forward strand.
ATTCTGCTTTCTCAAATGCGTTTCACACGTATAAAATAATAATTTTCAGTAAAAATTTGATTTTTTTATATGTTGAAATTTTTTGAAAAAATAATTAAATAGGAAAAAAATAAAATAAAATCTGAAAAACCCATCAAACACAATTCCACTTGCACAAATGAGTTTGAAATATAAAAAAATAACAGTTTTCAGAAAAAAAAATAATTTTTATATATGTCAAAATTTTCTAAAATAGTAATTAAATAGTAAATGAAATAAAATAAACTATAAAAATCACCAAACACAATTCCGCTTGCACAAATGAGTTTCAAATGTTAAAAATGATAGTTTTCAATAAAAAATTTAGATTTTTTTTACATATTGACATTTTCTGAAAAAAATAATTAAATACGAAAAAAAACCGCCAAACACAATTCCGCTTTCACAAATGAGTTTCAAATGTAAAAAATAATAGTGTTCAATAAAAAAAATTAATTTTTTTATATGTCGAAAGTATACGAAAATATAATTAAATAGAAAAAAAAAGAAAATATAATAAAACCACCAAACATAATTCCGCTTGTACCAATGAGTTTCAAATGTCAAAAATAAAAATTTTCAATAAAAAATTTAATTTTTTATATGTCGAAATTTTCAGAAAAAAATAATTAAGTATGAAAAAATAAAAAAAATAAGAAAAACCACCGAAAAAATTTTATTTGCACAAATAATTTTAAAATATAAAAAATAATAGGTTTCAAAAAGAAAATTTTATTTTTTTAAATGTCAAAATTTTTCGAAAAAAATAATTACATAAGAATTTTAAAAATATATATATGTATATAAAAACACTACCAAACACATTTCAGCTTGCAAAAATGACTTTCACATAACAAAAATAAAAGTTTTCAATTTTGTATCAAATTTTTCCTAAAACTAAGCAATGACATCCACTAATGTCGGGTGGATGCGAGCGCTTCGGCCGATGTCGCCTAGGCGATAGAGGCGTGGGCCTGCGCTTGTGCGTGGGCATGGGTCGATGACACTTGGTTGATGAGCACAAGGGCCTACCATTGTGTGCAAGCCTTGGCCAATGTCGTATGGCCAATGTGCGTAGGGTCCCGCCGATGTAGCCTTGGAAATATGCACATGGGCTTATGTTGAGCCTAAGCCGATGTAGCTTTTTCGATGTGCGTAGGACTCTACCGATGTCACCTAAGAGATGCACAGAGGCCTGGCCTTGTGCGCGTGCATCAACACATGTCGCTTAACAGATGTGCGTAAAGGCTTGCCCTTGTATGCAAGTCTTGATCGATGTCGCTTGGACGATGTGTGATAGGGTCCGTCGATGTCACTTGGGTGATGTTCGCAGGGGCCTACCATTGTGCATGGGCTTCAGCCAATGATCGTAGGGTTCTGTTGATGTTGCATGGATAATACGTGTATGGGCATTCTGTTATGTGTAGGCCTAGGCTGATATGCGCAGGGGTCCGCTGATGTTGCTTGAGCGATGTGTGCAGAAGCCTGCCATTTTTTCTTGGGCGATGCGCACAAGGGCGTACCATTGTACATGAACCTTGACTAATATCGCTTAACTAATGTGTGCAGTAGTTCACATGTATCATGTACGGACCAGGCATTATGCGCGGGACATGACCGATGTCGCTTGACTGACGTGCGTAGGGGCCTGCGTTGTATGTGAGCCTCGACTGATGTTGCCTGGCCAATGTGGGTAGGGGTCCATCGATACCACCTAGGTGATGCGTGTAGGGGGTTACCATTGTGCATGAGCTTCAACCAATGTCGCTTGAACGACGTGCACAAGGTCTGTCAATGTCACCTAAGTGATGTGTAGAGGTCTTGCCTTATGCGTGGTTATCAATCAATATGTGCAAGGGCCTACCATTATGTAAAGGCCTCATCCGATATTGCTCTACCGATGTGCGCATGGGCTCATCGATGCTTCTTGGGAGATGCACGCAAGGGTCTACCATTGTGCGCGAGCCTCGGTTGATGTCTCTTGGCTGAAGTGCACAATGGTCTACCGCTATGCACGAGCTTTAACGGTATTATTTGGGTGACGTGCACAAGGGTCCACTGATGTCACGTACGTGATGGACACTGCATTAGGGTCTGACCTTGTGCACATGCATTGAGTTATATGGCTTTACCGATGTACGCAGGGCCAGCCGTTGTGTTTGGGCCTCAGCCCATGTCGCCTCGCTAATGTCGCTTGGTCGATGTGTGCAACGGTCTATTAATGTCGCCCTTGTGATGGACGCAGGGGCATAACAATGTGTGCGGACCTTGGTCGATGTCACTTGGCCAAGATCCACAAGGGTCTGCAGATGTCACCTAACTGATGCACGTAGGGGCGTGATCTTGTGCTCAGGAATCAGCCGATTTCACTTGGCTGATGTGCGTAAGGGCCTACCATTGTGTGTGGGCGCCAACCGATGTGCGCAGGGGCCTGCCATTGTGTACGGGCCTTGGCCGACGTCGCCTGGCCGATGTGTGTAGGGGTTTGCCGATGTCGCTCTAGCGATGAGCGCAGGGGCATGTCATTATGCACTGGCCTCGGCCGATGTCACTTAGCCGATGTCCACAGAGGTTTGTTGATGTCGCCTAAATGATGCACGTAAGGGCCTGATCTTGTGCGCTGCCGTCAACCAATGTGCGTAGGGGCATGCCATTGTGTGGGGGCTTTAGCCGATGTCGCGTGGCTGATATGCATTGGTCCGACCGTTGTGTGCGGGCCTCAGCTGATGTCGCCAGGTCTATGTGTGCAGGGGTCTATGGATGTCTCATAGGTGAGACGCGCAGCGGCCTGCTGATGTCACGTGGGCTTTAAGCGATGCTTGCAAGGGGCTACCGATGTCACTTAGATTCTTTCAAGTTCACATGTGCGTTGACATTTTCCTACGCCTCCTAACATGTCACTTTTCATTAGGATTGCACTGGACAACCCAATAAACCTATAATAGTGACATCATTATTTGGAAAAAAATTTCCATTGACATATGATTAGAAATGCACTCGATGACACAGAAAACCTCTAATTACTACATCAGTATTGGGTGCGAGCATCGCATTCGACAAGTTATTAGTCAACATAGTACAACACTTAATTGCCATCGACATCGCATGTGCGTTGACATCTTCCTACGGGTCGACACGCAAACGGCATGCGCATGCGTCGCTTCTAGCTTAGCAAGTGGACGGCGGGCTTCAAGCCCAGGCAGAAGTACCCTCTGCCTAATGGCTTCGGGCGCAACTTGCATTCAAGAACTCAATGGTTCGCTTGAATTCTGCAATTCACAGCAAGTATCGCAATTCACTACGTTCTTCATCGATGCAAGAGCCGAGATATCTGTTGCCGAGAGTCGTTTGTATTTCAAAAGAAGTACACATCCACCAACGAACTCTACAAATTGGGCGTGAGAGGCGGGCCGTCAATTTACAATCCTTGGTGTTTTATGTACCAGGATTCGTTAGTCGCCTGATAGGTGTGCGAGCTCGCATGCCGGGCACGAGAGGGAGACCTGCAGGCAGGGGGCTTGGGCACCTTAGCCGCACGTCGCCCTCGATTGTTCAAACATGTTTGCGGGTCGTTCTACTTTGTAGGTTTCAATAATGATCCTTCTACATGTTAACCTACGTAAACCTTGTTACGACTTCTCATTCCTCTAAATTATAAGGTTCAATGGAATTGTCGCGATGTCGCAGGTAGCGAATCACCCATTTCACTGCGATCTGAACATTTCACCGGATCATTTGATTGGTAGGAGCAACGGGCAGTGTGTACAAAGGGCAGGGATGTAGTCAAACATAATTTCGCTTGCACAAATGAGTTGCAAATATAAAAATAACTCCCTCCGTTTAAAAAAGAATGTCCTCCTTTCCGTTTTAGTTTGTTTACAAAAGAATGACCCCTTTCCTTTTTTTGCAACATTTTAATTTCAGCTTTCCACATTGCGTGTTTAAGGCCACAAGATTAAAGGTCATTTTGGTATATTTTACATAACTTTAATTTAGGACCACAAGATTGAAAAGTCTTTATTATTTTCTTAAACTCCGTGTCAAGTCAAACTAGACCATTCTTTGTGAAACGGAGGGAGTAATAGTTTTCAATTTTTTTTTATATATATGTCGAAATTTTTAAAAATAAAAATAAAAATAAAAAGATAATTAAAAAACCATCAAACACATTTTCACTTTCACAAATGAGTTTCAAACATCTAAATTAATAGTTTTTAATTAAAAAAAATTAACAAACACAATTCTGCTTGCACAAATGAGTTCGAAATATAAAAAATAATAGTTTTTTAAAAAATAATTATTTTTATATATGTCGAAATTTACCAAAAAAGTAATTAAATAGTAAACGAAATAAAATAAAGTATAAAAAAACCACCAAATACAATTCTCTTGCAAAATGAGTTTCAAATGTTAAAAAATGGCAGATTTTAATTTAAAAAATTAATTTTTTTACATATCAAAATTTTCTGAAAAAAATATAAAAGCGCCAAACACAATTTTGCTTTCACAAATGAGTTTCAATGTAAAAAATAATAGTGTTCAATAAAAAAAATATTTTTTTTATATGTCAAAAAGAATTTTAAAAAAAATAATGAAATAGAAAAAATAAAAGAAAATATAAAAAAAACCACCAAACACAATTCCACTTTCACCAATGAGTTTCAAATGTCAAAAATAAAAGTTTCCAACAAAAAAAATTATTTTTTAATATGTCGAAATTTTCTGAAAATAATAATTAAATATGAAAAAAATAAAAAAACACCAAAAAAATTTTACTTGCACAAATGACTTTCAAATATAAAAAATAATAGATTTAAAAAAGAAAGCTTTATTTTTTAAATGTCAAAATTTTCTGAAAAAAGTAATTTAATAGAATTTTTAAAAAAGATATATGTATAAAAACACCACCAAACACACTTCGGCTTGCAAAAATGACATTCACATAAAAAAAATAAAAGTTTTAAATTTTTTTGTATCGAATTTTTCCAAAAAATAAGTGATGGCATCCCTAATGTCGGGTGGGCGCGAGCACCTCGGCCGATGTCGCCTAGGCGATGGGGGATGGGCCTGCGCTAGTGCGTGGGTATCTGTGGATGTCACTTGGATGATGAGCACAATGGCCTTCCTTTGTGTGCAGGCCTTGACCGATGTCGTATGGCCGATATGCGTAGGGTCCACCGATGTAGCCTTGGCGATGTGCGCATGGGCCTGCCATTATGCGTAAGCCTAAGCTTATGTAGCTTTTCTGTTATGCGTAGGGCTATGCCAATGTCACCTAAGTGATGCGCAAAGGCCTAGCCTTATGTACGTGCATCGACACATGTCGCTTAACCTATGTGCGCAGGGGCCTGCCCTTGTATGCGGGCCTCGGTCGATGTCGCTTGGCCGATGTGTGAAAATGTCCATCAATTTCGGTTGGGCGATGTGCGCAGGGGCCTGTCATTGTGCATGGGCCTCAACTAATGTCTGTTGGGGTACGCTGATGTTGCTTGGATGATGCGTGTAGGGGCGTGTTGTTGTGTGTGGGCCTAGGCCAATGTGCGTAGGGGTCCGCCAATGTTGCTTGAGCTATGCATGCAAGGGCCTACCATTTTTCCTTGGGCGATGCGCACAAGGGCGTACCATTGTATATGAACCTCGACCGATATCGCTTGACTAATGTGTGCAGTGGTCCACTGATATCACGCACTGACCATGCATTATGCATGGGACATGACCGATGTGGCTTGAATGACGTGCATAGGGCCTGCCGTTGTATGCGAACCTTGACAGATGTTGCCTGGCCGATGTGGTTAGGGGTCTGACGATACCACCTAGGTGATGTGCGAAGGTGCTTACCATTGTGCATCGGCTTCAAACAATGTCGCTTGAACGATGTGCGTAGGGTCTGCCAATGTCAGCTAAGCAATTAGCAGAGGCCTTGCCTTGTGCGAGGTTATCAACCAATGTGCCTGCCATTGTGTAAAGGCCTCATCTGATATCGCTCAACCGATGTGTGTAGGGGTTCACCAATGCTTTTTGGGAGATGCACGCAGGGGTATGCCGTTGTGCGCGAGCCTCAGTTGATGTTGCTTGGACAAAGTGCACAGCAGTCTGCCGTTGTTCATGAGATTTAATGGTATTATTTAGACGACGTGCGCAAGGGTCTACTGATGTAACCTACGTGATGGACACTGCATTAGGGCCAGACCTTGTGCGCGAGCGTTGAGTGATATGGCTTGGCCGATGTATGCAAGGCCTGTCGTTGTGTGCGATCCTCAGCCGATGTCACCTGGCCGGAGTGTGCAGGGGTCTACTAATGCCACCCTTGTGATACACGTAGGGGCATGACATTGTGCACGAACCTTGGTCGATGTCACTTGACCGACATCTACTGGGGTCTCCAGATGTCGCCTAAGCGATGCACATAAGGGCGTGATCTTGTGCCTGGGCATCAGCCAATATCACTTGGCTGATATGCGCAGGGGCTTACCGTTGTGTGCAGGCGTCAATTGATGTGCGTAGGGGCCTGCCATTTTGTACGGGCCTTGGCCGATGTGCATAGGGGTCTTCCGATGTCGCCATGGCGATGCACGCAGGGGCATAAAATTGTGTGCGGGCCTCGGCCGATGTAACTTGTCTGACGTCCACATGGGTCTATCGATGTCTCATAAAAGATGCATACAAGGGCATAATCTTGTGCACGGCCATCAACCAATGTGCGCAGGGGCATGCCATTGTGTGCAGGCTTTAGCTGATATCGCTTGACAGATATGAGTTGGTCCTGCCGTTGTATGCGGGCCTCAACCAATGTCGCCAGATCTATGCGCAAAGAGGTCTGTCAATGTCTCCTAGGCGATACGCGTAGGGACCTGCTGATGTCACGTTGGACTTTAAGCGATGCTTGCAAGGGGCTGCGATGTCACTTAGATGTTGCCGAGTTTGCATGTACGTTGACATATTCCTATGCCTCCCGACATGTCACTTTTCATTAGGATTCCACTCAACATCCCAAAAAACCTATAATAGTGACATCATTATTTGGCAAAACAATTCTATTGGCATATGATTAGGCATTAGAAATGCACTCGACGACACAGAAAACCTCTAATTGCTACATCGATATTTGGTGCATCGCATTCGACAAGTTATTTGTCAACATAGTTCAACACTTAGCCGCCGCCAACGTCGCTTGTGTGTTGACATCTTCTTATGGGTCGGCATGCAGACGGGAGATGCATGCGTCGCTTCTAGCCCAGCAAGCGGACGGCGGCCTTCAAACCCAAGCAGAAGTGCCCTCGGCCTAATTGCTTCGGGCACAACTTGCTTTCAAAAACTCAATGGTTCATTTGATTCTGCAATTCACAGCAAGTATCACAATTCACAGCAAGTATCGCAATTCACTATGTTCTTCATCGATGCAAGAGCTAAGATATCTGTTGCCGAGAGTCGTTTGTGATTCAAAAGAATTACACATCCCCCAACGAACTCTACAGATTGGGTGAGAGGGGCGGGCAATCAATTTACAATCCTTGGCATTTTATGCACCAGGATTCATTTAGCACTCGATAGGTGCGCGAGCGCACACGTCGGGGACGGGAAGGAGACATGCAGGCACGGGGCCTGGGCACCTTAGTCACGCGTCACCCCCGAGTGTTCAAACATGTTCGCGGGTCATTCTACTTTGTAGGTTTTGATAATGATCCGTCTGCATGTTCACCTACATAAACCTTGTTATGACTTCTCATTTCTCTAAATGATAAGCTTTAATCGAATTCTTGCAACGTCGCAGGCACCGAATCGCCCATGTCACCGTGATATGAACATTATACTGGATCATTTGATTGGTAGGAGAAACGGGCAGTGTGTACAAAGCTTAGGGACTTACTCAAATACAATTTCGATTGCACAAATGAGTTTCAAATATAAAAATAATAGTTTTCAAAAAAATTATTTTTATATATGTCGAAATTTTTCAAAAAAAACTAAATAGAATAAAAATAAAAACCACCAAATACAATTCCGTTTTCACAAGTGAGTTTCAAGTGTCTTAAATAATAGTTTTCAATAAAAAAATAAATTTTTTATATGTAAAAAAATTTTGAAAAAATAATTAAATAAAAAAATAAAAATATATATGAAAAACCCACCAAATACAATTCCGTTTGCACAAATGAGTTTCACATGTTAAAAATGACAGTTTTCAATAATAAATTTTATTTTTTTTACATATCAAAATTTTCTAAGAAAAATAATTAAATTGGAAAAAATATAAAAACCACCAAATACAATTCCGCTTTCACAAATGATTTTCAAATGTAAAAAATAATAGTGTTCCATAAAAAATTGATTTTTTAAATGTCGATAGCTTCCGAAAAAATAATTAAATAAAATAAAATATAAAAAAACCACCAAACACAATTCCGCTTTCACCAATGAGTTTCAAATGTAAAAAATAAAAGTGTACAAAAAAATTTTTGATTTTTTTATATGTTGAAATTTTCTGAAAAAAATAATCAAATATGAAAAAATTAAAAAAAAAAACCACCAAAAAAGAACTTTACTTGCACAAATGACTTTCAAATACAAAAAATAATAGATTTAAAAAAGAAAAATTTATGTTTTTAAATGTCAAAATTTTCCAAAAAATAATTAGACAGGAATTTTAAAAAAATATATAAAAAAACCACCAAACACACTCCGCATTTATAAAATGACTTTCACATAACAAAAATAATTTTATTTTTTTTTATCAAATTTTTCCTAAAAATAAGCGATGACATCCACTAAAGTCGGGTGGGCGTGTCGCCTGGGCGATGGGGGCATGGGCCTGCTCTTGTGCGTGGGAATAAGTTGTTGTTACTTGGTTGATGAGCGCAAGGGCCTACCATTATGAGCAGGCTATGGCCGATGTCGCATGGCCGATGTGCGAACGGGCCCGCCGATGTAGCCTTGGCGATGTGTGCATGGGCCTACCGTTATGCGTTAGCCTAAGCCGATGTAGCTTTTTTATGTTTGTAGGGCTCTGTCGATGTCACCTAAGCGATGCACGCAGAGGCCAGGCCTTGTGCGAGCATCGAGACATGTCGTTTAATAGATGTGCGTAGGGGACTGCCCTTGTATGCAGGCCTCAGTCGATGTCGCTCGGCCAATGTGTGAAGGGGTCCATCGATTTCGCTTGGGTGATGTGCGCAGGGGCCTGCCATTGTACATGGACCTCAGCCGATGCTTGAGTAGTCCGCTGATGTTGCTTGAATGATGCGTGTAGGGGCGTGCTATTGTGTGTGGGCCTAGGCTGATGTGCCCAGGGGTCCGCCGATGTTGCTTGAGCGATGCGTACAGGGGCCTGCCATTTTTGCTTAGACAATGCGCACAAGGGTGTACCATTGTACATGAACCCCAACCGATATCGCTTGACTGATGTGTGCATTGGTCCACTGATATCACGCACGAACTAAGCATTATGAGCGAGAAATGACCGATGTCGCTTGACTGACGTGCGTAGGGGCCTGCCGTTGTATGTGGGCCTAGACCGATGTTGTCTGGCGGATGTGGGTAAGGGTCCCTCACTACCACCTAGGTGATATGTGTAGGCGCTTACCATTGTGCATCGGCTTCAAAAAAAGTTTCTTGAACGACGTGCGCAGGGTCTACCGATGTCACTTAAGCGATGCGCAAAGGCCTTGCCTTGTGCACGGTTATCAATCAATGTGCGCAAAGGCCTGCCATTGTGTAAAGGCCTCATCCGATATCACTCTACAGATGTGCGTAGGGGTTCACCGATGCTTCTTGGGAGATACACGCAGGGACCGTTGTGCGTGAGCCTCGGTTAATGTCGCTTGGCCAAAGTGTAAATTGATCTGTCGTTGTGCGTGAGTTTTAACGGTATTATTTGGGCGATGTGCGCAGGGGGCTGCCGATGTCACCTACGTGATGGACACTCTATTAGGGCCTGACCTTGTGTGCGGGCATTGAGTGATTTGGCTAGGCTGATGTATGCAAGGCCTGCCGTTGTGTGCGGGCCTCAGCAAATGTCACCTGGCTGATGTGTGCAGGGGTCTACTAATACCGTCCTTGTGATGCACGTAGGAGCATGACATTGTGCGCGGGCCTTGGTCGATGTCACTTTGCCGACATCAATAGGGGTCTGCATATGTCGCCTAAGTGATGAATGTAGGGGTGTAATCTTTTGCCTGAGTATCAGCCGATGTCACATGGCTGATGTGCGCAGGGGCCTATCATTGTGTGAGGGCGTCAACTGATGTGCACAGGGGCCTAATGTTGTGTACAGGCCTCGGCTGATGTCGCCTGGCCGATATGTGTAGCGGTCCACCGGTATCGCCCTAGCCATGTGCGTAGGGGCATGCCATTGTGTGTGGGCCTCGACCGATGTCCCTTAAACGACATTCACAGGGGTCTGTTGATGTTGCCTAAATGATGCACGCAAGGGCCTGATCTTGTACACGGGCATCAATCAATGGGCGCAGGGGCATGCCATTGTGTGTGGGCTTTAGTCGATGTCGCCTAGCAGATTTGCATAGGGTCCTGTCGTTGTGTGTGGGCCTCAGCCGATGTCACCAATTCTATGTGCACAAGGGTCAGTGGATGTCTCCTGCCAAGAGGCGAAGCAGCCTGCCGATGTCACGTGGGCTTTAAGCGATGCTTGCAAGGGTCTGCCAATGTCACTTAGATGTTGCTGAGTTTGCATGTGCATTGACATATTCTTACGCCTATAATAATGATCCCGACATATCACGTTTCATTAGGATTGAACCCGATATCCCAAAAAACCTATAATAGTGACATCATTATTTGGCACAAATTTTCCGTTGGCATATGATTAGGAATTAGAAATGCACTCGAAGACACAAAAAACCTCTAATTGCTACATTGGTATTTGGTGCGTGCATCGCATTCGACAAGTTAGTGGTCAACATAGTTCAACATTTAGCCGTCGTCTATGTCGCATGTGTGTTGACATCTTCCTACGGGTCGGCATGCAAATGACGGGTGCATGCATCACTTCTAGCCCAGCAAGTGGACGACGGGCTTCAAACCCAGGCAGAAGTGCCCTCGGCCTAATGGCTTCAGGCGCAACTTGCATTCAAAAAATCAATAGTTCACTTGATTCTGCAATTCACAACAAGTATCGCAAGTCACTACGTTCTTCATCGTTACAAGAGCTGAGATATCTGTTGCCGAGAGTCGTTTGTGTTTTAAAAAAAGTACACATCCCCCAGCGAACTCTACAGATTGGGTGCGAGGGACAGGCTATCAATTTTCAATCCTTGGCGTTTTATGAACCAGGATTTTTTAGTCCCTGACAGGTGCGTGAGCACACAAGCCGGGGACAGGAGGGAGACATGTAGGCAGGGGGCCTGGGCATCCTAGCCGTGTGTCACCCCCGAGTGTTCAAACATGTTCGCGGGTCGTTCTACTTTGTAGGTTTTGATAATGATCCTTCTGCATGTTCACTTACGTAAACCTTGTTACGACTTCTCATTCTTCTAAATGATAAGGTTCAATGGAATTCTCACGAGGTCGTGGGCAGTGAATTGCCCATGTCACCCCGATCAGATCATTTCATCAGATCATTCGATTGGTAGGAGCAACGAGCAGTGTGTACAACGGACAGTGTGTACAAAGGGCAAGGACATTGTCAAACACAATTCCGCTTGCATAAATGAGTTTTAAATATAAAAAATAATAGTTTTCAAAAAAAATTATTTTTATATATGTCGAAACTTTTTGAAGAAAAATTAAATAGAAAAAAATAATTAAAAAAACCACCAAACACAATTCCGCTTTGACAAATGAGTTTTAAATGTAAAAAATAATAGTGTTCATTAAAATAATTTGATTTTTTTATATGTCGAAATTTTCTGAAAAAAGTAATTTAATACAAAAAAGAAATATGAAAAACCACCAAACAAAAATACTCTTTCACCAATGAGTTTCAACTTTCAAAAATAAGAGTTTCTTATAAAAAAATTTTGATTTTTTTATATGTTGAAAATTTTGAAAAAAATAATCAAATATGAAAAAAAATAAAAAAACCACCAAAAAAAATTTTACTTGCACAAATGACTTTCAAGTATAAAAAAATAACGGATTTCAAAAAGAAATTTTTTTTTTAAATGTGAAAATTTTCTGAAAAAATAATTAAATAGGAATTTAAAAAATATATATATAAAAACACCACCTAACACTTTTCGGCTTGCAAAGATGACTTTCACATAACAAAAGTAAAAGTTTTCAATTTTTTTATATCAAATATTTCCTAAAAGTAAGCGATGACATCTACTAATGTCGGGTGGGCGCGAGCGCCTCGGTCGATGTCGCCTGGGCAATGGGAGCATGGGCCTGTGCTTATGCGTGGGCATCGGTCAATGTCAACTGGCTGATAAATGCAAGGACCTACCGTTGTGTGTAAGCCTTGGCCAATGTCATATGGCCGATGTGCGTAGGGGCTCACCGATTTAGCCTTGGCGATGTGAACATGGGCCTACCGTTGTGCGTGAGCCTAAGCCGATGTAGCTTTTTCAACATGTGTAGGGCTCTACCGATGTCACCTAACGATGTGCAGAGGCCTGACCTTGTGTGCGGGCATCGACATATGTCGCATAACCGATGTGTATAGGGGCCTACCATTGTATGCGGGCCTCCATCGATGTTGCTTGACCGATGTGTTCAGGGGTCCGTCGATGTCGCTTGGGTGATGCGCTCAGGGGCCTGACATTGTGCATGGGCCTCAGCCAATGTCCGTAGGGGTTCGTTGATGTTTCTTAGATGATGCGTGTAGGGGTGTGATGTTATGTGTAGGCCTAGGCCGATGTGAGCAGGGGTCCACCGATGTTGCTTGAGCGTGCGTGCAGGGGACTGTCATTTTTGCTTGGGTGATGCACACAAAGGCTTAACATTGCACATGAACCTCGACCGATATCGCTTGATTGATGTGTGCAATGGTCCACTAATATCACGTACAGACCAGGCAATATGTGTGGGACATGACCGATGTCGCTTGACTGACGTGCATAGGGGCCTACCGTTGTATGCGGGCCTCGACCGACGTGGGTAGGGGTCTGCCGATATCACCTAGGTGATGCATTTAGGGGCTAACAATTCTGCATCAGCTTCAACCAGTGTCACTTGAACGACGTGCGCAGGGTTTGCCGATGTCACCTAAGCGATGTGCAAAAGCCTTGCCTTGCGTGCGGTTATCAATCAATATGCGCAAGGCCTGCCATTGTTTAAAGGCCTTATCTGATATCTCTCTACCAATGTGCGCAGGGGTTCACCGATGCTTCTTGGGAGATGCACGCAGGGGTCTAACTTTGTGCGCCAGCCTCGATTGAATTCGCTTGGTCGAATTGCACAGTGGTCTGCTGTTAAGCGTGAGATTTGATGATATTATTTAATCGACGTGCGTAGCGGTCTGCCTATGTCACCTACGTGATGGACACTACATTAGGGTCTGACCTTGTGCACGGGCATTGAGTGATATGTCTTGGCCGATGTATGCAGGGCCTGCTATTGTGTGCGGGCCTCAGCAGATATGTGCAGGGTCTACTAATGCCGCACTTGTGATACACGCAGGGGCATGACATTTTGAACTAAGCAATGCATATAGGGGAGTGATCTTATGCGCTGGCATTAGCCGATGTCGCCTGGCAGATATGCGTAGGGTCCTACAGTTGTGTGTGGGCCTCGGCCGATATCGCTTTGCCGATGTGCGTATGGGTCTATCGATGTTAACTTGGTGATGCGCGCAGGGGCATTCCATTGTGCACTGGCATCGGCCGATTTCGCTTAGCCGACGTCCACAGGGGTTTGTCAATGTCGCCTAAATGATGCACGCAAGGGCCTGATCCTGGCGCATGCATCAACCAATGTGTGCAGCATGCTATTGTGTGCGGGCTTTAGCCGATGTCGCCTGGCAGATATGCGTAGGGTCTTACCGTTGTGTGCAGGCCTCAGCCTATGTCGCCAAGTCTATGTGCGCAGGGGTCTGTCTATATCTCCTGGGCTAAACGCACAGTGGCCTGCCGATGTCACATGGGCTTTAAGCGATGCTTCCAAGGGGTTGCCAATGTCACTTCGATGGTGCCGAGTTCGCATGTGCGTTGACATATTCCTACACCTCTTGACATGTCACGTTTTATTAGGATTGCACTCGATATCCCAAGAAACCTATAATACTGACATCATTATTTGGCACAGACTTTTCGTTGGCATATGATTAGGCATTAGAAATGCACTCGACGACAAGGAAAACCTCTAATTGCTACATCGGTATTGGGTGCGAGCATCACATTTGACAAATTATTGGTCAACATAGTTCAACACTTAGCCGCCGACGACGTCACATGTGCGTTGAGACATCTTTCTACGGGTCGGCATGTAGAAAGCGAGCGCATGCGTTGGTTCTAGCCCAGCAAGCGGACGGCGGGCTTCGAGCCTAGGTAGAAGTGCCCTCGGCTAGGCTTCAGGTGCAACTTGCGTTCAAGAACTCAATGGTTCACTTGATTATGCAATTCAAAGCAAGTATTGCAATTCACTATATTCTTCATCGATGCAAGCGCCGAGATATCCATTGCCGAGGGTCGTTTATGTTTTGAAAGAAGTACACATCCCCAGCGAACTCTACAGATTGGGTGCATGGGGTGGGCTATCAATTTACAATCCTTGGCATTTTATGCACTAGGATTAGTTAGTCGCCCAATAGGTTCGCGAGCACGCACGCCGAGGACTGGAGGGAGACTTGCAGGCAGGGGCTTGGGCAACCTAGCCACGCGTCGCCCCAGAGTGATCAAACATTTTCGCGAGTCGTTCTACTTTGTAGGTTTTTATAATGATCATTCTGCATGTTTACCTACGTAAACCTTGTTACGACTTCTCGCGACATCGTGGGCAGCAAATCGCCCATGTCACCGTGATCTACACATTTCACCGGATCATTCGATTGGTAGGAGCAATGGGCAGTGTATACAAAGGCAGGGACGTAGTCAAACACAATTTCGCTTGCCTAAATGAGTTTCAAATATAAAAATAATATTTTACAAAAAAAATTATTTTTATATATGTCAAAAAAATTTAAAAATTAAACAGAAAAAGAATAATTCAAAAAACAACAAACACAAATTTTTTTTTTCACAAATGAGTTTCAAAAGTCTAAAATAATAGTTTTAAAAAAATTGATTTTTTTATATGTAAAAATTTTCCAAAAAAATAATTAAAAAAGAAAATAATAAAAACAAATATGAAAAACCCACCAAACACAATTCCTCTTGCACAAATGAGTTCAAATATAAAAAATAATAGTTTTCAAAAAAATAATTAATTTTATATATGTCAAAAATTTCCAAAAATGTAATTAAATAGTAAATGAAATAAAATAAACTACATAAACTACCACACACAATTCCGCTTGCACAAATAAGTCTCAAATGTTAAAAAGGAAAGTTTTCAATAAAAAACATTGATTTTTTTACACATCGAAATTTTCTGAAAAAAAGAATTAAATAGGAAAACAAATATAAAAACCACCAAACACAATTTCGCTTCAACAAATGAGTTTCAAATGTAAAAATAATAGTGTTCAATAAAACAATTTGATTTTTTTATATGTCGAAATTTTCTAAAAAAATAATCCAATAGAAAAGAACAAAAGAAAATATAAAAAAAATCACCAAACACAATTCCTCTTTCACCAATGAGTTTCAAATGTCAAAAATAAAGTTTCCAATAAAAAAATTGATTTTTTATATGTCGAAATATTTTGAAAAAAATAATTAAATATGAAAGAATTTAAAAAGATTAAAAAACACAAAAAAAAATTACTTGGAAAATGACTTTCAAATATAAAAAATAATAGATTTCCAAGAAGAAAATTTTATTTTTTTAAATAAATTTTTCTGAAAAAAATAATTTAAAAGGAATTTTAAAATATATATATATATATATATAAAAACACCACCAAACAAACTTCGGCTTGCAAAAATGACTTTCACATAACAAAAATATAAGTTTTCATTTTTTTAAATCTAATTTTTCCTAAAAATAAGCGATGACATCCACTAATGTCGAGTGGGCGTGAGCGCCTCAGCTAATGTCGCCTAGGCGATGGGGGCATGGGCCTGCGCTTTTGCGTGGGCATCGATCGATGTCACTTTGCTAATGAGCGCAAGGGCCTACCGTAGTGTGTAGGCTTTGGCCGATGTCGTATGGCCGATGTGTATAGGGGCCCGCTGATGTAGCCTTGGCGATATGCATATGGGCCTACCGTAGTGCGTGAGCCTAAGCCAATGTAGTTTTTTGACATGCGCAGGGCTTTGCCGATGTCACCTAAGCGATGTGCGCAGAGGCCTGGCCTTATGTGCAGCCATCGACACATGTTGCTTAACCGATGTGTGCAGGGGCCTGCCCTTGTATGCAGGCCTCAGTCGAAGTCACTTGGCTAATGTGTTAAAGGGTCCGTCGATGTCGCTTGGGTGATGTGCGCAGGGGCATTCCATTGTGCACAGGGCTCAGTCGATGTCCGTAGGGGTCCGTTGATGTTACTTGGATGATGCGTGTAGGGGTGTGCTATTGTGTGTGGGCCTAGGCCGATATGCGCAAGGGTCCGCTGATGTTGCTTGAGCGATGCGTGCAGGGGCCTGCCATTTTTTCTTGGGCGATGCGCACAAGGGCGTACCATTGTTTATGAACTTCGACCGATATCTGTTGACTAATGTGTGTAGTGGTCCACTGATATCATGCACGGACCAAGCATTATGTGCCGGAAAAGACCGATGTCGCTTGACTAACATGCGTAGGGGCTTGTTGTTGTATGCGGGCCTCGACTGAAGTTGCCTTACCGATGTGGGCAGGGTTCCGCTAATACCACCTAAGTGATGCACGCAGGGGCTTACTATTGTGCATCAGCTTCAACCAATGTCGCTTGAAAAACGTGCACAGGGTATGCCGATGTCAGCTAAGTGATGCGTAGAGGCCTTTCCTTGTGCGTGGTTATCAACCAATGTGTGCAGGGGCCTGCCATTGTGTAAAGGCCTCATCCGATATTGCTCTACCGATGTGCGCAGTGGTTTTCCAATGCTTCTTGGGAGATACGCACAGGGGTCTATCACTATGCGCGAGCCTAGGTTAATGTCGCTTGGCCGAAGTGCACAACGGTCTTCAATTGTACGTGAGCTTTAAGGATATTATTTGGGCAACGTGCATAGGGGTTTGTCGATGTCACCTATGTGATGGACACTATATTAGGTCCTGACATTATATGCGGGCATTGAGTATATGGCTTGGCCGATGTACACAGGGTCTGCCGTTGTCTGTGGGCCTCAGCCGATGTCGCCTTGTCGATGTTTGTATGGGTCTACTATTACCGCCATTGTGATGCACGCTGGGCCATGACATTGTGCATGGGCCTTGGTCGATGTCACTTGGCCGACAACCATAGGGGTCAGCAGAAATCTCCTAAGCGATGCACGTAGGGGTCTGCAGAAATCTCCTAAGCGATGCACGTAGGGGTCTGCAGAAATCTCCTAAGCGATGCACCTATGTGATGTTGCTTGAGTGATGCGTGCAGGGGCCTGCCATTTTTTCTTGGGCGATGTGCACAAGGGCGTACCATTGTATATGAACCTCGACCGATATTGCTTGACTAATGTGTGTAGTGGTCCACTGATATCACGCACGGACCAGGCATTATACGTGGGACATGACTGATGTCGTTGACTAACGTGCGTATGGGCCTTCCATTGTATGCGGGCGTCACCCAATGTCTCCTTGCCGATGTTGCTAGGGTTCTGCCAATACCACCAAGGTGATGCGCATAGGGGCTAACCATTGTGCATCGGCTTCAAACAATGTCGCTTGAACAATGTGCGCAAGGTCTGCCCATGTCAGCTAGGTGATGCGCAGAGGCCATGCCTTGTGCACAGTCATCAACCAATGTGCACAGGGGCCTACCATTGTGTAAAGTACTTGTTGACACCAAATTTTGGTTTGATATTTTTTAAAGTTAATAGTTTTTAACATTTTATTCATTAAATATTTCAAAATACATGTTTTGCAATTTTGATGCAATTTGTTGATAATTATCTTTATTTCTCAAAATATTAGGATTTTTATCGGTTAATCTTGTTTACATTATTTTTTGGTCACAACAGGTTTGAATATGTTCAATTATTTGTTCAGTTTGATTAAATCATTATTTTTGTTAAATTTGCATTTTTATATGTCATTGGTTACATTCGTCACATTTTTAATATTCATTTATTCGTTACATATATTAATATTCATTTTGATGTTTTTGCACAGTCTAAAAATACATCCAAATATGGATAAAATTTCATACACATATATTTTAGGCGAAATGGTCTGGTGGACCATTGTATTTGTATCAATTTGTATTGTGGACCTTTCTACTTACCCATTTGTCATCTAGACCCCTGAACTCATCCAAACCCAACATTTTAAACACATTTTTTTATGTGGCATCCTATGTGGCATCCTATGTGGCAAGAGTCCACACGGAGCTGTGAAACACACAAAGCAGGAGCTTGAGACATTCCAAAAAGGCATGAATGGTCCTTTTTGAGACATTAAAGTTGTCTCTTCTTCCTTATTTGCATTCATCACCATTGTTGGCCAAATTGAAGCTTTTTTTCTTCTCTTCTCGATCTTGTCTCTCCAAATTTCTTCTCCTTTATTTTTTTCCTTCGATTTAAAGGCATCTCTTCTTCCTCTTTGTGCGATTCTATTGTATTTTTGTTGGTTTGATTTAAATGCTTCAAACTCATTTCTAAATAGTAGTCCTCCTATCTTAAATAAAAAACTAAAAAACAACAATCTCTTCAAGAATTTCTTGAAGCATCAGAAAACTAGGGCAAAACAAAGCTCATCACGAAAAACCTTTCACAAAAGATAAAAACCATAAAGCAACTCCACCAATAAACTTCGATCTTCACAACGCCGCCAGCCCCAAACTTCGGCGAGATTGTGAACAACCAGACCACCCAACAAATCACCACTCTTCCTCAATGCCACCAGTCACCACCAAAATCCCAACCCAACAGAACCCAAAATCAACTCCGAGTTCTGGGGAGATTGTGAACAACAAGAAATCATTCCGACATTTTTTCTTCAATGGAAAGAGTAGAAGAGGTTGGGAAAGGAAAAGTGTAAGGAAGATGAGAGAGAGAGATGGAATGAAATTGTGGGAATAAGGATAGGTATGACAGAGGAAAATAAAAATTGGAAAAAGAAGTACATATACATTAATCAAATATAATAAAAGGAAATGATGATGTGGAGGGGTTATGTATACATTTGTCATTTTATAATCATACATGTCAATTTATAATTATTTTAAAAATTATGTATCAAGTGTTTGTGATACACACACAGCTGAGTAGGAAAAATGTGTTTAAAATATTGCGTTTGGATGAGTTCAGGCGTCCAGATGACAAAGGAGTAAGTAGAAGGGTCCACAATACAATTCGATACAAGTACAAGGGTCCACCAGACCATTTCGCCTATATTTTATTAACCGGTGGTTTTGGCCCACGATTTTAAGATAATGATATTTTACTATAGGTGGTTTTCAATTTTCTATTTAAGCAATAGCTTGGTCATTAAGTTAGAGAGTGGTGGATAAGATTTTAGATAATAGGTGTAATTTTCAGATTTTTCGTGTTTAAGAAATTCTTTTTAGTGTTCATATTTTTCCGGCCACCACCTTCGCCGGAGCATTTTCTGACGAGCCACCACCACCCAAAAGACCCGGTTGCTCTAACATGTTCCCTTTCCCATTTTTTCTGTTAAAAAAAATCCGCAACAACCGTCTGAACCCAACCTGAAATCAGCCAACAAAACCCCATCTCCTCCTTCATTTTTTCTAGCAAGCACATCAACAACCAACCAAATTACGACAACCACGCGAGAACCAGCAACAAGCAACCAAAACCACCCTCTTTTCTGCCGAAACCAGACTCCGACCACCACCCTTCCCTCTCCTATTCGCCATCTCCAGCCAACCACAAACGCAACCAAAACACCACTCGATTCACAGCACCACCAGAGTCTCCCTCGTCTTCTCCGGCGAAGGTCACCGCCGGAGCAAGCTCTTAACCCCGAGCTCGGAGAAGCCCTCTCCCTCGCCCATTTCTTCCCTTCCACCATTTCTAGTCAGCTCCAAGCTGGAATAGCACCAAAACCCCAAGTTGCGCTCTACGACACTGATCTCAACGAACCCACAACGATGGAAACCATTCACAGCAGCTGGAAATGCTAAACTCCAGCGAAACATCAATGTTTGTCTCCGTTATTCCTTTTATTTGATTATTCACTATTATTGATATTTTTGTACTGTTATTGTTCAATGTGTGATTGTGTTTGAAAATTTATTCCAAGTGAGCCTTTTGCATTGCTGTAGTTATGGTTAATTTTATTTATATTACATTTTGGTTTTTTGTTAAAATTTCTTTTTGAATATGGCAATAATGATCGATTCTTTTGTTTGACTTTTTCCTCAATGATTCCTATAAAGATATTCACTATTTTTTATAATGTTTTGGTGATTCAGTATTTTAAATATTTTAGTGGTGTATTTTATTTTATTCTTATTCTTTTTCAATCTCTGTTGGCTTCGGTTTTGTGTTTGTTTTTATTTATAAGTTGTTACTCTATTTTTATTCACTGTCTTGCTACTCTTTGATTTATAAGTCGTTTGGTTACTGTTTGTTTATGATTTCATATTATATTGTTTTATTTTCATTGATCTTGAATGCTTTTGTGGTGAAATGATATTAAATTGGCCAATGAAAAAATATCTCCATCCGATTTAGAGGCCTCCCCAATGTTAAAAGACGGAATTTTAGTTAAGTTCATATTTTTTGTATGTTAAAAATGGCCAATGAAAAAATCTCTCCGTCGATTTTTAGAGGCCTCCCCATTGTAAAAGACGGAAATTTAATTTATGTTTGTATATATTATTTGTTAAAATTGGCCGATGAAGAAATTACAGTTGATTTCCAAGGCCTCCCATGTTAATAAGACGGGGTTTTGTTTTCAAGTTATTATTTGACTCATTTATTTTTATTCATATTTATTTATTACTAACACTTTTATTAAGTGTCTTTACATGTACCCGGAGTTGCTTCCCATTGAAGCTATTCGAATGAAGTTCGAATTATATTCTTTATTCATTAATATGTATATTATTCACGCTAGGCAAAACTTAGGCCGTTTCTCATATTATTGTTTTACTTTATTATTTGTGTTTATTTCATATTCATTATATTTGTACATTATAATTTATCTCCTCAATTTGAAAAAATGAATTCAATCGGGACCCACAGTTGTGGATTTTGAAGGATGTCTAACCTCTTCCCTTCGAAATTACTTGAACCCCTTACCTAGAATCTAATGGTTTCGTAGACTATTTTATTGTTAGTTAATTAATTGATTTCCTAGTTTGCCTAAAATTAGGTGACGACTTCCTTTAAACCCCTTTAAACTACCTTTACCCTTTAAAAATTCTTTTAAATTTAAAATTAGATTATTTTTTGAGTCACCGCGACGTTGCTCCTTTTTTGGGATGTCAACAGTACTCCTTCGATATCACTCTACTGATGTGCGCAAGGGTTCACAAATGCTTTTCGAGAGATGCACGCAGGGGTATGCAGTTGTGCGTGAGCCTCAGTTGATGTCACTTGGCAAAAGTGCACAGCGGTCTGCCATTATGCGTGAGCTTTAATGGTATTATTTGGGCGACGTGCGTAGGGGTCTACCGATGTCACCTACGTGATGGACATTGCATTAGGGCCTGACCTTGTGCGCAGGCATTGAGTGATATGGCTTGGCCGATGTACGCAAGGCCTGCTTTTATGAGCGGGCCTCAACTGATGTCACTTGGCCGATATCACCTGCCCAATGTGTGCAGGGGTCTATTAATGTTGCCCTTGAGATGCACGCAGGGGCATGACATTGTGCGCAGGCCTTGGTCGATGTCACTTGGCCGACATCCACGGGGGTTTGCAGATGTCTCCTAAGCGATGCATGTAGGGGCGTGATCTTGTGAGCATGCATCAGCCCATGTTACTTGGCTGATGTGCGTAGGGGCCTACCGTTGTGTGCGGGCGTCAACTGATATGCGCAGGGGCCTGCCATTATGTACGGGCCTTGGCCGATGTTGCTTGGCCAATGTGTGTAGGGTTCTTCCGATAATGCCCTGGCGATGCGCGCAGGGCATGCCATTTTGCGCGAAACTCGATCGATGTCACTTAGCCGACGTCCATAGGGGTCTGTCGATGTCGCCTAACATACGCAAGGGCCTGATATTGTGCACGACCATCTACCAATGTGCGCAGGGGCATGCCATTGTGTACGGGCTTTAGCTGATGTTGCCTGGCAGTTATGCGTTGGGTCCGTCCATTGTGTGCGGGCCTCAACCGATGTCGCTAGGTCGATGTGTCCAGGGGTCTTTCGATGTCTCATGGGCGAGACGCGTTCCGACCTGCCGATGTTACGTGGGCTTTAACTGATGCTTGCAAGGGGCTAGGATGTCACTTAGATGCTGTCGAGTTCGCATGTGCATTGACATATTCCTACGCCTCCCAACATGTCACTTTTCATTAGGATTGCACTCGACATCCCAAAAAACCTATAATAGTGACATCATTATTTGGCAAAACTTTTCCGTTGGTGTCACGACCCAGGGTAGCCCCTAGATGTAACACGGCGTACAAGACTCCGAGAGACCTCATACAAGCCCTTAGCATACATAACATACAAGATAATAGAGAAATAAGAGTTCAAAAGAGCATTTTAAAACCAAGCTTTACTCAAAACAGCGGAAGTCTACAAGTCATGTCTCAAAGCCTTCTAATATCATAGAATACGAATAAAAGTGATAGGGACGCAGCCCAATACAATACCCAACATAAGGAAAGACGTAAAATGTAAAATTCAACAAGGCTATGTCCTCGGATGGATGAGGACTCACCAAGTCTTCTTCTCAACTCTAAGTCAAAGCTCTAGCCACGAGTGGAAGGTGAATCGCCACATCCTACACCAATGAAGTTAATGTAGGCAAGAGTATGCGTTAGCACAATTAAGTACTAAGTATGATAACAATGCACATAAACACATAAATCATGCTAGAGAGAGAGACATAATCATGACATGCAATGGCCAAGCTAAAAACATGATAAACATGAGAAACATGAAACATAAAGCATATATCAAGGCCAAAGCAAGCTAAATCATCTTTCCTTGTTTTCTTTACTTCATCATAAGAACACTTGTTCATTAACTTGTGGGGAAAAGCCTTAACCGACATGTAAGACCATGTGAGCTATCAACACGGAATCCGGTGTCTACCCCACATCGAAAAGGGGTGCCCTACTTGCCAAGGTAAGACCATGAACTTCTTAGCTTATGTGGATCCACTAGCTAATGTCTACTTAAAGACAACATCCTATGGTGGCAACATAGTTTAGGGGATAGAGATTGCTTTAGGAGACTCGGCCTCAACAAACGGGAGAGCTCCATCTAGAAAACCCGGCCTCTACTAACGGGAGAGCTTTCACTAGAAGACCCGGCCTCTACTAACGGGAGGGCTTCCATCTCAATATACACTCGGTGCTAAGCATAATTCCCACGGATTAGTCATTACCATATTTATATCATTAAACATGAAAAGGTACAACTAGGGTTACCAATTCAAGCTAAAATCATGCTTATAGATATTCATATTTCATGGACCTTGTCCAAGCTTACATCATTAGAATAGCTCCTTAAGAACATGGGTAATCGCCTCTTTGTTCTTCTTTTATCATAATGGGAGAATTACGTGAGAAAACCTTTCACTACTCAACCATAGCATCATCATATCATAACTTTGGTACTTTACTCTCAAAGCACCCTTAATTCATCATGCTCATATTTTATAGTTCATAGAGTTCATATGAGTTCATGCAAGTTCAACTCATATCATGCAATTCAATGCAAGCTCATGCTTAGAAAGCCATAATTAAGACAATTTACCCATACTTGAAGGAACTCACATACTAGAGGAAAGTCATGCTTTTGACTTGATCATGCTAAATTCATAAGATTATCCTCAATTCATTCATAATTCATGCTTTATTTCATAGAGAATTCATAAACCTCATCAAATCATAACTCAACCCAACAATCAAAGCATAGATTATCAAACTGGGGAGAATTAGCTTGGGATCATGGGGGTTCATGCAATCTTTACATCAAATCATGTAATTCATGCTAATTCGTGCACTAAGTTACTTTATCACGCTAAATCGTGCACTAGAAATCATAAAATCAATAATTGGAATCATAATTGAAGAACCCACAATGATTGATCACAAACCCTAATTCAATTGGGTTAGAGTAAACCTTTGAAAATCATGAAGAAGAGGAAGGGCCCATTGGAGGAAAAGACTCCTAATGGTGAACACTATCATACCTCAAAGCAATCCACAATAATTGGAGAAGATTGAAGGTCTTCAATGGAGGATTCAAGCTTCTTCTTCTTCCTTGAGAGTTGAGAGAAAAATATTTGAGAGGGGAGAATTTTGGAATGAATTAGAATGAAAGGAATTAGGCTTAGAAAGTATTTATAGGTCTTAGATTAGGGGTATAACCGACTTAGCTTAATAGGTAAACAATTAGGGAAAAGACCAAAAATCCCTTAATTAAAAACTGTCGGGGCCAATCGACGGACAGGATCTACGGTCCGTACATCCATTGACGGACCGTCCTGTTGAACCGTTAAAAGATTCAGAGAGTTGGTATCTGGGGACCCTGTAACGACGGTCTCGATTTACGGTTGGTAGGTCCATCTACAGACCGTATACCACAATCGTAGATCACTGCCTGAGTTTAAGGAGTTTGGCTAAGTCAGGGGTCATCTACGGTTACTTTCTACGGATCGTCGTTCGACTCACGAACTGTCCTGCTACCCGTAGGTCAAAGTTTAGAAACTTGGAAATCCTAAAATTTCACAGTGCCATTGACGGTCCCCACCTACTGCCCGTCAATCCATCTACGGCCCGTAGGTGGCCTCCGTAGGTCACTGTCTTCAGGTGAGTTCTGTATTTTAAAATCCTTTGGAAGCTTGGGGTGTTACAGTTGGCATATGATTAGGCATTAGAAATACACTCGACGACATAGAAAACCTCTAATAGTTACATCGTTATTGGGTGCGAGCCTCGCATTCAACAAGTTATTGGTCAACATAGTTCAACACTTAGCCATCGCCGACGTGGCATGTACATTGACATCTTCCTACGGGTCGGCATGCAGACGGCGGGCGCATGCTTCGCTTCTAGCCCAGCAAGCGGACGACGGGCTTCAAGCCCAAGTAGAAGTTCCCTTGGCCTAATGGCTTCGGGCGCAACGTGCGTTCAAAAACTCGATGGTTCACTTGATTCAGCAATTCACAGCAAGTATCTCAATTCACTACGTTCTTCATCGATGCAAGAGCCGAGATATCCATTGCCTAGAGTCGTTTGTGTTTCAAAAGAAGTACACATCCCCCAACGAACTCTACAGATTTGGTGCGAGGGGCGGGCTATCAATTTACAATCCTTTGGCGTTTTATGCACCACGATTCGTTAGTCGCTCGACAAGTATGTGAGCATGCACGCCGAGGATAATGATCCTTTGTAGGTTTAGAAAATGATCCTTCTGCATGTTCACCTACGTAAACCCTAGTCGCGCGTCGCCCCCGAGTGTTCAAATATGTTTACGGGTCGTTCTACTTTGTAGGTTTAGATAATGATCCTTATGTATGTTCACCTACGTAAACCTTGTTACGACTTCTCATTCCTCTAAATAATAAGGTTCAATCGAATTCTTGCGACGTCGTGGGCAGCGAATCGTCCATGTCACTGTGATATGAACATTTCAGCGAATCATTCGATTGGAATGAGCAAAGGACAAGGAGGCAGTCAAATACAATTCCGCTTGCACAAATGAGTTTCAAATATAAAGAATAATAGTTTTAAAAAAATATATTTTTATATATGTCGAAATTTTTCAAAAAAAATTAAATAGGAAAAAGGTAATTAAAAAAATCACCAAACACAATTCCACTTTCACAAAAGAGTTTCATACATCTAAAATAATAGTTTTCAGTAAAAAAATTGATTTTTTATATGTCGAAATTTTCCAAAAAATAATTAAATAGGAAAAAATAAAAACAAATATGAAAAACCCACCAAACACAATTACGCTTACACAAATGAGTTCGAAATATAAAAAATAATAGCTTTAAAAAAATAATTATTTTTATATATGTCGAAATTTTCCAAAAAAGTAATTAAATAGTAAATGAAATAAAATAAACTATAAAAAAACCACCAACAACAATTCCTCTTGCACAAATGAGTTTCAAATGTTAAAAAATGATAGTTTTCAATAAACATTTTTGATTTTTTTACATATCAAAATTTTTGAAAAAAATAATTAATAGGAAAAAAAATATAAAAACCGCCAAACACAATTCTACTTTCATAAATGAGTTTAAAATGTAAAAAATAATAGTGTTCAATAAAAAATATCATTTTTTTACATGTAAAAAATTTTTCGAAAAAATAATTGAATAGAAAAATAAAAGAAAATATAAAAGAACCACCAAAGACAATTCCACTTTCATCAATGAGTTTTAAATGTCAAAAATAAAAGTCTCCAATAAATTTTTTTGATTATTTTATATGTCGAAATTTTCTGAAAAAAATTAATTAAATATGAAAAAAATTTAAAAAATAAAAAAACTACCAAAATTTTTTTTACTTGCGCAAATAACTTTCAAATATAAAAAATATAATTGATTTCAAAAAGAAAAAAATATTTTTTTAATTGTCAAAATATTTCGAAAAAATAATTAAGTAGGAATTTTTTTAAAAAATATAAAAATACCACAAACCACACTATGGCTTGCAAAAATGGCATTCACATAACAAAAATAAAAGATTTCAATTTTTTTGTATCGAATTTTTCCTAAAAATAAGCGATGACATCCACTAATGTCAGGTGGGCAAGAGCGCCTCGGCCCATGTCGCTTGGGTGATGGGGGCATGGGACTGCGATTGTGCGTGGGCTTCGATCGATGTCACTTGGCTGATAAGCGCAAGGGCCTACCATTTTGTGCAGGCCATGGCCAATGTGTGTAGGGGCCCACCGATGTAGCCTTGGCGATGTGTGCATGGGCCTACCGTTGTGCGTGAGCCTAAGCCGATATAGCTTTTTCAACGTGCGTACGGCTCTACCGATGTCACTTAAGCAATGCACGCAGAGGCCTGGCCTTGTGCGCGGGAATCGACATATGTCGCTTAATCGAGGTGAGCAGGGGCCTGCCCTTGTATGCGGGCCTCGGTCGATGTCGATTAGCCGATGTTTGAAGGGGTCCGTCGATGTCTCTTGGGTGATGTGCGCAGGGGTCTGCCATTGTGTACGGACCTCAGCCGATGTCCGTAGGGGTCCGTCGATGTTGCTTGGATGATGCGTGTAGGGGCGTGCTGTTGTGTTTGGGCCTAGGTCGATATGCGTAGGGGTCCGCGGATGTTGCTTAAGCGATGCGTGCAGTGACCTGCCATTTTTTCTTGGGCGATGCGCAAAAGGGCGTATCATTGTACATGAACCTCGATTGATATCACTTGACTGATGTGTGCAGTGGTCCATTCATATCACGCACATACCATGCATTATGCGCGGGACATGACCGATGTCGCTTGACTAACGTGCGTAGAAGCTTGCTATTGTATGCAGGCCTCAATCGATGTCGCTTGGCCGACTGGGTAGGGGTCCACCGATACCACCTAGGTGATGCACGTAGGGGCTTACCATTGTGCATCGGCTTCAACCAATGTCGCTTGAACAACGTACGCAGGGTCTGCCGATCTCACCTAAGCGATGTACAGAGGCATTGTCTTGTGCGCGGTTATCAATCAATGTGCACAGGGGCCTGCCATTGTGTAAAGGCCTCATCCGATATTGCTCTACCGATGTGTGCAGGGGTTCACTAATGATTCTTAGGAGATGCACGCAGGGGTCTACCATTGTGCGCGAGCCTCGGTTGATGTCGCTTGGCCGAAGTGCACAGTGGTCTACCATTATGCGCGAGCTTTAACGATATTATTTAGGCGACGTGTGTAGAGGTCTGTCTATGTCACCTACGTGATGGACACTGCATTAGGGCCTAACCTTGTGCGCGGGCATTGAGTGATATGGCGTGGCCGATGTACGCAGGGCCTGCCGTTGTGTGCGGGCCTCATCCAATGTCACCTGCCCGATGTGTGCAGGGGTCTACTAATGCTGCCCTTGTGATTCACGTAGAGGCATGACATTGTACGCGGGCAATGGTCGATGTCACTTGGCGACATCCACAGGGGTCTTCAGATGTCGCCTAAGCGATGCACGTAAGGGCGTGATCTTGTGCGCGGGCATCAACCGATGTCACTTGGTTGATATGCGCAAGGGCATGCCGTTGTGTGCGGGCGTCAACCGATGTGCGTAGGGGCCTGTCGCTGTGTACAGGCCTCGGCCGATGTCACCTAGCCGATGTGTGTTGCGGTTTACCGATGTCGCCCTGGCGATGCACGCAGGAGCATGCCATTGTGTGTGGGCCTCGGTCAATGTCGCTTAGCTGACGTCCATAAGGGTCTGTCGATGTCGCCTAAGTGATGCGTGCAAGGGCCTGATCTTGTACGCGAGCATCAACCAATGTGCGCAGGGGCATGCCATTATATGCGGGATTTAGCCGATGTCACCTGGCAGATATGCGTAGGGTCCTGCCGTTGTATGCGGGCCTCAGCCGATGTCACCAAGTCTATGTGCGCAGGGGTCTATGGATGTCTCTTGAGCGAGACGCTCATTGGCCTGCCGATGTCATGTGGGTTTTAAGCGATGCTTGCAAGGGGCTGCCAATGTCACTTAGATGTTGCCGAGTTTGCATGTGCTTTGACATATTCCTACGCCTCCCGACATGTCACTTTTCATTAGGATTGCACTCGACATTCCAAAAAACGTATAATAGTGACGTCATTATTTGGCACAAATTTTACTATTGGCATATGATTAGGCATTAGAAATGCACTCGATGACACGGAAAACCTTTAATTGCTACATCGGTATTGGGTGCATGCATCACATTCGATAAGTTATTGGTCAACATAGTTCAACACTTAGCCGCCGCCGACGTCGCATGTGCGTTGACATCTTCCTACGTGTCGGCATGCAGACGACGAGTGCATACGTCACTTTTAGTCCAGCAAGTGGACGGCAGGCTTCAAGCCCAGACAGAAGTGCCCTCGGCCTAATGTGTTCGGGCGCAACTTGCATTCAAAAATCAATGGTTCACTTGATTCTACAATTCACAGCAAGTATTGCAATTCACTACGTTCTTCATCGATCCAAGATCCGAGATATCTATTGTCGAGAGTCGTTTGTGTTTCAAAAGAAGTATGAATCCCCCAACAAACTCTACAGATTGGGTGTGAGGGGTGGGCTATCATACAATCCTTGGCGTTTTATGCACCAAGATTCGTTAGTCGCCCGACAGGTGCGTGAGCGCGCACGCCGGGGATGGGAGGGAGACCTGCAGGCAGGGGGCTTGGGCAACCTAGCCGTGTGTCGCCCCCAAGTGTTCAAACATGTTCGCAGGTCATTCTACTTTGTAGGTTTTGATAATGATCCTCTGCATGTTCATCTACGTAAACCTTCACTATATGAAAATAAACTTTTAACGACCAACTCTTAACGATGGGATAAAAATCTAGTCGTTAGAAGTTTATTTATATAGCGACGTAATGTTTTTTCCGTGGTTAAAAGACAATTTTCAGTTTAATATTAGCAAGAGGATAAAATCGGACATTAAAAAGCATAATATCCGGTCGCTAATACTAAAAAAAGAAGGCTATTATTTCCATCCTATTAATTCACGCCCATGTCTTCCCACCCACCCCTGCAAAAGGAAAATTGAGAGTCCCAACGATATACGCCTCTTAATTCTAGTTTTAGGTTTGTTAGAGGAATATTAGCAAATTACAAAGATATACTCGATCAGCTGCGTGCTTTCTCCGATTCTTCAGGTTTTTTAGTAGAAAATAATTTGTATGTCTCTGATCTGTTTGAGATTATTCAAAAGGGATCAGCGCCTCTTGGTTTTGATAGCAGAATTCTTACTTCTCAATTCTCATTTTCACTTGCTTTTTACTGGACGAATTGTTGCTATTGATTATATCGGGACAAATGCTTGGAGTTTCCATCTCTACAAGGTAAGTTTATGTTGTTTTACCTGTGGATTAATTTATGGAACACCTATTTTTGCCCAATTTTGGATTTAGCAGTATAATTTCATCTAGGTTTCTTTTCTCTTAACCTTTTTTGTTGGTGATCCTTTGCTATCTATTTGATCTGTCTACTCATTTTAGACGATTTACATGTTGCCTTGCTGATGAACTTAGTAAATACATCAGTTGGACTTCTTAGATGAATTGAATATTTTGATTTTCTCTGTAATTGTGGTCAACTTTCCAATTTTAGATAGTTTCAGAGGGTGTTAATGCTTTATGCGCTTAATTCTTATTATTGTATTGATGAATTGAACTTAGGAATGGTTAGTCCGTATCATGATATTAATACTTACATGATGCACTTATTGTTAATTTTCCTCTGGTAGACTTTGTGCTTTCAACAGTTTTTCCAATTTAAATTTATGATAGAAGCATGTATATGGCTAGTTTAGTTAACTGGTTGTATTTTCGTGGTTTTTTGCCCAAGAAAAGGCAGCAGCATGCCTTAATAAGCTTCGGCTCTTATGGACTTTGTTCTCTGTTTCTACTAATAAGCTTCAGTTCTATGTGTTCTATTAAATGTAATTATACATTGGCTACTAGATGGACTGCTATTTGCACCTAAACAACTCGAAAGTTCCTTGAAATATACACAAATAACTCTTCCAAAATACTTGTAACTACTTAAGATATTTTTTTTCCAGTTGCATTGAATCTTGATGCCTGCAATTCTTCCATCTAATTATTGTCCATCCTAACTACTACTAGGTTGTTGTATGGGTATGTAAAATAATCAATTTGCACCAGAAGAGAGCTACAATTCTCTTTGAAAAATCAACTTGGCCATCGCTTCTTGATTGTTTTAAATGACAGATTTGAGATTTAATCTGTTAGTAAAATGCTTGTTGGTATTCACCTACTCTCTTAAGTTTATCATTTAAATCTTCTCTTTCGTTTAAATAACTTGAGCTCATATTCCTCCACCTTCAGCTTGAAAGGGGAGTATTGGAACATGTCGCACATCATCCACTCCCACTTCGACTACAGCCCCTAGTTTAGCTAGTAATCCTACGGATAGTGGATAGCTTGTTTAATGTACCTAGGTGTCGTAGGAACATATAACTTGTGTTGATATGTATGTGTGTGTGTGTGTGTATATATACACACACACACATGTGCTATACTCTCTCTTTCCCTTAATAACCAACATATATATAGAATTCCCTTTAGCTCATGCTTGTGTCTATTGTGCAACTTTAAGCAGTCATACTATCTTATTTCTATCTTAAAAATAAGAGTACGGGGGGAAGTTCTAAGTTCACAGTTCCCTCTCTATAGAAAATGTGATTTTTATGCTTCGTTCCAACCTTATGTCATTCTATATAACTAGACTTTAGCCAATTGGATTTGCAAAGTGAGCTGAATATGAGAGTATAACTTCAATCTCTTGCTTCAACTTATTTATATTGTACATTTCAACATCCAGAAGACTTGAACTGACTCCATTCCCTTTGGAATAAAATCAAGCTCTGTTTTAGGTCCATCTCTCTCAAGGAGCAAAGAAAGTAATAGCACATTCAGGTTGTCTTTTAATACATGTTTCAACTCTAGTTCTCTCTTTTTTGAACTTCATTCTTAAGTTCTTTGATTTAAAAGTCAAATTCATATGTTGATTCTCGACTTCCAAATACATAGAGCTCAATCTAGTTACCTCTGATTATTTTTCAGCTAGTTTAGAGGTGCTACTCTTAATATTTCAAACTTCTCATTAAGTTCCATTACAATATCTTATTATCCTACTTCGTCTGCATGAGATCAGTTTAAACCCTCGACCTCTTTTTTTCTAATCAATTATCACTAATAATCAAGCAGCAACCAAACACCACTAGGCAGCTCGACACGCTGCCTCTCAACTCGTGGAATCATCTCAACGCAGTTCTCATATGCCTCCCTCATCTAATTTATCTACTGTCCTAAATTCAAACTCATTGTCTCCCCCATCCTTTGAGCCTAACAATTTCAATCAATCAACTAAATGCAAGGTTTGGCAGGAAGGTATGTCCTGTACTTTCGTGTGATAATATAGGTGCTATCTATCTATCCATTAATCCTATCTTTCATGCTCACACCAAGCATGTGGAAGTCAATCATCACTTCTTCTGTGACAAAGTTGCTTACAAGGATCTCTCTGTTCAATTTCTATCCACAAAATATCAACTTGTGGATGTTCTCACCAAGCCTCTTACTTCATATTCTGATATCAGTACTCCCCTTATAAGAGATCTTGGACGTCAAGGATCAAAACTAGGACATCTAGTTTGAATAACAGCAAGGTACCCCCAAGTTGCAGCATCAGCTGACAACCCTGTCCATTTGATCAAAACTTGAGCCACAACGTTATTCCCTTTCTAAGCCATCCTTCTTTGTAGTATAGCTTCTAGATCTGGGCAATAGGGACTTGCCACATCAGTAGTAGAAGAAGCGTAATCTAGAAAAAAATTTGCTATGACAATTCTATAATCAAGCATGTCATAATTTCTAGCAATGTCAAAATTCACCATTGGCTTAACTAATTTGATGTTAAACTCGTGGATAGCAATCAAGAAACCTTCAATGTTGATATTATTTTTTTTCTTGGTCTCAACTTCAAATGGTTCACACTCAGCTTTCTCCAGTTTCTCTAGCTTTTCTTCCATTCCAATAAAGAAATTATCATATTCTACGGTGCTATTTAATTCAGCGAAGCTCATTAGTAAAGGAAGCATTTTACCTGCTACACCAAAGTCAGCTTTGTTTTTTGCGTATTCATGTGTCTGTCCCGAGTGGTTAATGACTGCAAAAGGTCGTCCATTCCTCCCAGAAGATGCAGTTCCCTCAACTGTCGGACTCATCTTACTAAGTGAAGACGGAAAAGACTGGAATGCTAGAAAAACAAATTGCATTTCTTATGAACTTGTTCTCTATTTTTACTAATAAGCTTCAACTCTTTGTTCAATTAAATTTAATCATACATCATCTACAGGATGGATGGATATTTGCACCCAAATAACTCGAAAGTCCTCGAAAGACACACAAATAACTCTTCCAAAATAGTTGTAACTACTAAGTTTTTATTTATTCTGACACAACTCCTGAAATCACTAGAATGCACACTAAAAAGTAAATCCAAAATAACTGGAAAAATTTCAAAAGTTACTGGTACATCAGACCTATTCTGCATCTTTGCTAGTAGTGTAGTGCGATTGCTTGCATTTCGTGTTCTTGCGAGCATTTTTGGTAGCTGTGTAAAGTGATACTCTAGATTTGGTGTTCTCACATTTATCTTTTCTTCTGTTTTCTTTTCTATATCATACCAAACTTACTTTATTTGTTGAATATTTGTAAAGAAAGCATTTTACCTGCTACACCAAAGTCCGTTACATTTTCACCATATTCATATGTCTATCCCAAGCTATTGATGACTGCAAAAGGTCATCCATTCTGCCCATAAGATGAAGTTTCTTTAAATGTCGGACTCATCTTTCTAAGTGAATGTGCAAAAGACAAGAACAACAGAAAGAACTGATTGAATTTCTTTTTCCAACCCACACTTTTAATTTACTCCTTCCACTACAATTATTTTTGGTCTTTCTTCAGTTATTAGGAAGAGTGATTTCTCATTCTCTTCTCATGGCTCTGTTTTCATAAACCATTAATCGCAGAAAGTTATAACCTTGGAAAGAACTGAATCAAAATGAGCTTGCCATGAGAGAACTTTCCAATCACTAGTTAACGACCCTGCATCAATATTACCCTCATTATCCAAGATAATCCAACAAAGATTCATAACTTCCAAAGCCTCCACACCACTCTTAGTATCTATAATGAACACATCAAAGAACTCTTCAAAAGAAGCTGATCCTAGTCAAATTCATATGTTGATCCTAGGCTTGCAGATTTATAGAGTTCAATCTACTTACCACAGACTATTTTTCAGCTAGTTTAGAGGTGCTTCTCTGAAGATTTCAAGCATCTCTTTAAGTACCATTACTACTTTCTCTCATCCTCCTTCTGCGTGAGATCATTTTAAAGCCTCGGCCTCATTTTTTTCTAACCAATTACCGATAAGCAGCAAGCAGAAACCAAACACCCTAGGGAGCTCGACAAGCTGCCTCTCAACTCGTGGAACCACCTCAAGTCCTCAACACATTCTTCATGTCTCTATCATCTAATTATCTACTGTCATAAATTCAAACTCATGGTCTCCCCCTTCCATTGAGCCTACCGGGTTCACTGAAGTGAATAAACACAAGGCTTGGCAGGAAGGTATGTCCTGTACTTTCATGTGATAATATTGGTGCTGCCTATTTATCTATTAATCTTGTCTTTTATGCTCGCACCTATCTAATGGAAATCGATTATCACTTCTTCCACAACATAATTGCTTGCAAGGATCTCTCTGTCCACTTTCTTTCCACAAAAGATCAACTTGTCGAGGTCCTCACCAAGCCTCTTGCTTCATATTCTGATATCATTACTTCCCTAAAAAGAGATATTGACCTCAAAGATCAAAACTAGGAAATCTAGTTTGACGAACAGTAAGGTACCCCCTAGTTGATGCATCAGTTTACAACCCTTACAATTTGACCAAAACTTGAGTCACAGCGTTATTACCTTTCTTAACCATCCTTCTTTGTAGTATAGCTTCTGGCAATAGGGACTTGCAACATCAGCAGTAGAAGAAAAGTTATCAGAAAAAGAAAAGTACAATCTGAAAAAAAAATTGCTATGACAATTGTATAACCAAGCATGTTATAATTTCTAGAAATCTCAAAATTCACCATCGGCTTAACTGACATGATGTTAAATTTGTGGATAGCAATCAAAAAAGCTTTAATGTTGATATTATTTTGTTTCTTGGTCTCAACTTCAAATGGTTCACACTCAGCTAACTCCAGTTTCTTCGCTTTCTTCCATCTCAATGAAGAAATTATCATATTCTATAGTGCTATTTAATTCAGCCAAGCTCATAACTAATAAAGGAAGCATTTTACTGTCTACACCAAAGCAAGTTCCATTTTTACCATATTTGTGTCAGTCCCAAGCTGTTGATGACTGCAAAATGTTGTCCATTCTGCCCAGAAGATGTAGTTCCATCAGTTGTCGAAAAGTAAAGTCGCAAAAGACTTGAATGACAGAAAAAATGAGCAAGAAGTTTTCTGTTTATCTTGTGATAGACTTTGTTTTCTGTTCTTACTATTAAGCTGCAGCTCTATGTTCAATTAAATGTAAGCATATATTAACTATGATATTTGCACCTAAACAACTATAATGTTCCTTGAAAGACACACAAACTACTCTTATAAAATGGTTGTAACTTCAGATTTTTATTTATCTCGCCACAACTCCTAAAATCACTGGAATGCACACTAAAAGTACAACCAAAAAACTGGAAAAATTTCCAATGTTGTTGGTACATCAAACATATTCTGTACCTTTGTTAGTAGTGTAGAGAGATTGCGTGCATTTCTTGTTCTTGCTAGCATCTTTGGTAGTTGTGTAAATTGATACTCTAAATTTGGTGTTCTTGCATTTATCTTTTCTTCTGTTTTCTTTTGTATATTACATAAGATTTACTTTATTTGTCGAATATTTGTTAGACCACTCTGTTACCATTATATCTTTCGCATATTTGTAAAGAAAGCATTTTACCTGCTACACCAAAGTCCATTTTATTTTCACCATATTCATGTGTCTGTCCCTAACTATTGATGACTGCAAAAGGTCATTCATTTTGGCCATAAGATGCACTCCTAGTATTATGGTAAAGGAGGAAAAAAAGGTAAAGAATCCCACTATGATCTGTTCTGTTTTTTTCGATGTTCTTCTTGAAATTGTTTTACGTTTGTGAGTATTATTCAACTGTCAAGCCAGGGAACCAAATGTTCTCATTTCCAACAGACCAGGTGTTATCAACTTAAAGGTTGCTTACTGACAATCTTGTTGTCTTATTCCTTTGAATTATTAGAGTTAATTACAATTTGCTTGTTCTAACCCAATTTTGATATGCTTTACTTAGTTCGAGGATCTATTGGAAGCATCCTCTCTATCTTCACAAGTAGGGGTAAGTCTTCATACACACCATCCTCTCCAAGACCCTACTTGTCAGATTTCATTGGGTATATGTTGTTGTTATTGTATCCTCTAGATATATAAGCGTTCACATGCTTTTTTAGAAACTTTAGTTTTTTGCATCCTTTTTAATAAACTAGTTTCTGAACACGTGCTTTGCACGTGTGTCCATGTAATTTTTTATAGATCGGTAATATGATTAAAATTACAGAATTACGATATTCAAAAATTCCTAGAGAATCAAATTAAAGAAATCTAATAGTGAGAAAAAACAAATAAAAACAGAAAAGAAAAAATACATCATACACATTCTTCTTAAGACTTTAATCATAACAACATAGATGGCAGAAGAAATACAAAATTAGTACACTATTTCGGGTTCTTATCAACACCTCTTCATCAATCAATCAAAATTCAAGAGTCTTCTTCACCAAGTCAAACTAAAACATAAATTAAATATTAAGTAATAATATTAATTACATGTTACCTTATAAATATAAGCTCTTAAACACAAAGGAAAATAAATTTACCTCTCGAGATAGTATTGAGAAAAATCCAAAACAACATTTTTTTACAGAAAGAAGAGAATCATAATTTACTATTCTTTTGTACATCTTTATATAGTGCAAGCAAGATAAGAAAGATGAGTAATAGATAATTATTAAAACTAATTACATGGGGAAGTTCAAAGGATAAAATAAATGAGGAGGAAATACAAAAAGACTGTAATGCAAATAATGTATTTAAGAACTTTTATAGGTAGCATCTATTAATAATTGAAAGTTACATGAATATGAAAAGAATGATTATAGATATTAAGAGTAATAATCAAATAGATAATTAAATATGAGTCATGAAGATGAATTTAAATAAATAAAGGAGAAAAATAATAAATAAATAGATAAAGAAGAGAATTTTTTTTAGTTCATATGATATTAAGTGCGATGAAAATAAATACAAAAAAAGGAAAAGATAAAAAAATGTAATTAATTAACTTTTAAAAGGATAAAAATATCTAATATCTTTCTATGGATATTTTTGTCTTTCTTCTTTTGACTTAACCCTTTTCCATTCTTAATATTTAATCATAATATGCGATGATTATTATTTAATATTTAATTAATTAGTTATTTTATAATATACTAAATTAAGTGTAGGGGCAAAATGAAAATTCAACTTTGAACTTTGCATCTTCCCACTTTTAATATAATATATATATATAAATATTTGCCATTTTGATTAATTAATATTTAACTTATTAGATATTTTATAATATTTTGAATTAGGATAAGGGTAAAATGGTATTTCAACTTTTAACTTTGTGGCTTCCCACTTATAGTATAATATGATATGCCGAGGCTTTATGTTTCTTTTTTAAAGGATTTTTTATTACTAAACTAACATAAATTTATCTTTTTACAGCTCAAGAATTTGAATATGAAGAATCTATTGTTCAAGAAACTAAGCAGCACGTTGAAGTTCAAGAGCACTTTTATTTTGTTATATTATGGGTGGTTTAAGGATAATATCGTGTGTACATAAGCTGCAATTTTTTCATTTTTAGGAGTTGAAAAAGATGATGTCATACAACTTGGAATGGTGTATCTTTATTTAGTTCTTTGTATTAATCAATGAAGTGATATAAGAATTTAATTATTTAGTATATTTTTGGATGGGTCTACGCATGAAATAATGATTATTATTCTTTAGTAGTATAATTTTTGTATCTTAGCGAATGAAAATGTGTTCTTTCAAACTCCTTTATGATTAGTTTATCAATTATTGAAATGATCATTAGCGACGGAAATTTTGGACGTCAAAAGTATTGGTGTTGAAACTAACATACAATTTACGAAGGAAATATTTGTCGTTAGAAGTACTTGTACTGATCAAATTAATTGTTGTGATTAAAGAGTTTTAACGACCGGATGACAAATTAGCACAGGGAAAATCTGGTCGCTAAAAAGGACATATAATGACCGAAATTTATGTTGTCACTAAAAATTATTTTAACGACCGGATTTCAATCCGATAGTTAACTTTTAACGTCAAGGCTTTTAGCGACCAGCGACGACCGAGTTTTTTCCGGTCGTTATTGACTTTTAGCGACCGGATTTGAACTTTCAACAACCAAATTTCCCCTCGCTAAAGACCTTATTTCTTGTAGTACTTGTTACGACTTCTCATTCTTCTAAATCATAACGTTCAATGGAATTCTTGCGGTGTCACGGGGCAGCGAATCGCCCATGTCACCACGATATGAACATTTCACCAGAACATTCGATTGGTAGGAGCAACGGGCAGTGTGTACAAAGGGCAGGGACGCAGTCAAACACAATTCCACTAGCACAAATGAGTTTCAAATATAAAAAATAATAGCTTTTTAAAAAAAATTATTTTTATATATATCGATATTTTTTGAAGAAAATTTAAATAGAGAAAAAATATAAGAAAATCACAGAATACAATTCCACTTTCACAAATGAGTTTCGAATATAAAAAATAATAGCGTTCAGTAAATTTTTTTGATTTTTTTACATGTTGAAATTTTTTCTGAAAAAAATAAATTAAATAGAAAAAAAAGAATTATGAAAAAATAACAAAACACAATTCCGCTTTCACCAATGAGTTTCAAATGTTAAAAATTAAAGTTTCCTCTATTAAAAATTGATTTTTTTATATGTCGAAATTTTCTGAAAAAATAATTAAATATGAAAAAAATAAAAAAAACCACCAAAATTTTTTTTACTTGCACATATGACTTTCAAGAATAAAAAATAATGGATTTCAAAAAGAAAAAATATTTTTTTAAATGTCGAAATTTTCTGAAAAAAATTATTAAATAGGAATACTTTTTTTAAAAAAAGATAAAAACACCACCAAACACTTTTCGGCTTGCAAAAATGAAATTCACATAAAAATAATTATAGTTTTCACTTTTTTGTATAGAATATTTCCTAAAAAAGCGATGCCATCCACTAACGTCGAATGAGCGCGAGCGCCTCAGTTGATGTTGCCTGGGCGATAGAGGCATGGGCATCAGTCGATGTCACTTGGCTGATGAGCGCAAGGGCCTACCGTTGTGTGTAGGCCTTGGTCGATGTCGTATGGCCGATGTGCGTAGGGGCTCGCCGATGTAGCCTTGTCAATTTGAACAGGGGCCTACTATTATACGTGAGCCTAAGCCGATGTAGCTTATTCAATGTGCGTACGGCTCTGTCGATGTCACCTATGCGATGCGCAAAGGCCTAGACTTGTGCGCGGGCATCGACACATGTCGCTTAACCTATGTGCATAGGGGCCTGCCCTTGTATGTAGGCCTCGATCGATGTCACTTGGATGATGTGTGCAGGAGTCCACTGATATCATGCACGGACCAGGCATTATGCCGGGACATGACCGATGTTACTTGACAGATGTGCGTAGGGGCTTGCCGTTGTATGTGGGCCTCGATCGATGTCGCTTGGCCGATGTGGGTAGGGGTCCACCGATACCACCTAGGTGATGCACGTAGGGGTTTACCATTGTGCATCGGCTTAAACCAATGTTGCTTGAACGATATGCGCAGGGTCTGCCGATGTCACCTAAGCAATGTGCAGAGGCCTTGCCTTGTGCACGGTTATCAATCAATGTGCACAGGGGCCTGCCATTGTGTAAAGGCCTCATCCAATATTGCTCTACTGATGTGTGCAGGGGTTCACTGATGCTTCTTGGGAGATGCACGCAGGGCCTGCCATTGTGCGCGAGCCTCGATTGATGTTGCTTGGCCGAAGTGCATAATGGTCTGCCATTGTGCGCGAGCTTTAACTGTATTATTTAGGCGACGTGCGCACGGGTCTGGCTATGTCACCTACATGATGGACAATGCATTAGGGCCTGACCTTGTGCGTGGGCATTGAGTGATATGGCTTGGCCGATGACGCATGGCATGTCGTTGTGTGCGGACATCATCCAATATCTCTTGGCCAATGTGTGGAGGGGTCTACTAATGATGCTCTTGTGATGCATGCAGGTGCATACCATTGTGCGTGGGTAATGGTCGATGTCACTTGGCCGACATCCACAGGGGTCTTCAGATGTCACCTTAGCGATACACGTAAGGGCGTGATCTTAGATGCGGGCATAAGCCGATGTCACTTGGCTGATGTGCGCAGGAGCCTGCCGTTGTGTACGGGCATCAACCGATGTGCGCAGGGGCCTGCCGTTGTGTATGAGCCTCGATCAATGTCGCCTGGCCGATGTGTGTAGGGGTCTGCCGATGTTGCCCTAGTAATATGCGTAGGGGCATGCCATTGTGCACGGGCCTTAGCCGATGTTGCTTAGCCGACGTCCACATGGGTCTATCTATGTCGCCTAAATGATGCATACAAGGGCCTGATCTTATGCGCGGGCAACAACCAATGTGTGCAGGGTCATGCCATTGTGTGCGGGCTTTAGCCGATGTCGCCTGGCAGATATGCGTAGGGTCCTGCCATTGTGTGCGAGCAACAACCGATGTCGCCAGGTCTATGTGCGCATGGGTATGTCGATGTCTCCTGGGCAAGACACGCAGTGGCTTGCTGATGTCACGTGGGCTTTAAGCGATGCTTGCAAGGGGCTTCAGATTTCACTTAGATGCTATCGAGTTCGCATGTGCATTGACATATTCCTATGCCTCCCGAAATGTCACTTTTCATTAGGATTGCACTCGACATCCCAAAAAACCTATAATAGTGATATCATTATTTGGCACAAATTTCTCGTTGGCATATGATTGATTAGGCATTAGAAATGCACTCGATGACAGGGAAAACCTCTAATTGCTACATCGGTATTGGGTGCGAGCATAGCATTCGACAAGTTATTGGTCAACATAGTTAATCACTTTGTCGCCGCCGACGTCGCATGTGTGTTAACATCTTCCTACGGGTTGGCATGCAGATGGAGGGCGGATGCATCGCTTCTAGCCCAGCAAGCGGATGGCGGGCTTCAAGCCCAGGCAGAAGTGACCTCGGCCTAATGGCTTCGGGTGCAACTTGCATTCAAAAACACAATGGTTCAGTTGATTCTGCGATTCACATCAAGTATCGCAATTCACTACGTTCTTCATCGATGAAAGAGCCAAGATATCCATTGCCGAGAGTCGTTTGTGTTTCAAAAGAAGTACACATCCCCTAATGAACTCTACAGATTGGGTGTGAGGGGCAGGCTATCAATTTACCATCCTTGGCATTTCAAGCACTAGGATTTGTTAGTCGCCTGATAGGTGCGCGAGCGCGCACCCCTGGGACGGGAGGCAGATTTGTAGGCAGGGGGCCTGGGCACCCTAGGCATGTATCGCCCCCGAGTTTTCAGTCATGTTCGCGGGTCATTCTACTTTGTAGGTTTTGATAATCCCATTCTACATGTTCACCTAGGTAAACCTTGTTACGACTTTTCATTTCTCTAAATGATAAGGTTCAATCGAATTCTCGCGATGTCGCGGCCATCGAATCGCCCATGTCATCACTATCTGAACATTTCACCGGATCATTCGATTAGTAGGAGCAACAGGCAGTGTGTACAAAGTGCAGGGACGTAGTCAAACACAATTCCGCTTGCACAAATGAGTTTCAATTATAAAAATTAATAGTTTTCAAAAAAAAATTATTTTTATGTATGTCAAAAAATTTTGAAAAAAATTAAATCGAAAAAATAAAAAAAAAACCACCAAACACAATTCCGCTTACACAAGTGAGTTTCAAACGTCTAAAATAATAGTTTTTAATAAAAAAATTAATTTTTATATGTGTCAAAATTTTCCAAAAAAATAATTTAATAGGAAGAAAAAAACAAATATGAAAAACCCACCAAACACAAGAAGCTTGCACAAATTAGTTCGAAATATAAAAAATTATAGTTTTCAAGAAAATAATTATTTTTATATATGTCAAAAATTTCCAAAAAGTAATTAAATAGTAAATGAAATAAAATAAACTATAAAAAAATCAACAAACACAATTCGGCTTGCACAAATGAGTTTCAAATGTTAAAAACTTATAGTTTTCAATAAAAAACTTTGATTTTTTTACATATCAAAATTTTCTTTAAAAATAATTAAATAGGAAAAAAAATATAAAAACCACCAAACACAATTCCGCTTGCACAAATAGTTTCAAATGTAAAGAATAATAGTGTTCAAATTCTGAAAAAATAATTGAATAGAAAAATAATAAAATAAAATACAAAATAACCACCAAACACAATTCCACTTTCACCAGTGAGTTTCAAATGTCAAAAATAAAAGTTTCCAATAAAACATTTTGATTTTTTTATATGTCAAAATTTTTGAAAAAATAAAAAAAAATAAAAAAACCACCAATTTTTTTTTAGTTGCACAAATAACTTTCAAATATAAAAAATAATAGATTTTAAAAAGAAAAAAATATTTTTTTACATGTCAAATTTTTTTGAAAAAAATATAAAAACATCACCAAACACACTTCAGCTTGCAAAAATGACTTTCACATAACAAAAATAAAAGTTTTCAATTTTTTTGTATCAAATTTTTCGTAAAAATAAGCGATGAAATCTACTAATGTCGGGAGGGCGCAAGTGCCTCGGTCGATGTCGCCTGGGCGATGGGGGCTGGGCATCGGTTGATGTCACTTGGCTGATGAGCGCAAGGGCCTACCGTTGTGTGCAGGCCTTGGCCGATGTGCGTAGGGGCCTGCCGATGTAGCCTTGGCGATGTGCGTGCGGGCCTACCATTGTGCATGAGCCTAAGCCGATGTAGCTTTTTCGACGTGCATAGGGCTCTGCCGATGTCACCTAAGCAATGCGCACAGAGGCCTGGCCTTGTGCGCGGTCATCGACACATGTCGCTTAACCGATGTGCGGAGGGGCCTGCCCCTTGTATAGGGACCTCGGTCGATGTCTCTTAGCCGATGTGTGAAGGGGTCCGCCGATGTCGCTTGGGCGATGTGCGCTGGGGCCTGCCATTGTGCATAGGCCTCAGTCGATGTCCGTAGGGGTCCGCTGATGTTGCTTGGATGATGCGTGTTAGGCGTGCTGTTGTGTGTGGGCCTAGGCCAATGTGTGCAGGGCTCTGCCGATGTAGCTTGAGAGATGCATGCAGGGGCCTACCATTTTTGCTTGGGCGATGCGCACAAGGGAATAACATTGTACATGAACCTCGACCGATATTGCTTGATTGATGTGTACAGTGGTCAACTGATATCTCGCACGGACCAGGCATTATGTGTGGGACATGATCGATGTCACTTGACTGACGTGCATAAGGACCTGCTGTTGTATGCAGGCCTCGATCAATATCGCCTGGATGATGTGGGTAGGGGTCTGTGGATACCACCTAGGTGATGCACGTAAGGGCTTACCATTGTGCATCGGCTTCAACCAATGTCACTTGAACGATGTGCGCAAGGTATGGCGATGTCACCTAAACGATGCGTAGAGGCCTTATCTTATGTGCGGTTATCAATATATATGCGCAGGGGCCTGCCATTGTGTAAAGGCCTTATCCAATATCTCTTTACCGATGTGCGTAGGGGTTCACCGATGCTTCTTGGGAGATGCATGCAAGAGTCTACCGTTACGGGCGAGCCTCGGTAAACGTCACTTGGCCGAAGTGCACAATGGTCTTCCATTTTGTGCGAGCTTTAACGGTATTATTTGGGCGACGTGCGTAGGGGTCTGCCGATGTCACCTACGTGATGGACACTGCATTAGGGCCTGACCTTGTGCGCGGACAGTGAGTAATATGG
This sequence comes from Solanum appendiculatum, assembly GCA_018342035.1. Taxonomy (NCBI): domain Eukaryota; kingdom Viridiplantae; phylum Streptophyta; class Magnoliopsida; order Solanales; family Solanaceae; genus Solanum; species Solanum appendiculatum. The sequence goes on from JAGDQO010001806.1 coordinate 287,663, forward strand.
CTTGGCTGATGTACGCAGGGCCTGCCGTTGTGTACGGGCCTCAGCCGATGTCGCTTGGCCGATGTGTGCAGGGGTATACTAATGCCACCCTTGTGATGCGCGCAGGGGCATGACATTGTGCTCGGGCCTTGCTCTGTCTTACTTGGTCGACATGCATAGAGGTCTGCAGATGTCGCCTAAGAAATGCACGTAGGGGAGTGATCTTGTGCACGGGCATCATCAAATGTCACATGGCTGATATGCACAGGGGCCTGCCGTTGTGTGAGGGCGTCAACGGTTGTGTGTAGGGGCCTGCCGTAATGCACGGGCCTCGACCGATACTGCTTGGCCGATGTGGGTAGGGGTCTACCAATGTCACCCTTGCGGTGCGCACAGGGGCATGCCATTGTGCGGCGGCCTCGACCGATGTCGCTTAGCTGACATCCACAGGGGTCTGTCGATGTCGCCTAAATGATGCACGCAAGGGCCTGCTCTTATGTGCGGGCATCAACAAATGTGCCCAGGGGTATGCTATTCTTTGCGGGCTTTAGCTTATGTCGCCTAGCAAATATGCGTAGGGTACTACCACTGTGTGCGGGCCTTAACCGATGTAGCCTGGCAGATATGTGAGCAGGGGTCTGTCGATGTCTCCAGGGCGAGATGAGCAGCGGCCTGCTGATGTCAACTGGGCTTTAAGGGATGCTTTCAAGAGGCTGCCGATGTCACTTAGATATTATCGAGTTCGCATGTGCGTTGACATATTCCTACCTCTCTCGAGATGTCACTTTTTATTAGGATTGCATTCGACATCCCAAAAAACCTATAATAGTGACATTATTATTTGGCACAAATTTTTCATTGGCATATGATTAGGCATTAGAAATGCACTTGACGACACAAAAAACCTCTAATTGCTACGTCGGTATTGGGTGCAAGCATGGCATTCGAGAAGTTATTGATCAACATAGTTCAACACTTAGTCGCCGCCGATGTCACATGTGCGTTGACATCTTCCTATGGTGACCATGTAGACTGTGGGTGTATGTGTTGCTTCTAGCCCACTAAGCAGATGGCGGGCTCCAAGCCCAGGCAGAAGTGCCCTCGGCCTAAAGGCTTCGGGCGCAACTTGCATTGAAAAACTCAATGGTTCACTAGATTCTGCAATTCACCGCAAGTATCGCAATTCACTACATTCTTCATCGATGCAAGAGGCGAGATTATCCGTTGCAGAGAGTCGTTTGTGTTACAAAAGAAGTACATATCCCCCAACGAACTCTAAAGATTGGGTGCGAGGGGTGGGCTATCAATTTACAATCCTTAGCGTTTTATGTAGCAGGATTCATTAGTCACCCGACAAGTTTGTGAGTGCGCATGCCGGGGACGAGAGGGAGACCTGCAGGCTGGGGGCCTGGGCAACCTAGTCGCGCGTCTCCCCCGAGTTTTCAATGTTTGCGAGTCGTTCTACTTTGTATGTTTTTATAATGATCCTTCTGGATGTTTACCTAACTAAACCTTGTTACGACTTCTCATTCCTCTAAATGATAAGGTTCAATGGAATTCTCATGACGTCGCGGGAAGTGAATCGCCCATGTCACCTCGATCTGAACATTTCACCGTATCATTCGATTGGTAGGAGCAACGGACAGTGTGTACAAAGGGTAAGGACGTAGTCAAACACAATTCCTCTTGCACAAATGAGTTTCAAATATAAAAAATAATAGTTTTCAAAAAAATTATTTTTATATATGTCAAAATTTTTCAAAAAGAAATTAAATAGAAAAAAATAATTTAAAAACCACCAAACACAATTCCACTTTTACAAATGAGTTTCAAACGTCTAAAATAATAGTTTTCAATAAAAAATTAATTTTAATATGTCGAAATTTTTCAAAAAATAATTAAATAGGAAAAAAATAAAAAGAAATATGAAAAACCCACCAAACACAATTCCGCTTTCACAAATGAGTTCGAAATATAAAAAATAATAGGTTTCAAAAAAATAATTAATTTTATATATGTCAAAATTTTCTAAAAAAGTAATTAAATAGTGAATGAAATAAAATAAACTATAAAAAACCACCAAACACAATTTCGTTTGCACAAATGAGTTTCAAATGTTAAAATATGATATTTTTCAATAAAAAAATTTGATTTTTTTACATATCGAAATTTTTCTGAAAATAATAATTAATAGGAAAAAATATAAAAACAACCTAACACAATTTCTCTTTCACAAATGAGTTTCAAATGTAAAAAAATAATATTGTTCAATAAAAAATTTTGATTTTTTCATATATCGATATTTTCTGAAAAAATAATTAAATAGAAAAAAGTAAATGAAAATATAAAAAAAACCACCAAACACAATTTCGCTTTCACCAGTGAGTTTTAAATATCAAAATTAAAAGTTTCCAATAAAAAATTGATTTTTTATATGTCGAAATGTTTCGAAAAAAATAATTAAATATAAAAAATTTTAAAAAATAAAAAAATACAAAAAAAATTTTACTTGCACAAATGACTTTCAAATATAAAAATTAATAGATTTCAAAAAGAAAAAATTATTTTTTTAAATATCAAAATTTTCTGAAAAAAATAATTAAATAAGAATTAGAAAAAAAATATATATATAAAAGCACCACCAAACACACTTCGGCTTGCAAAAGTGACTTTCACATAATAAAAATATAAGTTTTCAATTTTTTTGTATCAAATTTTTCCTAAAATTAAGCGATGAAATGCACTAATGTCGCCTAGGTGATGGAGGCATGGGCTTGGGCTTGCGCTTGTGCATGGGCATCGATTGATGTCGCTTCACTAATGAACCCAAGGGCCTATAGTTGTGTGCAGGCCTTGGCCGATGTCGTATGGCCGATGTGTGTACGGCCCGCCGATGTAGCCTTGGCGATATGCACATGGGTCTACCATTGTGCATGAGCCTAAGCCGATGTAGCTTTTTTGACATGCGTAGGGCTCTACCGATGTGACCTAAGTGATGCGCGTAGAGCCCTGGCCTTGTGCACGGGCATTGAAACATGTTGCTCAACCGATGTGCGCAGGGGTCTGCCCTTGTATGTTGGGCCTCAGTTGATGTCATTTACCCGATGTGTGAAGGGGTCCGTCAATGTCACTTGGGTGATGTGCGTAGGGGCCTTCCATTGTGCATGGGCCTCAGCCGATGTCCATAGGGGTCCACTGATGTTACTTGGATGATGCGTGTAGGGGCGTGCTATTGTGTGTGGGCCAAGGCCGATGTGCACACGGATCCACCGATGTTGCTTGAGCGATGCGTGTAGGGGCCTGCCATTTTTGCTTGGGAGATGCGCACAAGGGCGTACCATTGCACATGAACCTCGATCGATATCGCTTGACTAATGTGTGTAGTGGTCCACTGATATCACGCACGAACCAGGCATTATGTACGGGACATGACTGATGTCTTTTGAGTGACATGCGTAGGGGCCTGCTGTTGTATACGAGCCTCGACCGATGTCCCCTGGTCGATGTGGGTAGGGGTCTGTCGATACCACCTAGGTGATGCGCGCATGGGCTTAGCTTTGTGCATCTGCTTCAAGCAATGTCGCATGAAGGACGTGCGCAAGGTCTGCCGATGTCAGTTAAGCGATTCACAAAGGCTTTGCCTTGTACACGGTTATCAACCAATGTGCGCAGGGGCCTGCCATTATGTAATGGCCTCATCCAATATAGTTTTACTGATGTGTGCAGGGGTTCATCAATGCTTCTTGGGAGATGCACGTAGGGGTCTGTCGTTGTGTGCACGCCGCCCTTGTGATGCACGCAGGGGCATGACATAGTGTGTGGACCTTGGTCGATGTCACTTGGCTGACATCCACAGGGGTCTGTAGATGTTGCCTAAGCTATGCCCGTAGGGGCATGATCTTGTGTGCGGGGATTAACCGATGTTACTTGGCTGATGTGCGCAGGGGCCTGCCGTTGTGTGCAGGCGTCAATCGATGTGTGAGGGGCATGCCGCTGTGTACGGTCCTCGGCCGATGTCGCCTGGTCGATGAGCGTAGGTAGGGGTCTACCGATGTTGCCCTAGCGATGCGCGCATGGGCATGCCATTGTGCGCTGGCCTCAGCCATTGTTGCTTAGCCGACGTCCACAGGGGTCTATCGATGTCACCTAAATGATGCACGCAAGGGCCTGATCTTGTGCACAGGAATCAACCAATGTGCGCAGGGGCATGCCATTGTGTGCGGGCTTTAGCCGATGTAGCTTGGAAGATATGTGTAGGGTCCTGCCATTGTGTGTGGGCCTCAGCCAATGTCGCTAGATGATGTGCGCAGGGGTCTGTCGATGTCTCCTAGGCAAGAAGCGCAGCGGCCTGCCGATGTCAAGTGGGCTTTAAGCGATGCTTGCAAGGGTTTACCGATGTCACTTAGATGCTGCCGAGTTCGCATGTGCGTTGACATATTCCTACACCTCCCGACATGTTACTTTTCATGAGGATTACACTCGACATCCCAAAAAACCTATAATAGTGACATTATTATTTGGCACAACTTTTCCGTTGGCATATGATTAGGCATTAGAAATGCACTCAACGACACGAAAAACCTCTGATTGCTACATCAGTATTGGGTGTGAGCATCGCATTCGATAAGTTATTGGTCAACATAATTCAACACTTTGCCACTGCCGACGTGGCATGTGCATTGATATGTTCCTATGGATCGGCATGCAGACGACGGGCGCATGCGTTGCTTCTAGCCCAGCAAACGGATGGCGGGCTTCAAGCCCAAGCAGAAGTGCCCTAAACCTAATGGCTTCAAGCGCAACTTGCATTCAAGAACTCAATGGTTCACTTGATTCTGTAATTCACAGCAATCATAGCAATTAACTACATTCTTTATCGATGCAAGAGCTGAGATATACATTTCCGAGAGTCGTTTGTGTATCGAAAGAAGTACACATCCCCCAACGAACTCTACAGTTTGGGTGTGAGGGTTGGTCAATCAATTTACAATCCTTGGCGTCTATGCATCAGGATTTGTTAGTCGCCTAAAAGGTGCGCAAGCGCGCACGCCGAGGAGGGGAGGGAGACCTGCAGGCAGGGGGCCTGGGCGCCCTAGCCTCGCGTCACCCCCGTGTGTTCAAACATGTTCATGGGTCGTTCTACTTTGTAGGTTTTTATAATGATCCTTCTGCATGTTTACCTACGTAAACCTTGTTACGACTTCTCATTCCTCTAAATGAGAAGGTTCAATGGAATTTTCGCGCGTCGCAGGCAGCGAATTGCCTGTGTCACTGCGATCAGAACATTTCACCGGATCATTCGATTGGTAGGACCAACGGACAGTGTGTACAAAAGGCAGTGACGTAGTCAAACACAATTCTGCTTGCACAAATGAGTTTCAAATATAAAAATAATAGTTTTCAAAAAAAATATTTTTTATATGTCAAAATTTTTTTTAAAAAAAATAATAAAAAAATAAAAAAAACCAGCAAAAACAATTCTGATTTCACAAATGAGTTTCAAAAGTCTAAAATATTAATTTTCAATAAAAAATGATTTTTTTATATGTCAAAATTTTCTAAAAAAATAAAAACAAATATGGAAAATCCACCAAACACAATTCCTCTTGTACAAATGAATTCGAAATATAAAAAATAATAGTTCTCAAAAAAATAATTTTTATATATGCCAAAATTTTCTAAAAATGTAATTAAATAGTAAATGAAACAATATAAACTATAAAAAACCACTAAACACAATTCCGCTTGCACAAATGAGTTTCAAATGTTAAAAATGATAGTTTTCAATTAAAAAATTGATTCTTTTACATATCCAAATTTTTTGAAAAAATAATTAATTAGGAAAAAAATATAAAAACCACCAAACACAATTCCGCTATCACAAATGAGTTTCAAATGTAAAAAATAATAGTGATCAATAAAAAATTTTGTTTTTTATATGTCGAAATTTTCTGAAAAGAATAATAAAATTGCAAAAAACAAAAAGAAAATATAAAAAGACAATCAAACACAATTCCACTTTCACCAATGAGTTTCAATTATAAAAATTAATATTTTACGAAAAAAAAAATTAAATACGAAAAAGTTAAAAAAAAAAAAAACCACCCAAAAAAAATTTATTTGCACAAATAACTTTTAAATATAAAAAATAATAGATTTCAAAAAGAAATATTTATTTTTTTAATGTCAAATTTTTCTGAAAAAAAATTTAAACAAGATTAAATTTTTTTATTTTATAAAAACACCACCAAACACATTTCAGCTTGTAAAAATGACTTTGTCGCCTGGGCGATGGGTACGTGGGCCTGCCCTTGTTCGTGGGAATCGGTTGATGACACTTGGCTGATGAGCGCAAGGGCCTACCATTGTGTTCAGGCCTTGGCCGATGTGCGTAGGGTCCCGCCATAGCTTTGTCAATATGCACATGGGCTTATCGTTGTGCGTGAGCCTAAGCCGATGTAGCTTTTTCAAAGTGCGTAGGGCTCTGCTGATGTCACCTAAGAGATGTGCGCAGAGGCCATGCCTTGTGAGCGAGCATCAGTACATGTCGCTTAACTGATGTGCGCACGGGCTTGCCCTTGTATAGTGTCCTTGGTCAATGTCGCTTGGCCGATGTGTGATAGGGTCCGTTGATGTCATTTGGGTGATGTGCGCAGGGGCCTGCCATTGGGCACGGGCCTCTTCCAATGTCCATAGGGGTTCGCTAATGTTGCTTGGATTATGCGTGTAACGGCGCGCTGTTGTGTATAGGCCTATTCCGCTGTGCGCAGGGGTCCGCCGATGTTGCTTCAGCAATGCGTGCAGAAGCCTGCCATATTTTCTTGGGGGATGCACACAAGGGCGTACCATTGTACATGAATCTCGACTGATATCGCTTGACTAATGTGTGCAGTAGTCCACTGATATCACGCACGAACCAAGCATTATGTGCGGGACATGACCGATGTTGCTTGACTAACGTGCGTAGAGGCTTGATGTTGTATGTGGGCGTCAATCGATGTCGATTGGCCGATGTGGGTAGGGGTCCATCGATAGCACCTAGGTGATTCACTTAGGGGCTTACCATTGTGCATCGGCTTCAACCAATGTTGCTTGAACAACGTGTGCAGGGTCTGCCAATGTCACCTAACCGATGTGCAGAGGCCTTGTCTTGTGCGCGGTTATCAATCAATGTGTGCAGGGGCCTACCATTGTGTAAAGGCCTCATCCGATATCGCTCTACCGATGTGCGCAGGGGTTCACTGATGCTTCTTCGGAGATGCACGCAGGGGTCTACCATTGTGCGCGAGCCTCGGTTGATGTGGCTTGGCCGAAGTGCACAGTGGTCTGCCATTGTGCGCGAGCTTTAACGGTATTATTTAGGCGACGTGTGCAGAGGTAGGCCTATGTCACCTACGTGATGGACACTGCATTAGGGCCTAACCTTGTGCATGGGCATTGAATGATATGGAGTGGCCGATGTACATAGGGCCTGCCATTGTGTGCGGGCCTCATCCAATGTAACCTGGCCGATGTGTGCAGGGGTCTACAAATGTTTCCCTTGTGATGCACGCAGGGGCATGACATTGTGCGCGGGCAATGGTCGATGTCACTTGGCCGACATCCACAGGGGTCTTCAGATGTCGCCTAAGCGATGCACGTAAGGGCGTAATCTTGTGCGCGGGCATTAGACGATGTCACGTGGCTGATATGCGCAGGTGCCTGCCGTTGTGTGCGGGTGTTAACAGATGTGTGCAGGGGCCTGCCGTTGTGTACAGGCCTCGGTCGATGTCACCTAGCTGATGTGTATTACGGTTTACTGATGTCACCCTGACGATGCACGTAGGGGCATGTCATTGTGCGTGGGCCTCAACCGATGTCACTTAACTGACGTTTACAAGGGTCTGTCAATGTCGGCTAATTGATGCGCGCAAGAGCCTGATCTTGTGCGAGGGCATCAACCAATGTGCGCAGGGGCATGCCATTGTGTGCGGGTTTTAGCCGATGTCGCCTGGCAGATATGCATAGGGTCCTGCCGTTATGTGCGGGCCTCGGCCGATGTCACCAGGTCTATGTGCGTAGGGGTCTGTGGATGTCTCCTGAGCGAGACGTGCAGCGGCCTGCCGATGTCACGTGGGTTTTAAGCGATGCTTGCAATGGGCTGCCGATGTCACTTAGATTTTTCCAAGTTTTCATGTGCGTTGACATATTTCTATGCCTAGGACATGTCACTTTTCATTAGGATTGCACTCGACATCCCAAAAAAGCTATAATAGTTACATCATTATTTGGCACAAATTTTACTATTGGCATATGATTAGGCATTATAAATACACTCGACGACATGGAAAACCTTTAATTGCTACATCGGTATTGGGTGCATGCATTACATTCGATAAGTTATTGGTCAACATTTAGCTGCCGCCGACGTCGCATGTGCATTGACATCTTTCTAAGGATTGACAAGCGGACTGCGGGCTTCAAGCCCAGACAGAAGTGCCCTCGGCCTAATGGCTTTGGGCGGAACTTGCATTCAAAAAATCAATGGTTCACTTGATTCTACAATTCACAGCAAGTATCGCAATTCACTACGTTCTTCATCGATTCAACAGCCGCGATATCTGTTGCCGAGAGTCATTTGTGTTTCAAAAGAAGTACGAATCCCCCAACAAACTCTATAGATTGGGTGCGAGGGGTGGGCTATCATACAATCCTTGGCGTTTTACGCACCAGGATTCGTTTGTTGCCCGACAGGTGCACTAGCACGCATGTCGGGGACGGGAGGGAGACTTGCAGGCAGGGGGCCTGGGTACCCTAGCCGTGTGTCGCCCCCGAGTGTTCAAATATGTTCGCTAGTCATTTTACTTTGTAGGTTTTGATAATGATCCTTCTGCATGTTCACCTACGTAAACCTTGTTACAATTTCTCATTCTTCTAAATTATAATGTTCAATGGAATTCTCACGGCGTCGCGGGCAACAAATCTCCCATGTCACCACGATCTGAACATTTCACCAGATCATTCGATTGGTAGGAGCAACGGGCAGTGTGTACAAAGGGCAGGGACGTAGTCAAACACAAATCCGCTTGCACAAGTGAGTTTTGAATATAAAAAATAATAGTTTTGTAAAAATATTATTTTTATATATGTTGAAATTTTTTGATGAAAATTTAAATAGAGAAAAAAAAAAAACCACTAAATACAATTCCGCTTTCACAAATTAGTTTCAAATGTAAAAAATAATAGTGTTCAACAAAAAAAATTGATTTTTTTTACATGTAAAATTTTTCTGAAAAAAAAAAATTAAATAGAAAAAAAAAGAAATATAAAAAATCATTATACACAATTCTGCTTTCACCAATGAGTTTCAAATGTCAAAAGTAAAAGTTTCCTGTATAAAAAATTAATTTTTTTATATGTCGAAATTTTCTGAAAAAATAATTAAATATGAAAAAAATTTTAAAAATAAAAAAAACCACCAATTTTTTTTACTTGCACAAATGACTTTCAAGTATATAAAATAGTTGATGTCAAAAAGAAAAAATATGTTTTTAAATGTCAAAATTTTCTAAAAAAAATTATTAAATCGGATTTTTTTAAAAAAAAGAAGATAAAAACACCACCTAACACTTTTCGGCTTGTAAAAATGGCTTTCACATAACAAAAATAATAGTTTTCACTTTTTTTGTATCGAATATTTCCTAAAAATAAGCGATGACATCCACTAATGTCAAATGGGCGCGAGCGCCTCGGTCAATGTTGCCTGGGCGATAGGGGCATGGGCCCGTGCTTGTGGGTGGGCATCGGTTGATGTCACTTGGCTGATGAGCGCAAGGGCCTACCATTGTGTGTGTAGGCCTTGGTCGATGTCGTATGGCCGATGTGCGTAGGGGCTCGCCAATGTAGCCTTGGAGATGTGAGCGGGGGCCTACCATTATGCGTGAGCTTAAGCTGATGTAGCTTATTCAATGTGCATAGGGCTCTGTCGATGTCACCTATGTGATGCGCAAAGGCCTAGCCTTGTGCGCGGGCATCGACACATGTCGCTTGATCTATGTGCATTGGGGCCTGCCCTTGTATGCGGGCCTCGATTGATGTCACTTGGATGATATGTGTAGGGGTCCACTGATATCACGCACGGACCAGGCATTATGCGCGGGACATGACCGATGTTGCTTGACTGACGTGCATAGGGGCTTGTCGTTGTATGTGGGAATCCATCGATGTTGTTTGGCCGATGTGGGTAGGGGTCCGCCGATACCACCTAGGTGATGCATGTAGGGGTTTACCATTGTGCATTGGCTTAAACCAATGTCGCTTGAACGATATGCGCAGGGTCTGTCGATGTCACCTAAGTGATGTGCAGAGGCCTTGCCTTGTGTGTGGTTATCAAACAATGTGCGCAGGGGCCAGCCATTGTGTAAAGGCCTCATCCAATATTGCTCTATCGATGTGCGCAGGGGTTCGCTGATTCTTCTTGGGAGATGCACGCAAGGGTCTGCTATTGTGCGCGAGCCTTGATTGATGTCGCTTGGCCGAAGTGCATAGAGGTCTGCCATTGTGCATGAGCTTTAACAGTATTATTTAGGCGACGTGCGCAGAGGTCTGCGTATGTCACCTACGTGATGGACACTGCATTAGGGACTGACCTTGTGCGTGGGCATTGAATGATATGGCTTGGACAATGTACGCAGGACTTGCCGTTATGTGTGGGCCTCATCCAATATCGCCTGGCCGATGTGTGCAGGGGTCTACTAATGCTGCCCTTGTGATGCACGCAGGGGCATGACATTGTGCGTAGGTAATGGTCGATGTCACATGGCCGACATCCACAGGGGTCTTCAGATGTCACCTAAGTGATGCACGTAAGGGCGTGATCTTGTGTGCGGGCATCAGCCAATGTCACTTTGCTGATGTGCGCAGGGGCTTACCGTTGTGTGTGGGCGTCAACCGATGTGCGCACGGGCCTGCTGTTGTGTATGGGGGTTGACCAATGTCGCATGGCCGATGTGCGTAGGGGTCTACCAATGTCACCCTGGTGATGCGCGCAGGGGCATGCCATTGTGCACAGGCCTCGGCCAATGTTGCGTAGCCGACGTCCTCAGGGGTCTATCGATGTCGCCTAAATGATGCATACAAGGGCCTGATCTTGTGCGGGGCAACAACCAATGTATGCAGGGGCATGCCATTGTGTGCGGGCCACAACCGATGTCGCGTCTATGTGCGCAGGGGTATGTCGATGTCTCCTGGGCCAGACACACAGCGGCCTGCCGACGTCACGTGGGATTTAAGCAATGCTTCCAAGGGGCTGCCAATGTCACTTAGATGCTGTCGAGTTCGCATGTGGATTGACATATTCCTACGCCTCCCGAAATGTCACTTTTCATTAGGATTGCACTCGACATCCCAAAAAGCCTATAATAGTGATATCCTTATTTGGCACAAATTTTTTGTTAGCATATGATTAGGCATTAGAAATGCACTCGACGACAGGGAAAACCTCTAATTACTACATCGGTATTGGGTGCGAGCATCACATTCAACAAGTTATTGGTAACATAATTAACCACTTAGCTGCTGCCGACGTCGCATGTGTGTTAACATCTTCCTACGGGTCGGCCTGCAGATGAAGGGCGCATGCATCGCTTCTAGCCCAGCAACCAGACGACGGGCTTCAAGCCCAGGCAGAAGTTTCCTCGGCCTTATGGTTTCGGGTGCAACTTGCATTCAAAAACACAATGATTCAGTTGATTCTGCAATTCACAGCAAGTATCGCAATTCACTACGTTCTTCATTGATGCAAGAGCCGAGATATCTGTTGCCGAGAGTCATTTGTGTTTCAAAAGAAGTACACTTCCCCCAATAAACTCTACAGATTGGGTGCGAGGGGCGTGCTATCAATTTACCATCCTTGACATTTCATGCACCAGGATTTGTTAGTCTCCTGACAGGTGCGCGAGCCCGCTTGCGTGGGACGGGAGGGAGATCTGTAGGCAGGGGGCCTGGGCACCCTAGTCGTGCGTCGCCCCCGAGTGTTCAATCATATTCGCGGTTCATTCTACTTTGTAGGTTTTGATAATGATCCTTTTTCATGTTCACCTAGGTAAACCTGCTACCACTTCTCATTTCTCTTAATGATAAGGTTCAATCGAATTCTCGTGACGTCGCGGGCAACGAATCGCCCATGTCCCCTCTATCTGAACATTTCACTGGATCATTCGATTGGTAGGAGCAACGGGTAGTGTGTACAAAGGGCAGGGACATAGTCAAACACAGTTCCGCTTGCACAAATGAGTTTCAATTATAAAAATTAATAGTTTTCAAAAAAAAATTATTTTTATGTATGTCAAATTTTTGGAAAAAAATCAAATTGAAAAGAATAATAAAAAAGCCACCAAACACAATTCCGCTTTTACAAGTGAGTTTCAAACGTGTAAATTAATAGTTTTCAATTAAAAAATTAATTTTTATGTATGTCGAAATTTTCTGAAAAAGTAATTTAATAGAAAAAAATAAAAACAAATATGAAAAGCCCACCAAACAAAGTTCCGTTTGCACAAATGAGTTCGAAATATAAAAAATAATAGCTTCTTAAAAAATATTTATTTTTACATGTGTCAAAATTTTCCAAAAAAGTAATTAAATAGTAAATGAAATAAAATAAACTATAAGAAAACCTTCAAACACAATTCTGCTTGCACAAATGAGTTTCAAATGTTAAAAAATTATAGTTTTTAATAATTTTTTTTGATTTGTATACATATCGAAATTTTCTTAAAAAATAATTAAATAGGAAAAATATATAAAAATCGCCAAACAAAATTCCGCTTGCACAAATGAGTTTCAAATGTAAAGAATAATAGTGTTCAATTTCTGAAAAAAATAATTAAATAGAAAAATAATAAAAGAAAATACAAAATAACCACCAAACACAATTCCGCTTTCACCAATGAGTTTAAAATGTCAAAAATAAAAGTTTTCAATAAAAATATTTGATTTTTTTATATGTCGAAATTTTTTGAAAATAAAAAATAAAAAAAAACCACCAAAAAAATTCACTACAAGAAACTTGACTTTTAACGACCATTTCTTAACGAAGGGTTATGTATCCGGTCGCTATTGTTGTATTTGTAGCAACCAGATTTTTTTTCTAGTCTTTAAAAGTGTAATTTTCTTTCTACAATAAAAAACGATAAATAGCACGTCGTTAAAAAATATAACTTTGTGTGTTAATACAAAACTAACCTAAATAAAAAAGAACCCAAGTTTTTTAACTTCTCTCTTAAACTTCCCTCAGCGTGAAAAACCCCATTCCCACCCCAACCAAATAAAATTAACAAAAAACCCTCTTCCTCAAAACACCACGATGCCTTCCTATTCCTCTATGGTGGAGATTTGAACTCCCATTCTTCATTGCAACGACTTGCCTTCTCTGATGGCGATTTGAACTTGGACACCCACTCTACACATCTCGTGAATTTGTCTTGGCTTAGGGTTTGTTCTCCTTCTTGTCCAGGTAAGTTTTTGATTATTTCTTCTTGAAGTTGTAATTTTTATCGTTGTAGAATTTTCTTTGAAAATCAAATTGAGGACATTCAATTTGAAAATTTTCAATTTTTAGAGCAAAATATATCCATTTTCGTTGATTGTTCAGGTATAATGCTAAATTTTATGAATGAGGTAAAATACACTTAACCTTTTGCATTTCCTGACTCCCATTTTTTCTCTTCTCTGTTTCTAATGTTTATCATCAATTTTCTATTTTTTGTTTATACTTTCTGTTGGATATGCGATTCATTCACTGTTTGTGTGTTAAAGTTTGTCTTTTTCTGAACATTTTTAGGCTCTTTAGGTAGTTTTATGATATTTAGGTAAATTTTAAAAAAATAGTTGGCTGTCTTTTGTTGTGAAATGAAATAGTTTATCAATTGGCCTTCTGTTCATGTGATTCATTTATCTAAATTTGAGGTCAATCTAGCTTCCGTGTGAATGTTATATTGTGCACATTGTAGAATTTGGTATGCTGGATATCTTCTAAAAAGACAGTTGAGTATGCATATATCCTGATGCATCCATGCTCAATAAGGATATGTTTGGCATATAATTTTGTTCTTTTCAACTATACAAGTTGTCTTCCAGATATTAGATTTTGATAAAATTAAGTGAGTTATCTATTTTAGTGTATCAGGTTGATTCTTGATTGAAAGAATTGTAAGAATCACTTGTAGAACATGGAGATATCGTTGTTGAAATGTCATATATATATAGACGATTGTGAAATGATATGCTTACTATAAGCTCTCTAGCTTGTTTAAATTTTTAAAGTTGTTTATGAACACTAAATCTATTAATTGAGTGTCATTTTATCTCTTGCGATAACACTTCTTCCCATATTACATGTGTTTGATCACAAGTGATGTTAGTGGTAACAACTATTTTTTTTTAAAGAACAAAAATTGAATTTCACATTCAAAAACCCCCTGAGAATCAGGATTTTAGAGTGTCGTTATCAATAATATAAATTGACAGGCCATGGCCGGCCGATATTGATCACACCAATCTAGCGACAAAATGTTGACTGCTTCTATAGGTTCCTTTAAAGTTGTGAGAAAAATGAAAAACGTAATACAAATCGAACCAAGTCTTTGCCTTCATGAACTCTTTGAAGATCAAACAATCAACTTAACTCATGAAGAACTTGGCGTAGTCTCAGATTTTTCTATCTCCATTGGCTTGGCAGCAGGTAGTACTTCGCTGGTGGCAATGGTACCGATAGTTGCATTTGCATTTCCTGCATTAGAACTCTTTGCACTCGGAGGTTGTTGCTCACCTCATTGAGGAGATTAACATGACGGTGTCTCAAGAGTTTCTGGCTTAGGCCTTGTCATTATAGGCCTAAAGACCCTATCAAGTGCCTCTGCCTTCCTTCGAACATCAGCTGACAAATGAACAGGGTTGGCATATTTTGGAAGAGGATCCTGCTGTTGGCTTTTCTCTCTAAACAAAGCCTCAGCTTCGACACACTCGTTCACAACATTCTGCTTCTCCGCTAAATCAATGTGGTCAAACATAGGATTAGTTGACACTGCTGCCTCTCTCTAACTATTAATGCAATAAATATATTGGTCAATCACAGGACCCCTCTTCGTATACTCCTTATATCATTTGTATATCAGGTCACCTTGATTTTTAAGCTCCTCAAGCTTGGCAATGTAAACACCCCTAGTTTCGTCCTCTCAATCTTCATACAACCAAATCTTCCATTTCTTGAAGTTTAGCAATAAATTGTTCTCTTTCTGAATCAGTTACAAACTCTTGATATCTATCTGAAAGCTTATCCCAAAGGTCATAAACATAGGACTCAACAACATTCTTCCTGTCCTTTATCTCTTCCATTACACGGTCCTGAAGAGCCATTTCAAATTCTTTCGCATCAGCCTTTTGAACATCAGCAGCTGCCATTGCACCATAAGCAATCTCAGTCACTGGTACAAATGTCTTCTTGACCTTTTTCTTAGGTTCTTCAACCTTAGCATCTGTCTCCATTTGGACATGTTTGTTTCCAGACTCTGGAACACCATTCTCAACCCTTGAAGCAACTCCAGCTCCTTTTGCATCCTGCATATTTACATTAGTTTTTGGTGTAGTTGAAGGAACAACATCAACTGAAGCTTCATCTGTTTCCATTTTGGCAGATTCCTTAGCTGTCTCTTTCACAACTGGGACTTCCACCTCTTCTTCTTCGAAAAGCGTTATAAGTTATCCCACATACATGGTGGAATAACTATCACATGATAACTTATTCCGGGATAATTAATCTCAGGATAACTTATTTCCAACCAAACGACCCCTTAGTGTATGGACGACTCCTATACATTTGTGTTTGATTTATTTGTGGTTAATCCTGATTTCGTTGAAGAGAAAAGGAGATAAACATAGAAGAAAAATGTATAAGAAATTTTAACTTATTTCCAACAAAACGACCCCTTAGTGTATGGACGACTCCTGTAAATTTGTATTTGATTTATTTGTGGTTAATCCTGATTTCGTTGAAGAGAAAAGGAGATAAACATAGTAGCAAATATATATAAGAAATTTTATTATCAAGTTGACATAAATTTGTTATTTTAGCAGATCAAGAATTTTAAATTTGAAGAACCAGCCTGCATCAGATCAGAGTGAAGCAGAAGCATGAGCAACTGAAAATGAAAGACCAAGTTGAAGCACAAGACAAACCTATTTTTTATGTTTTAGGAATTATTTGCAGATTTTCTCATTTATACATATTATATACAATTTTATTCTCTTTTGTAAGGAGTTGATATTTAATGTCTTATCATTAGGATAGGTAATTTTATGTAATGCGACACTTCACTTCTTTGTAATTTACTATAAAATTTCATATGAATAATCACAATATTGATTATTTGGTCATTAGCTTGTTTATAGTGATCAATTAGATTTTCAAAAATCGGATGTCATTGAAAGTTGATAGATAATTAGCAAAGGAAAAATCTGGTTGCAAAAAGCACTTTCAACGATCAGATTTGTCATCGTAAAAAGATTTTTAATGACCAAAATGACAACTAACGAAGGGAAAAACCGGTCACAAAATAAAGTTCTAACGACCGTATTTCTTGTTGTCACTAAATGTTTTTAACGACCGGATTAAAAATTCGGTCGTTAACTTTTAATGACGGAGCTTTTAACGACCGGTGATGACCAATTTTTGTCCGTTCGTTATAGACTTTTAACAACCGGATTTGGACATTTAACGACAAAATTTCCTTTTGCTAAAGGTCATTTTTCTTGTAATGATTTTTAATTACACAAATGACTTTCAAATATAAAAAATAATAGATTTCAAAAAGAAATTTTATTTTTTTAAATGTCAAATTTTTCTGAAAAAATAATTAAATAGGAATTTTTTTTAAAAAAATATAAAAACATCACCAAACACACTTCGACTTGCAAAAATGACTTTCACATAACAAAAATAAAAGTTTTCAATTTTTTTGTATCGAATATTTCCTAAAAATAAGCGATGACATCTACTAATGTCGGGAGGGCACGAGTGCCTCGGCCGATGTCGCCTGGGTGATGGGGGCATGGGCCTGCACTTGTGCATGGGCATCGGTTGATGTCACTTGGCTGATGAGCGCAAGGGACTACTATTGTGTGCAGGCCTTGGCCGATGTGCGTGCGGGCCTACCATTGTGCATGAGCCTAAGCCGATGTAGCTTTTTTACGTGCGTAGGCTCTGCCGATGTCACCTAAGCGATGCGTACAGAGGCATGGCCTTGTGCGCGGTCATCGACACATGTCGGTTAATCGATGTGCGGAGGGGCCTGCCCTTGTATGGGGACCTCGGTCGATGTCGCTTGGCCGATGTTTGAAGGGGTTTGCCGATGTCGCTTGGGTGATGTGCTTTAGGGCCTGCCATTGTGCACATGCCTCAGTCGATGTCCGTAGGGGTCTGCAGATGTTGCTTGGATGATGCGTGTTGGGGCGTGCTGTTGTGTGTGGGCCTAGGCCAATGTGTGCAGGGTCTGCGGATGTTGCTTGAGCGATGCGTGCATGGGCCTACCATTTTTGCTTGGGCGATGCGCATAAGGGCGTAACATTGTACATGATCCTCGACCGATATTGCTTGACTGATGTGTGTAGTGGTCCACTGATATCACAAACGGACCAGGCATTATGTGTGGGACATGATCGATGTCGCTTGACTGACATGTGTAGGGGCCTGCCATTGTATACAGGCCTTGATCGATATCGCCTAGCTGATGTGGGTAGGGGTTAGTCGATACCACCTAGGTGATGCACGTAAAGGCTTACCATTGTGCATCGGCTTCAACCAATGTCACTTGAATGATGTGCGCAGGGTATGGTGATGTCACCTAAGCGATGCATAGAGGCCTTACCTTGTGTGCGGTTATTAATATATATGTGCAGGGGCCTACCATTGTGTAATGGCGTCATTCGATATCACTTTACTGATGTGTGCAGGGGTTTACTGATGCTTCTTGGGAGATGCACGTAGGGCTCTATCATTGTGCGCAAGCCTTAGTTGATGTCGTTTTGCCGAAGTGCACAACGGTCTTCCATTGTGCACGAGCTTTAATGGTATTATTTGGGTGACGTGCGTGGGGGTCTGCCGGTGTCACCTACGTGATAGAAATTGCATTAGGGCCTGACCTTGTGTGCGGGCATTGAGTTATATGGCCAGGCCGATGTACGCAAGTCCTGCCATTGTGTCAGGCCTCAGTCGATGTTGCCTTGCCGATGTTTGCAGAGGTCTACTAATGCCGCCCTTGTGATGCGATCAGGGGCATGACATTTTGTGTGGGCCTTGGTCGATGTCACTTGGCCGACAGCCACAGGTGTCTGCAAATGTTGCCTAAGCGATGTACGTAGGGGCGTGATCTTGTGTGCGGGCATCAACCGATGTCACTTGGCAGATGAGCGCAGGGGCCTGCTGTTGTGTGCGGGCGTCAACCGATGTTCAAGGGGCCTGCCATTGTGTACGGGCCTCGACCGATGAGCGTAGGGGTCAACTGATGTTGCCCTAGTGATGCGTGCATGGGCATGCCATTGTGTGCGGGCCTCGGTCGATGTCGCTTAGCCAACGTCCACATGGGTCTATTAATGCCACCTAAATGATGCACGTAAGGTCCTGATCTTGTTCACGGGAATCAACCAATATGCGCAGGGGCATGCCATTGTGTGCGGTCTTTAGCCGATGTCGCCTGGAAGATATGTGTAGGGTCCTTCCGTTGTGTGCGGGTCTCAACCGATGTGGCCAGGTTGATGTGCGCAGGGGTCTGTCGATGTCTCCTGGGCGAGATGCGCAGCGGCCTTCCGTTGTCATGTGGGCTTTAAGCGATGCTTGCAAGGGTCTACCGATGTCACTTAGATGCTTCCGAGTTCGCATGTGGGTTGACATATTTCTACGCCTCCCGACATGTCACTTTTCATTAGGACATCCAAAAGAACCTATAATAGTGACATCATAATTTGGCACGAATTATCCGTTGGCATATGGTTAGACATTAGAAATGCACTCAACGACACGGAAAACCTCTAATTGCTACATCAGTATTGGGTGTGAGCATCACATTCGACAAGTTATTGGTCAACATAGTTCATCACTTGCCACCACGCATGTGCATTTTCAAGTTCCTACGGGTCGGCATGCAGATGACGGGCGCATGCATCACTTCTAGCCTAGCAAGCGGGATGGCGGGCTTCAAGCCCAGGCAAAAGTGTCCTCGGCGTAATGGCTTCGAGCGCAACCTGCGTTCAAGAACTCAATGGTTCACTTAATTCTATAATTCACAGCAAGCATCGCATTTCACTACGTTTTTCATTGATACAAAAGTTGAGATATCCATTGCCGAGAGTCGTTTGTGTTTCGAAAGAAGTACACATCCCCCAACGAACTCTACAGAGTGGGTGTGAGGGGTGGGCTATCAATTTACAATCCTTGGCGTTCTATGCATCATGATTTGTTAGTCGCCTGAAAGGTGCGCAAGCGTGCATGCCGGGGAGGGGAGGGAGACCTGCAGGCAGGGGCCTGGGCACCCTAGCCGTGCGTCGCCCCCGAGTGTTCAAACATGTTCGCAGGTCGTTCTACTTTGTAGGTTTTTATAATGATCCTTCTGCATGTTTACCTACGTAAACAGAACTAGGTTTTTATAATGATCCTTCTGCATGTTTACCTACGTAAACCTTGTTACGACTTCTCATTTCTCTAAATTATAAGGTTCAATCGAATTCTCGCGACGTCACGGGCAGCGAATCGCCCATGTCACGGCGATCAGAACATTTCACCGGATCATTCTATTGGTGAGAGCAACGGACAGTGTGTACAAAGGGCAGTGACGTAGTCAAACACAATTCTGCTTGCACAAATGAGTTTCAAATATAAAAATAATAGTTTTAAAAAAAATTATTTTTTAATATATCGAAGTTTTTCGAAAAAATAAAAAAAACTAGCAAAAACAATTTCGCTTTCACAAATGAGTTTCAAACGTCTAAAATAATAATTTTCAATAAAAAATGATTTTTTTAAATGTCTAAATTTTCTTAAAAAATAATTAAATAGGAAAAATATAAAAACAAATATGAAAAAACCCACCAAACACAATTCCACTTGCACAAATGAGTTCGAAATATATAAAATAATAGTTTTCAAAAACAATAATTTTTATATATGTCAAAATTTTCTAAAAAAGTAATTAAATAGTAAATGAAATAAAATAAGCTATATAAACCACCAAACACAATTCCTCTTGCACAAATGAGTTTCAAATGTTAAAAATGATAGTTTTCAATAAAATTTTTTGATTCTTTTACATATCCAAATTTTCTGAAAATAATTAAATAGGAAAAAAATATAAAAACCGCCAAACACAATTCCGATACCAGTAATGAGTTTCAAATGTAAAAAATAATAGTGATCAATAAAGTTTTTTGATTTTTTTATATGTGAAAATTTTCTGAAAAGAAAAATTAAATAGAAGAAACAAAAAGAAAATATAAAAAAACCACCAAACACAATTCCGCTTTCACCAATGAGTTTCAAATGTCAAAAATAAAAGTTTCCAATAAAAATATTTAATTTTTTATATGTCGAAATTTTATGAAAAAAATAATTAAATACGAATTTCTTTTTTAAAAAAAACCACCAAAAAAAATTCATGTGCGCAAATAACTTTCGAATATAAAGAATAATAGATTTCGAAAAGAAAAATTTATTTTTTAGTGTCAAAATTTTCTGAAAAAATAATTAAATAAGATTAAATTTTTTTTTTTTTATAAAAACACCACAAAACATATTTCGGCTTGCAAAAATGACTTTTACAGAATAAAAATTAAAGTTTTTAATTTTTTTATCAATTCTTTTTTTTTAAAAAAGCAATGACATCCACTTATGTTAGGTGGGCGCGAGCGCATTGGCCGATGTCACCTAGGCGATGGGGGCGTGGGCATGCGCTTGTTCGTGGGCATTGGTCGATGACACTTGGATGATGAGCGCAAGGGCCACCATTGTGTGCAGGCCTTGGTCGATGTCGTATGGCCGATATGCGTAGGGTCCCACCGATGTAGCCCTGTCAATTTATACATGGGCTTACCGTTGTGCATGAGCCTAAGTCGATGTAGCTTTTTCAGCGTGCGTAGGGCTCTGCCGATGTCACCTAAGAGATCCGTGTAGAGGCTTGGCCTTGTTTACGGGCATCGACACATGTCGCTTAACTGATGTGCGCAGGGGCTTGCCCTTGTATGCGGGCCTTGGTCAATGTCGCTTTGCCGATATGTGATAGGGTCTGTTGATGTCGTTTGGGTGATGTGCGCAGGGGCCTGCCATTGGGCACATGCCTCTACCAATGTCCATAGAGGTCCGCTAATGTTGCTTGGATGATGCGTGTAGCGGCGTGCTGTTGTGTGTCGGCCTACGTCGATGTGAGCAGGGGTCCGCCGATGTTGCTTGAGCGATGCGTGTAGAAGCCTGCCATTTTTTCATGGGGGATGCACACAAGGGCGTACCATTATACATGAACCTCGATCGATATCGATTGACTAATGTGTGTTGTAGTCCACTGATATCATGCACGGACAAAGCATTATGCGCGGGACATGACCGATGTTGCTTGATTGATGTGAGTAGGGGCCTGCGTTGTATGCGGGCCTCGACCGATGTCACCTGACCGATGTGGGTAGGGGTCTACCGATACAACCTAGGTGATGCGCGTAGGGGCTTACCATTGTGCATCAGCTTCAACTAATGTCGCTTGAACGATGTGCGCAAGGTCTGTCGATGTCACTTAAGTGATGTGCAGAGGCCTTGCCTTGTGCGCGGTTATCAATCAATGTGCGCAGGGGCCTGCCATTATGTAAAGGCCTCATCCGATATCGCTTTACAGATGTGTGCAGGGGTTCACCGTGTCTTCTTGGGAGATGCACGCAGGGGTTTGCCATTGTGCGCGAGCCTCGATTGATGTCGCTTGGCATAAGTGCACATCGGTATACCATTGTGCGCGAGCTTTAACTGTATTATTTGGGAGACATGCGCAGGGGTCTGCCGATGTCACCTTCATGATGGACACTGCATTAGGGTACCTTGTGTGCGGGCATTGAGTGATATGGCTTGGCTGATGTACGTAGGGCCTGCCATTATATTCAGGCCTTTGCCAATGTAGCCTGGTCGATGTCACCTGGCCGATGTGTGCAAGGGTCTACTAATGCCGCCCTTGTGATGCATGCAGGGGCATGACATTGTGTGTGGGCCTTGGTCGATGTCACTTGGCCGACATCCATAGGGGTCTGCAGATGTCACGTAAGCGATGCATGTAGGGGCGTGATCTTCTGCGCAGAAATCAGCCGATGTCACTTGGCTGATGTGCGGAGGGGCCT
Source organism: Solanum appendiculatum (assembly GCA_018342035.1). Taxonomy (NCBI): domain Eukaryota; kingdom Viridiplantae; phylum Streptophyta; class Magnoliopsida; order Solanales; family Solanaceae; genus Solanum; species Solanum appendiculatum. Next base: position 310,037 of record JAGDQO010001806.1, read on the forward strand.
GCCGGTGTGTGCGGGCATCAATCGATGTGCGCAGGCTTGCCGTTGTGTACGGGCCTCGGCCGATCTCCCCTGGCTGATGTGCGTAGGGGTCTACCGATGTCACCCTGGTGATGTGCGTAGGGGCATGCCAATGTGCTTGGGCCTCAGTCGATGGTTCTTAGCCGACGTCCACAAGGGTCTGTCGATGTCGCCTAAATGATGCACGCAAGGGCCTGATCTTGTGCGCGGGCATCAACCAATGTACGTAAAGGCATGCCATTGTGATAGCATCCATGTCGGCCTACTTGTACTAAAGTTGACGGGCTTCAATGAAAAATCAAGAATATGTTTATCACGAAAGAAGAGTCCAAATTTAAGCCCAAAAGGAAGAAGATTAGGCCACACAAAGCCAAATAAAAGAGCCCAAAAAGCTGAATGCTTAAAGTCATAGTTTCCTAATTTTAAAAGTTCCTTATTTTAAAGTTTCCTAGTTTAAAAGTTTTCCTAGTTTAAAAGTTTTCCTAGTTTAAAGTTTCCTAGTTTAAAAGTTTCCTAGTTTAAAGTTTTTCTAGTTTAAAGTATCCATAAAAGTAGGATTTAAATCTATTTCTTTTTGGGATAGGCTTTCCCTATATATAGGTTTTGATTTTATTATTTGATAGATATGATTAATATTATTTGAGAGGTTTCTCTTATTTACACCTTTGTGTGTGCTGACTATGGATTATCTTAACACCTTACAAGAACGATTCTTTAAGAGGTAAGATTAATTCTTAATTTGATATCTTTGTGTCACGACCCGACTCCTCAGGTCATGATGACACCTACTACAACCCACCAGTAGGAAGCCTAACCCATAGCCCGGAACTAGAAGAAAATGGGCTATCAAGCTGAAGAGGAACCAACAAATAAAAAGAGCAGAAAGGGGAATCAACATAAATATAACCAAGGAACCGTCCCCAAGACTTGGCATCAGTCAGTAATCTAGCATCTAAACAACACAAGAGTACAAAGCCTTTTACAAATACAAAATAGATATAGACAGTCTTCAAAAGCAAGTAAAGACTAGTCCTACCTCAAAATAGATGGAAATCAGCAACTTCAGACGCCAGGAGCTCACCCGATCTACGAATGCAAGCTGCTCCGCACCAAGACTAATCATCGGCGATAACCCGTACTATGATCTAGAAGTGTAGTATGAGTACCAAATGAATGGTACTCAGTAGGTATAGGCCGACTGAGCTCCACAGATAAAGCAAGTATAAAAGACATATAAACAAGGTAGGAATAACACAAGTAACTATAATAGAAACTAACACAAGGTAAAGCAGGAAACAAGAGTAAAGAGCTAGAATACAAGAAGAAAAGGAAACAGAGCCAAAGAACGCATCTGCAACCGCAAGCCACAACCTATTTACAATAAGAGAGCACTGTAGGAGTCAACTAATCGAGAATTAAATATTGACTACCACCACTAACCACCTAAGAACTAATCCAACTGAACCTAGCAGGAAGTACCAATAACAAATCCAGACAAGACAGAAGATCATCTACAAATACAACACAAGGTAAAGACAAGAATAATCAAACAATACCTGCATGGATGCCCATACCCCCAGAAGGTATAAACAACAAACATATCCCTGGCCCCCATAAACTAGGGGACCAAATAGCAGACAAGTATACTGGTGATAGACGATGCTAATGAATGCAAGTTAGTAGTTAAAACCAGTAACATCATCGGTGGCTCTCAGCGATCATCCACCACCAAGTGTATAGACACTCCCCGGCCCCCGACCTTCCATGTGGGACCCATGTTGCTCCCTCATCCAGTTCAGTGGTGCACTGGCCAGAGGGGCCCATAGTGGACGTGGGAAGTTTGTATACACTATCTGGGCCCGAACGAGTACAACTAAGCCCTACAGAGTCAAAATAGGGGGAGAAATATCTCTAGGATCGGTGCCTTACCCAAAAATATGCCATCTCACCTCCCAACGAGTACAACTAAGCCAAACCTATGGCTATGATGAGACTCAGAGGTCTCAGGCACTAGCACAAGGTACACCATCCATAACAAGCCCTACTGAAAGCTACGCCTAGCTATAAAGGCGGTACATCACATGATAAACCATCCAAGGCTCAAACCTAGCCTAAGGCCATCAATACCAATCTTAAATAAGGATAATAACGCTAAGTCAATACCACAACCAAGGCCCATAGCCTAATCTAAGGATTCACGAGACTACTCTAGTCTAAAGAGCAACCGAAGTCAAGAAAATGAGATAGAAGGAGGTAAACCCTATAATCGGTAAATACCAACCTAAATCACATTTAATTCATGCTAAATCTTGTCTAATAAAGCCCAGTCAAAGTGGGAGACCATAGCCTACCTTGAAGCCGATCACGCGCGCTCTAAATCCACCTAATTGAAGCTCCACCTTTATGAATCACCTCCAATCACCGCCACGCTATCAAAATAATGATCACAACGTCATTACAGACGTTTTGACACTAAAATCGCAATAATCGGAGATGGACCCAAAATTGGTTCTAAAATGAGATTGTGGGACCCGTGCTGGGAATCTCAAAATCGACTCTGTGAAAAGGTACATTTGAGCTTATTGAAATTGTTTCCCAAAATGGGGCACAATTCAATGCTCAGAAATGAAGAAATCAGCCCATGTAATATTATTCACCAATAAAACTAATTAGAATAACAAGGGCAGCAGCTTCAATGCAGAAATTACCTCAAACGGAGAGTACTCCACAGTCCCTGATCTCTCCAATTCGTAGCCACAAACTTCCTGAACACACTGGACTTCGAATCACCCAAAAAGAAACTAAAATGAGCAAGATATCACCAAATCAATATAGCCAAAATTTAGAACTCGAAGCAGTCTGGTCTATCACGAATTTACCTCGATTGATGTGCACCTGAAAACTTTCAATCACTCTACAGCGAAGCCACCATCAAAACGAAGCTTCCACACTTTGAATTGCCTCATTTGGCCATGAAATGAGAGAGATATGAGGTTTTGAAGTTCGGGAGAATGGCTGATATTTCTGCTATATAAATAGCAAAAATCTGTTCGCTAAAGGGCTGTTTCTGGTTGCTAAAAGTCCCATTTCTGGTCGCTAAAAGCCTGCACTAGATATCAACACTTTTGCTATTTTTCAAAGTCTCCAAATGGACCCTCGAATTCGTTCGGGACCCGATGAAAATAAACCAGATATGCTACCCTACTAAATTTTACATTCCAGACTCAATGGCGCAATCAAAATTTCCATAAGAGGTAATTTCGACAAAAAGTGGGTCCCACATCCCAAGCGTCATTTTAGCCAACTTCCACAAAGGGCCTCAGAATTAGACCTGAAGCCCCGAAAAGCACACGAAGGGTCGTTTTAGACCAGACTCGGCATTCTGGAACTAATCGCGCTTACGGAATTCCCATCCGAGCGCGTTTACAAAGAATGTTGACCAAAGTCAACCTTGGGCCAAATTTCAAATGCTAAAGCGTCAAATGGCTCCAAAGTCACAACGGAAACCTCGGGGCTCAGGCCAAGCATGCTACTAGCCTAATTTGGCCCCTCCGGAGCTAATGGAACCCCCAGAATTTGGCCGTTTACTTGAGGTTATGACCGAAATCAACTTTTCAAGTTTCAAAAGCTCCAAAATGGGAAAACGAGCGTAAAACCCAAGCGAACGACCTGGCGACCAAACAGCCCATGCGAGCAAGTCATAATGGACTTGGGGTCGCTATAGAAAAGCTCTAAACGATGAAAAGATTGAGAAATAGAGATAATGACCTGGAGGGTCATTACAACATCCACTACTAAAAGGACTTTCGTCCGCGAAAGTAGAAGGATAACTACAATCTGAAGGCACGAAAAGATGAGGATACAGGGCCCGTATGCTTTGCCAGACCCTCAGACACCCTCATGGATCGAACAAAGCGACACAGAACTCAGGCTGAGAGGAAAATCCTCAAATTCACTTCAAACTCCACACGCTTCTCCAATTTCCTTTTTGGGCTCCAACTCTCGCTCAATTAACCTGAGCTTGACCGAAAACACCAGGTTCATCTGAGGAAAATCAAAACCACAGTGAAACCACCAAAATGAGAAATACAGGACAATGACAGATGCAACTCAGCTTATAATTCAAAATACTTGCCTTATGCTCCAAATCCATCTTCTTCTAGCCACCAAGTGCGTTCTGTCAGTCATTGGCCATCCTGAATACCTCCAACACCATCTGAAACTTTCTTACAGAACCATACAACACAAACCTCGAAGGAGTCACATACTTCAACTGAACCTCTAGGGATGACAACAACCCAAGAAAGGAAAACAACCCTGGGCAAAGCCCAAAATTCTAATCTCCACTTTAAAAACCAACAATTCTAGTTGAAACTCACCTTCTAAAACTGAACACTCCACTCCAAGGGACAATTATCCTGCGAAAGACAAGGCCGCACTGAGCCCAGCTCCAGTGACTTACTCTTACCATAGGAACTTCCGAAACGTCGACACCATATGCCCACAACTACTTAGCGAGCGCAAATTTGATCAATAATGGTCCAAGGGAACCAACCTCTATCAACGAACACCGCAAGACACCCATTATCCTAAAAGCAAACCTTCCATCCTGAACAAATTCAAAATCTCACATTTCACGAACTACTTAGACCCTATCCCGGGTGATAAACCTTCTAAGCAACCTTTAATTCTCCAACAGAAGCTAAAGTCTGAACCCGCCAAGGGACACCACCCTTCCGGCTCCAGAAAACAACCAAGACCTTGAGAGCTACAGACCAAACCACAAAGAACCAACCACAACAATAACAAGGTGCAATAAGAGATCACACTTTCCAAATCCCAACTAGTTGTGGTCAAGCGCCAAAACCCTTGGAAAGACAGCTTTCAAATATTGAATGAACAGACCACAACTTTGCAACTGGGAACAAGACTAAGGAAAATGGGAAGAGATGGCCAACTAGGATTACTACAATACCACAGAAGGTTGTTCCACCTTTCTCACAACTCCAACAACCACAAATCTTCCAACAACCAATAAACCCAAACACCAAGAATGCCATAAAGAAACCAACCAGGTAGGTAAAAAGGGAGCAAACCTCAACTTCGCAGCCTCAGGGCCTAAAATACTGATAATGCATAGGGGATGATCGACAAGCGGGATCCACCACAACTCCGATGATGCTATACCTCCATTCACATACTGCCTCAACAACCAACCTTTCAGCTACGAACCCAACAATACCAAGCAACGAAGATAGTCGTCTAAGCCAAGAAAACTAGAATGGCAGGAGAGAAATACTAATCAAGGCAACACTAGCTATGCATAAAGATAAGAAGAGCCATTCAGCCACTAGTCCAACGGGATGGCACGCAACTAAGGCGACCTTCTAAGCCAACCAGAACTAATAGCACAACAACCGGCAAGGAGGACCAAAAGGGGAAGCTAACTTGACCAGCCGCAAACTTCCAATAGAACCACAGAGGCAAAGGCACGGGGTGTTACTCAACCACCACTCCCAAATAAAGGAATCTGACTTAGTCGATCCACTACTAAACAAATCAACTACGGAGCTAAAACACAAACACAATCCCAAATAAGGCGGCCACAACAGCCCTGAGATAAATAACAAGTCAAATGGACACATATGGGTATGAAAACCCCAAACCACACAATATAAGCAATGCATAGCAAAATAAGGAAATCGAGCAAATACAACTAATACTCGCATCCTCGGCCTCTAATTGGCCTGTAGAGGCATAGAATGGATCATGACCGACCCCGGCCTGAACACCTGAAGTACTATCAGCACCACCTCGAGCACTACCTCTGACTGGAGATGATGTAAACCCACGATATTGACCCGACTGAGCAAACTACACACTGGTCCCACGTCGGGGACACTCTCTAGGTTGGTAGCCAAGCTCTCCACAGATACAGCAAGGCCCAACCACCCTAGCCTTGGGAGTAGAAGAAGCCATAGGTGTCTGGATGAGTAACTCCCGCCTGGGGCAATCCCTGGACCAGTGGTCTAGGTCATCGCAGTCATAACAACCCTTAGAAAAATAGGCCGCAAGAAGACGACCACCATGGCCTACAAAACCAGAGTCTGAACCTCTCGAACTCTGGCTCGTGCTGGGACCACCCTGATGGTGCTGGTTACCCCTAGAAGTACATAATGCCGCCTGAACAGGCCGGCTAGACTGACCCTGCTGGAACCTCTAACAGAACCTGTCCTGAGGATCTCTAGGCCTAGAACGGGGCCTGCTGATCGTCCTGCCTGGTTCTCTTGCTGCTGCCTCCATACGCTTCAAGGCATGCCTGCTCCACTGCCCTCACATGGTTGACAATCTGGTAAAAGGTAGACCCAGCCTCTATCATGTGCTCTTACTCCAAATGGAGTGGCAATAACGACCCCTGACGAATCCTGACTCAAATCTCGATCCATAGGGAGTAATATGGGATTAAGCCTTGCCCATCCAAGAAATCCCAACACATGCTTAGATATTGATGACGAACCCTGCTGAGGACCAACCAACCCAACTATGTTCTGAGCAGTAATCGCTACACCAAGAATTGCACCTGTCGGTGGTGTACCCTTAAAGGAACTCAAGCCTTCTAACACTAAACCTCGAGGAGTCAAGGTAGCCAATGACTCTATCAGAGCATGGGCTGCCCCCAAACTCTCCGTCTGCTGAAGAACACCTCTGACCTCAGAGTCTAGGCCTAACTAAGGCCCTGTAGCCTGACCAAAAGTTGAACCTCTGGTAGAATGTGTTGACGCTCCGTCCACGCCTGTCGAACACCTCGTGCTATCCATCTATAGAGAGAGAGGATTTCAAAGAAGCAGTTTCAGAGGTTATTACAAACGAAAATACACAATACAGAGTCAAAAACAGAATTTCCTAAGAATGCCCTATAGCCTCCCGAAGATAGGATACAGACGTCAACGCACCGATCCACAGGACTCTTCTAGGCATTTGCTCTGATACCAACGATGCCGGTCAACCTGGTTCTGATACCAACTTGTCACGACCCGACTTCTCAAGTCAGGATGGACCTACTACAACCCACCAGTTGGTAAGCCTAACCCATAGCCTGGAACCAGAAGCAACGAGCTATCAAGCAAAAAGGAACCAATGAATAAAAAGAGGAGAAAGGGGAATCAACATAGATATAACCAAGGAACCGTCCCCAAGACCTGACATCAGTCAGTAATCGAGCATCTAAACAAAACAAGAGTACAAAGCTTTTTACAAATACAAAATAGATACATATAGTCTTCAAAAGCTAGTAAAGACTAGTCCTAGCCCAAAATAGATGGAAATTGGTAACTCCAAACGCCAGAAGCTCATCCAATCTCCGAATGCAAGCTGCTCCAAACAAAGACCAATCACCGGCGATAACCCGTACTATGATCTGCAGAGTGCAGAAGTGTAGTATGAGTAACAAATGAATGGTACTCAGTAGCATAGGCCGAATGAGCTCCACAGATAAAGTAACTAAAATAGAAACTAACACAAGGTAAAGCAGGAAACAAGAGTAAAGAGCTAGCATACAAGAAGAAAAGGAAACAAAGTCAAAGAACGCACCTGCAACCGCAAGCCACAACCTATTTACAATAAGAAAGCACTATAGGAGTCAACTAATCAAGAATGAAACACTGACTACCACCGCTAATTACCTAAGAACTAATCCAACTGAATCCAGCAGAAAGTACCAGTAACAAATCCAGACAAGACACCCTGAAGATCATCTACAATTACAACACAAGGTAAAGACAGGTATAATCAAACAATAACCGACCTGACGCCCATACCCCCGGAAGGTAAAAACAACAAACATACCCCCAGCCCCCATAAATCGGGGGACCAAACAACAAACAAGTATACTGGTGATAGACAATGCTAATGAATGCAAGTTTGTAGTAAAAACAAGTAACATCATCGGTGGCTCTCATAGATCATCCACAACCAAGTGTATAGACCCACCCCGGCCCCCGGCCCCCGGCCTGACAGGTGGGACACATGTAGCTCCCTCATCCAGTTCAGTGGTGCACCAGCTAGAGGGGCCGATGTAGAAAAAGATGACGTTGTGCCGGATAGTCAAGTACAGGCTAAAGGCATCCCAGATGCAGCCAAGTAGAAAAAGGGTGACGCCGCGCCGGATATCCATAAAAGTTAAGTGCATCCCTGATGCCTCTGATACTGCAAGTATAAAAGGAGTACGTCCGCGATGCCTCATGATTTTCAAAATCAATTTATCAAGTAGTCCAGGTGGTACAACTCCCGTTAAAAACAAGTTTTAGAAAATAGTAAAAATATCTAATGAAAGTACCGGGATCGTACCACAACCAAGTGAAAATGCTCAATCAATGCAAGCATGCCATCACCAGTATCCAAACAAAGTACACACAATCAGAAAGGTAAAACCAAATAAAGCCATACTACCAAGGCAAGGAAAACTAACCTAGGATCCATTCGCTCCTTGAATATGGCCTTGGGCCCAACATAGACAATAAGGCATCACAAGCCTACCGCTAATCAGAAAGTGCAGTAATCGGGAGATAGCTCGGAGTCAAAATAGGGAGAGAAATATCTCTAGGATCGACGCTTACCCCAAAATATGCCATCTCAGCTCCCAACTAGCACAACTAAGCCAAACCTACGACTGCGACGAGCCTCAGAGGTCTTAGGCACTAGCACAAGGTACACTATCTATAATAAGCCCTATCGGAAGCTACACCTAGCTATAAGGGCGGTACATCACATGATAAACCATCCAAGGATCAAACCTAGCCTAAGGCCATCAATACCAATCTTTAATAAGGATAATAATGCTAAGTTAATACCACAACCAAGGCCCATAGCATAATCTAAGGATTCACGAGACTACTCTAGTCCAAAGATCAATCGGGGTCAAGAAAATGAGATAGAAGGAGGTAAACCCTATACTCGGCAAATACCAACCTAAATCACATGTAATTCATACTAAATTATGTCTAATAAAGCCTAGTCAGAGTGGGAGACCATAGCCTACCTTGAAGCCGCTCATGCGCACTTCAAATCCACCCAATTGATGCTCCGCCTTAATGAATAACCTCCAATTGCTGCCACGCTATCAAAATATTGATCACAACGTCATTACAGACGTTTTGACACTAAAATCACAATAATTGGAGACGGACCCAAAATCGGGTCTAAAATGAGATTGTGGGATCCACACCGGGAATCTCAAAATCGACTCTCTGAAAAGGTACTTTTGAGCTTACTGAACTTGTGTCCCAAAATGGGGCACAATTCGAAGCTCGGAAATGAAGAAATCAGCCCATGAAAAATTATTCTCCAATAAAGCAAATTAAAATAACAAGGGCAACAGCTTCAACACAGAAATTACCTCAAACGGAGAGTACCCAACAGTCCCCGATCATTCCAATTCGTAGCCACGAACTTCCCGAACACACTGGACTTTGAATCACCCAAAATGGAGCTAAAATGAGCAATATATCACCAAATCAATATAGCCAAAATCTAGAACTCGAAGCAGTCTGGTCTATCGCGATTTTACCTTGATTGGCACGCACCCGACAACTTTAGATCACTCTACAGCGAAGCCACCATCAAAGCGAAGCTTCCACACTTTTAATCGCCTCATTTGGCCAAGAAATGAGAGAGATATGTGGTTTTGAAGTTTGGGAGAATGGCTGATATTTCTGCTATATAAATCGCAGAAATCTGGTCGCTAAAACGCTATTTCGGGTCGCTAAAAGTCCCATTTCTGGTCGCTAAAAGCCTGCACCAGATATCAGCACTTTTGCTATTTTTCAAAGTCTCCGAACAGACCCTCAGAATTCGTTTGGGACTCGATGAAAATAAACCAGTTATGCTACCCCACTAAATTTGACATTCTAGACTCAATGACGCAATCAAAGTTTCTATACAAGGTAATTTCGACAAAAAGTGGGTCCCACATCCCAAGCACCATTTTAGCCAACTTCGACAAAAGGCCTCGGAATTAGACTGGAAACCCCGGGAAGCACACGAAGGGTCGTTCTCGACCAAACTCGGCATTCCAAAACTAACGGCGCTGACGAAATTCCCATCCGAGTGCGTTTTCCAAGAATGTTCACCAAAGTCAACCTTGGGCCAAATTTCAAAGGCTAAAGCGCCAAATGGCCCCTAAGTCACACCGGAATCCTTGGGACTCGAGCCAAGCATGCTACTAGCCTAATTTGGCCGCTCCGGAGCTGATGGAATCGTCAGAATTCCATTCTGAGGCCGTTTACCTGAGGTTATGACCGAAATCAACTTTTCAAGTTTCAAAAGCTCCAAAACGGGAAAACGGACGTAAAACCCAAGCGAACGACCATGCGACTGAACAGTCCGTGCCATCAAGTCATAAATGACTTGGGGTCACTACAAAAAAGCTTTAAATGATGAAAAGATCAGAAAATGGAGATAATGACCAGAAGGGTCATTACACTTTGGTTTCTATTCGTAAATTAAAGAAGGTGATTAGTCTTATACTAATTGGTATCTCTAATTTCTTTGAATAGCGGTCTAGATCACTTTTGATCCAAGTTCTTGAATTTACTCTATTAGTATCATAATTAGTTTTAATTCGCTAATTTTGAATACTAAGATCAATTAGGGTTCTTAGCACTTTTATCTTGAAATTTAGAGATTTTATTCTTGAATTTCACATATCTTTCAATTTCTATCTTTAATCTATATAATTTCGCTTCACATTATTTTCTTGCTTATTCTGGTAGCCCGATTCTTATCAAGATGTATCAGAGCAGTTCTATCAAGATTTCGTTCTTGATAATCTTGGGAGTTTCAAAATAAAAATAAAAAGAAAAAAATGTTTTTATTGTAGTAGCTTAAAAGTTAAGAAAAAGGAAAAAAAAAATTACAATAAATAAATAAATAAAATTCAATTGCTTGAAAATTAAGGTATTTCAAGAAACTCCAATTTTGTTTTGATTCTTGATTCTACCTCAAAGAGGAAACTCAAGCAGAGGGAAATTAGAAGTTTAATCTTGTTATTCAAATTGGTCTTTTTCTTGTCTCATCAATCCCAATTTATCTGGGTATTGATAAATTCTTCTTTCTATATCTTACCTCTAAAAGGATTGTTACTACTAGGGTTTATATATAAATCCTAAAGGAACTAGCCAAAGGTTGTAATTTGAGTGGAAAAAGGCAAGAGAGGGTGAGATCAATAGAGGGAAAAAAGTCAAATCGAGAGATAATTGTTTCTTTGAAATTTTTTTGAGATGTCTTTAACAGGAAAGGATGGTGACACTGGGACTCAAAACAGCGATTTAACGAAGGTGATCAAAAAAATTATGGACCGACTTGATGCGTTAGAGATTGCTCAAAACCCACATAATCCAGTGAACATGACCGATGCGAGGAGAATCTATCAAAACCCGTGCCTCAAGTCAAGAGACAGGCTTTTCGAGCTCCTCAAGTCCATCAAACTGAAGATCAATTTGGTGATTATGAAGATGAATTTGAAGAAGCTTACCAACTTAGAAACGAAAGGAGGGTGCCACGAGTTAGGGTTGAGGATGATAATCTTAGTAGCATTAAGATGAAGATTCCTACTTTCAAGGGGACAAGAGTCCAGACTTGTACCTTGATTGGGAGAGGAAAGTGGAGGCCATCTTTGGTTTTCATAACTACTCTGAAGGTAAGAAGGTTAAACTTGTTGTGGTTGAATTTTCTGACTATGCTGCTAGTTGGTGGAGGAAATTTTGCAAAGACATAATAGACAATGGAGAACCGCCCGTTGCGACATGGGACGAGATGAAGAGGATTATGAGAAAACATTTTGTACCATCACACTTCCAAAGAGATCTGCAAAAACACCTTCAAACTCTGAGGCAAGGCTCTATGTTTGTGGATGATTATTTCAAGGCATGGATATGGCTATGATCCAAGCAAATTGTAATGGTTTAAATGGAGAAATAGTTGATGTAGTAGAATTGCAACAATATGTGAATTTAGATGAATTGGTTGAGTTGGCTATAAAAGTAGAAAAACAAAATAAAAGGAAGCAACAAGCTGGATCATGGAAAAATCGATCTACTACAACTACAAGGAAACCATGGCCAACACATGATGAGAAATCTATGCCTAAATCACAAGATGACAAAGACAAAGGTAAATGGGAGGCCAAAGATAGAGGTAAGACTTTTAACACAAAAACTTCTACTCCTTCTACCCCTTCTAGTGCTATACAATGTCACAAGTGTCAAGGGAGGGGACATAAGGCGTTTGAATGTCCAAATAGAAGAGTTGTCTTAATTAAGGATAATGGGGAATATGAAAGTGAAAAAATCAAGGGAGTACATGTTGATGAGAACGATAAAGGTAATGGAAATTATTTTGGGTCTATCCAAGATAAAACTCATGGCAAAAAGTTCAATAAGGCAATTGTGGATCTAACACCAATGAACAAGGAAAAATGAGGTGATGTAATTCCTTTGCTACATAAGACCAAGTATGGTATGTATAATATGCTTATTCACATTCTTGGTATTCCTAAACCACCTAATGTCTTCTGGGAGGTAATGAACTACACTCTTAATTCTTATATTGGTGACTTCATTGATTTTGAGGATGATGATATTTTGCTATATAATAAGTCACTAACTTCAATCGCCAAGTTCAATAAGATTAATTGGAGCTCTTTCAAAATTGAGCATGACAGAGTTGATTGTGGATTTCAACTTGTTGAAAAGAGGCGTGATGTTTGTGCGAGGAAGATTGTGAATGAGTTAGTTGATTCTTCTATTGTTCTAGTGTTGAATCGATTTTGTGTGATAATTTGTTGGGATATGATACTTTCTATGGGATGAGACATAATTCTTCAAGTCCTGATAAGTGTGAGCTTAATAAGGTGTTTTCTACTAATGAGAAGGAGGTACATGACTATGAGCACTTCAATGCTTATGTGAATATTAGCTCGTACATAGAAGAATTTGTGAGTGGTATGATTGAGGATGCTTGGATATATCATAAAAGTGTCCCATTTGATGCAAGTTTGGGGATCTTGTATCATCTTTGTCATGCCCATTGGAGTACTTTATTGATGGAACTAAATTGGAGTTGCATATATCATTCGCAATGGCATCTAGACAAGAATTTTGTTGTGCTTATATAAGTAGGAGAATTTTCTATTGGGATGATGATGTTCACATGCTTTATAAGGGTGTATTTATACATGTCATGATTAATTGGGATAAGTGGACACATGGTCACTATCTTGCTTTGTTCCTACCATTGTTTCTTTCGATTAGTGAGTGTTGTTTGCTATTGCATGTCTTCTTCATTATGCGAGATTCAAATTCGAGGATGAATTGTTTTCAAGAAGAGGGAAAAGATAACATCCATGTCGACCTAATTGTACTAAAGTTGATGGGCTTCAATGAAAAATCAAGAATATGTTTATTACGAAGGAAGTGTCCAAATTCAAGCCCAAAAGGAAGAAGATTGGGACACAAGAAACCCAATAAAAGAGCCCAAAAAGCTGAATGCTTAAAGTCAAAGTTTCCTAATTTAAAAGTTCCTTATTTTAAAGTTTCCTAGTTTAAATGTTTTCCTAGTTTAAAGTTTTCTAATTTAAAAGTTTTTTAGTTTAAAATTTTCCTAGTTTAAAGTTTCCATAAAAGTAGGATTTAAATCCCATTCTATTTGGGATAGGTTTTCCCTATATATAGGGGTTGATTTTATTATTTGACAGACATGATTAATATTAATTGAGAGGTTTCTCTTCTTTTACACTTTTGTGTGTGCTGACTATGGATTTATCTTACAACCTTATAAGAACGATTCTTTAGGAGGTAAGATTAATTCTTAATTTGATATCTTTGGTTTCTATTCGTAAATTAAAGTAATTGGAAGGCCAACCTACCAAGTGAAAAAAATAAAGCAGGAATCATCTCAGTTAACAAGTAGTGATGCTCACTCTTTTTAGTGCCTCTAGGAACAAACATGCAACATCTGCACTGTTATTCCTTACCACAGCTAGCATATGCTTAATAACCTCAGATACACTTGTCCCATGCATATTTAAAGATGAGATAGTATCTATGGAGCAAGATATTCCTGTAGATATAGGTTACAGTGATGAAATATGTTAGCAGCTGATAAACAAAATTAATGGTAAGATGTAGAGACATCATTAATGAAGCTGGTAATTGGGGTTAATATTAAAGCCATTAAAAGTAAGGGAAAAGAAGGGCCAAACGGTTCACATTGGGGGTATTTGGGGTCCGGTTGGTACACGGAGGGTAGTTTTGTACCAATTTGCTTAAATGAGGGGTAGTTTTGGCCCTTTTTTTTTAAACAATTAAACTTAACCATAAGGCTTTAATGGCCATCTAACAATCAAGTATAGATCAGGACTACATGGCTTCCCAATTCTAATTCTAGTTTCATTATTAATTAAAAGTGCTATAATATGAAGCATGATACTAAAGTAATTGTTCTAGATGTAGTACTATTATTCCTCCATACAACAGTAAGATGTGAGCTAGAGCTGCGACGAATTTAGGGAAAACAATGAATAGGAGAGCAAAACCCACCTAGAATATGTAATTAGCATTCACAAAGTTTCCATATCTTTTCATCTGGTTAGTACCCCAAAGCTTCAAGCTCTGTGGATGCAACGGTTGCTTTCCTGAACAGCCACCACTGTTCTTAAAAAATAACACAAACCTATACTAAGAAAAACAACAAACTCAATTAACCAAAAGAGAAAATAGAAGGCACTAACAGGAGATAGGTGAACATAGATATTTGGAATAATGCTTATGTAATGACCCTCGAGGTCATTTTCTTCATTTTCGATCTTTTCAGCATTTAGAGCTTTCTTGTAGCGACCACAAGTCATTTATGACTTGCTGGGACTGAAAGTTCGGTCGCCGGGTTGTTTGTTTGGATTTTGTGCAAGTTTTCATATTTTGGAGCTTTTGAAACTTGAACGGTTGACTTCAGTCAAAAGTTCAGGAAGACGGCCTTAGAATGCAATTATGACGGTTTCATTAGCTCTGAAAGGGTCATTTTAGGCTAGGGGCACGTTTAGATCGAACCCGAAACTTCTAGTGTGAGTTTGTGCCGTTAGGCATTTTAACTTAGAAGCTTATCAAGGGTTGACTTTGGTCAAAATTCATGGTAAATGTGCTCGAATGAGAATTTTGTCGCTCTGGAATGTCGAGTTTGGTCTAGAACAACCTTTCGTGTGGTTCCCTAAGCTTCTGATCTCATTTTGAGCCTTCTTGTGGTTTTAGCATAAAATGGAACTTGGGTTGGGATCCACTTTTCATCGAAATGACCTCGGATGGAAGTTTTGATGGTTCCACTGAGTCCGGAAGGCTTAATTTAGTAGGGTAGCATATCTGGTTTATTTTTATCGGGTCCTGAATGAATTCTGAGGGTCCGTTCGGAGACTTTGAATAATAGCAAAATCTGGTGTTGCTGGTGCAGACATTTAACGACCAGAATTTAGTCTTTTAGTGACCAGAAATAGCTTTTAGCGACCAGAATCGCCGCTAATTAAATAGTGAAATAATAGCTTAAGCCCTCATTTTAAAAGTTTGATATCTCGAGCTAGAAAGCTCTATTTTGGGTGATTCAAGTTGCGTTTCATCTGAAATTGGCGTGGCTACCTGATCGGGGAAGAGTGGAAGTCGGCGTATTCAGGTAATTTCTGCCGGAAGGGGCTGCCAAGTCCTTTCATGGTGTTTTTCTTGTGTTTTATTGTATGGACTATTTTAGCCTATTTTTGAGGTAGAAGTGTAATACCCTGTACCTTCCAACACATATACGACAAAGTAAACTGAAAAAAAAAATTGAACTTGAGATAGTATAACGCCCTGTGTTCTCCATGTGCTACCTTTATTCATATGACACTTGACATATACTCATGGTATAGGTGAGGGACCATGTTTCTTAGATGAGTAGTGTTGGTTTAAAATAGATTGAAAGGTGTTGTAATGCCTTGCACGTTTCAACATATATACTCCAACTTAACCTCGACGAAAGTATTTAAACTCGAGATAGTAAGGTGGTATTTGAGCTTAAAGTTTAAAGTGAAGTGTGAAGTTAAAAAAAAAGGAATTAAGATTTAGAAAATGAAATAAAATAAGTGAACTACTTGCTTGACTTAACTAAGCTAGTAGGTGACAAGTAGGTGCATCACCTACTTTGACTTATTGACCAACCTAAAGGACCAAGTAGGTGCATCACCTACTAAGACTCTTTTTACCATATTATTGGGGCAAGTGCACTACCACCTACTTTCATTAATGTGGCCCAAATTGAGTAGAAGAATAAGGGGAAAATGGACAGCCAAGGCCCAATATTCTCAAGTCCAAAAGTGCCCAAGTGAAAAGTTCAAGTAGGTGGATCACATACTTGATAAATTATGGCCCAAAATGAGTGAGAAGGTCGGCCAAAGCAGGTCCCTTTTAAAGGGATTGATATCAACTTTTTCCAACCATTTTTAACCTTGAAAAAAATCTGATTTCTAGAGTTTTCTCTTCCCTCTCTTGGCTTCATACAACAGGCCTAAAACACTTTAGGGTTCTTGAATATTATCCCCCTTTTCAAGTAAAAGTTTGAAGGAGAGTTTAAGTTCTTGAAGTAAGAGTTTAGAGGATAAATTTCCAGAAACTAAGGTAAGGTTACTGCCCCATTTAAGTCTCACTATATCTATTAGATTGGGTGAGATTTCTCTACGTATTTTATTACAAATTCATAGGACAAGGAACGGAAGCCGTGAGTCCAAGTTTTATTGATTATTTTAGAAAGGTTTGGGGCTGTCTATATGTGGTGAAGTTTGGAGAAGTATTGAGTGGATGGTTGGGCTTATTAGTGGTGAAGGGCATGGTTTTATTCCTATATATGGTAGTAAAAGTGTTGTTTGTAAGTATGTGGCAGTTGGATGTTGAAACACTATTTCTGAAAAGCTATAGAGCTTTATGCCCGCTAGGGGTTCGACATAACGTCATAGTGGTCCATTACTTGACCTGTTGACCTGATTGTGACATAATCTATATATTTTGTGGATTATCATTTGTAGTGTCAGCTAGCCTTAAGAAAAGTTATGTGAAGTGTTTTAGAGCAGAAACGAAGATACACCGTTTGAATTGTGGGTTGTGCGGGCTTCTGCCCGTTATGTGTCGATTTACTATTTTGGATGTTGTAAAGCCCAGGTAGTACTGGATGACCTCATGAGAAGGTCATAAATTATGTCAACATGGTGATAAGTGAATGTGTTAAAAGAATACCCATTAGTAGAGGGGTTAAAACACCTAGCATGGGCCGATCCTAATTCATTTACTTAAGGGTGGCAGCTCAGGGGTGGTAATACCTAGCATGGGCCGATCCCAATCTATATTATTATGGGTGGCAGCCCAGGGGCTAAAAGCCTAGCATGGGTCGATCCCGATTTGTGTGTTTATGAGGACCGCATCCTAGGGGTTAAAATGCCTAGCATGGGTCATCCTCTTCTACCACTGATCAGCTGGTCATTGTGTCACTTGCTATAAAGTCTATAAAGCAAAGATGAATAAACTAAAGCAAATAATGTAATGTACATGATTCCACAAGTATAAGCAAAGGTGAATGTAATGTACATAATTCCACAAGTATAAGCAAAGGTGAATGTAATATACGTGATTCCACGAGTATAAGCAAATGTGGTCTCTTATCCTTATCTATATAGAATATTTGCACATTTGTACTTGATTTCACTTGAGCTCTTGTTTTACATATGGATACTTTATGCCTTACATATTCAGTACATTATTTCGTACTGACGTCCCTCATGGGGATGCTGTGTTTCATGCCATAGGTACAGGTACTCAAGCTAATAGAATTTTTCCAATATAAGCACATGATACTCAGCGGCCTTTGGTGAGCTCTATGTTGATTCGGGGCTTGCCGAGTCTCTAACATATTTTTGATGTTATAGTATAGTTAAGGGTATGGCGGGGTCCTGTCCCGACCTAAGCTAAGTGTCTATATTTTAGAGGCTTTGTAGACGAAATGCCAAAGTGAAGTGTGGTTATGTCTTGTTTCTAGTAATTAAGGCCTCAACGGCCTATCAGGTACATTTATTTTGGGCCTATATATGTTGATCTTTTATCAAGGTATTTGACCTATACTCATCAAAGATTTATAGTTATCATAGTTGCATGTACGATAAGCACAAGTCATAAGTTGGTTCACTCGGGCCTTTAGGGCATCGGGTGCCTGTCCATCTCAATGGTACTTGGGGTGTGACAGCAAGTTCCTTGGGCTATTTAGAACCTTTCGATGGAGTCAATTTTGGAATTACGGGTGCGGGTCCCACATCCCCGTGTTGACTTCAGAGCTTTTACACAAGATCTCAGAGCTTCCTTCTCATCATGCTTAAAAAATGCCTCTTTCATCAGAAGGACAATAGATTTAAATTTCTTGAAAAGCAAAAGAAAACAACTTTTAGTTACTAGTCAAAAAAAATTACTTTATATTAGCAATCCCCAATATAAGTTCATGATTGTAATAAGTTCCACAAACGCAACTAAAGGAAGCCTTGGCAGACATCAGTGGGGAGCATTTAATGAAATTGTCTATCTTAAATGCTACACTTCTCCATGCTAAACTAATGCCTTCTTCTGGAACAATGATACGTTGATAACTGATCTGGTCTCTCCCTTTAGTGATAAGATAGATACACACATTCACCTCCCATGAGAGTTGTGTTTCCTGGTACCAAAATATTCTGCGACCTGGTGTTTGTCTCCATCTTCTCACTAGATCTTTTTGATCAGATGATGCCTCTTTGAGAATAAAGCATATCCAATCCAAGCTCTTCTCATTGAGTAAGACCCCGTAATCATATTTCTGCTTCTCTCTACCCAGTCGTACCATGAAATATTATCGGAGATCCATCTGGTGATTCCTTAAGATTTAACCTATAACCAATAAACAGCCGAGAATGAGTGTTTATCTCAAGTGGGCTAGAATCCACGTACAATGATATGCATATTTCAGGGAAAATTAGCAAACAAGGATATGCATCTTTGTTATAAGCATGCCATTTCTCAATCCTAGCTCCTTGAATTATAACTACAACTAACTCAAACACACCCATGAACATGAATAATATACACCGACAATATTTCAATAGCAAGCCTTAGAGCAATGGTAAAGTTGTGTCCGTGTGACTGACCTATAGGTCACGGGTCAAGCAGTGGAACCAGTCACTGATTCTTGGGTCAGGGTAGGCTGGTTACATACATACATCCCCCCCTCTCTTCCCCTGACCCAGCGTGAATGGTGATGCTTCATGCACCGGACTCCCCCTTTTTATACAATTAGTCAACCAAACATTTTAACCAGATCATTATCAAATTTTAAAGTAAGACTTCTCTTCTGCAATTTCATCAAAAAGTTCACTAGAAATTGGAAGGCCGACATGCTAAGTGAATAAAATAAAGCTCCTATCATCTTAGTTATCAAGTAGCGATGCTCACCCTTTTTAGTGCCTCTAGGAACAAACATGCAACATCTGCATTGTTAATCCTTAACACGGTTAGCAAATGCTTAATAACCACAAGTACACTTGTCCCATGCATTGAAAGATGAGATAATATCTCTGGAGTAAGATATTCCTGTAGATATAGGTTATAGTGATTATATATGTTAGCGGCTGATAAAGAAAAGTAACGGTAAGATGGGGAGACATCATTAATGAAGCTGGTAATTGGGGTTCATATTAAAGCCGCTAAAAGTAAGGGCAAAAAAGGGCCAAACGGTTGACGTTGGGCACATTTGACGTTCTGTTGTTACAAAAGGGTAGTTTTGTACCAATTTGCGTAGGTGAGGGGTAGGTTTGGCCATTTTCCGTTGAAACAATTAAACTTAGCTATAGTGCTTTAATGGCAATCTAACAATCAAGTATAGATCAGGACTACATGACTTCCCAATTCTAATTCTAGTTTCTTTAATAATTAAAAGTTCTATAATATGAAGCATGATACTAAAAGTAATTGTTCTAGATGCAGGCTTTTTTACAGTTTTAAAAAAATAATAGTGTTAGAGCCATACTATTATTCCTTCATACAACAGTAAGATATGAGCTAGAGCTGCGATGAATTTAGAGAAAACAATGAATGGGAGAGTAAAAACCACCTGGAATATGTAGTTGGCATTCACAAAGTTTCCAGAACGTTTCATCTGGAGAGTAACCCAAAGCTTCTAGCTTTGTGGAAGCAAAGGTTTCTTTCCTAATCAGCCACCACTGTTCTGAAAAAATAACACAAACCTAGACCAAGAAAAACAACAAACTCAATTAACCAAAAGAGAAAATAGAAGGAACTAACAGGAGATACGTGAACATAGATGTTTTGAATAATGCTTACCCTACATGCAAGTTGACTTGCACGAAGACCTTCCAGAGATTTAGTAGTCAGGAAGGACTCAAGTGTTTCAAACAAGGGACTGCGCTTAGAGATTATGGAAGATATGGATTGTTCTAGGGCTGTGCCAGAGTTTACGATAGAGTGTAGGCACCAACATACATGCAAATGAATGTTAAGAAGCAGAAATCCAATAACCTGAACAGTAAGCCAAAGCTGTTGTGTATTGGCAATAAAAAACAATTGTTCCCTTCAATTTGTTAAGGGCACTTACAGGAACTTCTTTTATTGCAGATTTAAGTTTGATAATGAGCTCATCTTTAATCCCCTTCAATTTGTTAAGGGCAAAGTCCCGTAACTCCCCATGACTCTCAGTAGCACAGAAGTTCAGAGCTTTTACACAAGATCTCAGATCTTCCTTCTCACCATGCTTAAAAAAGGCCTCTTTCATCAGAAGGATAGCAGATTTAAAATTCTTGAAAAGCAAAAGAAAACAACTTTTAGTTACCAGTTCAAAAAAAAATACTTCTTATTAGCAATCCCCTATATAGTTCATGATCTTAATAAGTTCCACAAACGCACCAGAAGGAAGCCTAGACAGACATCTGTGGGGAGCATTTAATGAAATTGTCTATCTTAAATGCTACACTTCTCCATGCTGCACTAATGCCTGGTTCTGGAATAATGATACGTTGATAACTGATCTGGCCTCTCCCTTCAGTGATGAGATAAACATACACCTCCCATGAGAGTTGTGTTTCCTGGTACCAAAATATTCAGTGACCTAGTGTTTATGTCTCCATCTTCTCACCAAATTTTTTTGATCAGATGATGCCTCTTTGAGAATAAATAATATCCAATCCAAGCTCTTCTCATAAAGCGCGACCCCGTAATCATATTTCTGCTTCTCTCTACCCAATTGTACTATAAAATATTCCCGGAGATCCATGTGGTGATGCCTGAAGATTTGACCTATAACCAATAAACAATCAGGAATGAGTGTTTATCTCAAGTGGGCTAGAATCCACGTACAATGATATGCATCTTTCAGGGCAAAATAGCAAACAAGGATATGCATCTTTGTTATAAGCATGACATTTGCCAATCCTAGCTCCTAGAATTATAACTACAACCAACTCAAACACACCCCATGAACATGAATAATATACACCGACAATATTTCAACAACAAGCCTTGGTGAGGGTAGGCTGCTTACATACATACATCCTCCCCCCTCTCTTTGAGTGTGGCTCTTCCCCTGACCCAGCGTTAATTGTGATGCTTCACGCACCGGGCTCCCCTTTTTCATACAATCAGTCAACCAAACATTTTAACCAGATCATTATCAAATTTTGAAGTAAGACTTTTCTTCTGCAATTTCATCAAAAAGTTCATTAGAAATTGGAAGGCGGACCTGCCAAGTGACAAAAATAAAGCAGGAATCATCTCAGTTATCAAGTAGCGATGCTCACCCTTTTTAGTGCCTCTAGGAACAAAAATGCAACATCTGCACCATTATTCCTTAACATGGTTAGAAAATGCTTAATAACAAGAGATACACTTGTCCCATGCATTGAAAGATGAGATAGTATCTCTGGAGCAAGATATTCCTATAGATATAGGTCACAATGATGATATATGTTAGCAGCTGATAAAGAAAAGTAACGGTAAGATGAGACATCAATAATGAAGCTGGTAATAGGGGTTCACATTAAAGCCATTAAAAGTACAGGCAAAAATGGGCTAAACGGTTGACGTTGGGAGCATTTGAGGTCCGGTTGTTACACGAAGGGTAGTTTTGTACTAATTTGCATAGGTGAGGGGTAGTTTGTGTAATACCCCGAATTCAAAAGGGTTGAAAATTTCTGATTTCTGGGTTGGTGCCAGTAACAACGGAGTCCACCTACGGACCTTAGGTTGACTTACGGCCCGTAGGTGGGAACTGTGGGTGGCAAATTAGTGATCTCAAAATTTCAAGTTGCAGAACCCCAACGACGACTTGCTCGTCCAGTGTATGAGCCGTAGATGGATCCCGTCGTTGCAGGGTCCAAAGTGACTGTCTTTGAATGATGGTTAACTAGGATGGTTCGTGGTTGGACCGTAGGTCAACCCGTCAATGGGGTCCGGTAGTTAATTTTTAAAGGGGTCCTTTTGTCTTTTCACCTGATGACTTATTTATCAAGCAAGGTCGGTTCCTAATTATTCCTAACACTATATAAGCCTTTTTAATCCTAAAATCTACCCCTCCAATCACTTTGCAAATTTCCCCAAACTCTTCTCCCTCAAATATTTCTCTCTCTAGAAGTTAGAAGAAGAAGAAGAGGGCAAACTAGGGTTCAAGAAATCAAGTTTTTCTTCATCAATTGCTTAAGGAAATTGAGCACTAAGGTATGATAGTCTTCATCCATGGAGCCTTTTTCTCCATGGAATCCCTAAAATCTCCAATTTTAAAGTTAGAAATTCCCAATTGAGTTAAGGGTTTTCTTCCATGTTATGGATCCTTTGCAATGTTGCTTCAATTGATTGTTTTATGAACTTTGAAGTATAAATTGAGTTGAATGTCATGATTTTAGATGAATCCCCATGAACCCATGCCAAATCCCCTAATTTTGAAATCTATGCTTTGTTGGTGGGTTGAATTATAAAGTGATGAGTTTTATGAAATCTCTATGAATCCATGCATGAATTATGATTTCTAAACTAAGGTTTCCATGATGATGTTATGAATGACCTAAGGATGGTTTTATGAATGTAAGCATGTTCAATAAAAAACTATGATTTTCCTTTATTATGAGGGTTCCTTCAATTATGGTCAAATTACCTTGTTTATAGTTTTCCAAGCATGAGTTTTCATTGAATTGCATGGTTTAAGAGGAATCTTCATGAACCCATGTGAAATCTATGATTTTGTAAGTTATGAGCATGATGAACTATGTAAAGATGAAGTTTATGAAATAATGCATGTCTCTTATGAAGCTAATGATGAATTAAGGGTGCTTTGAGATTGAAGCATCAAAGTTTATGATGTGTTGATGTCGTTGTTGAGTTGTGAAAGGAATTCTCATATATTACTCAACCCATGAATGTGAAAGGTTTTCTCACATGTAATGATTCATAACTTGTCGAAAGGCATGCTCAACTAAATTTGAATCAATGATTAAGGAGCTATTCTAATGAAGGGAAAAGAGGCGATCACCCATGTTCCCTAAGGTAGGCAAGAGGCGATTACCCATGTCTACTTATGATAATTGAACTATGTCTAATCCGTGAGAATTATGCTTAGCACCGAGTGGACAAGTGGCGATTACCCATGTCCCATAAACTATGTGCCACCATAGGATGGTGGTCTATGATAGACACTAGCTAGTGGATCCATATAAGCTATATGTTAAGTAAAGGGTCCTACCTTGGCAAGTAGGATGTCACTATCGGTGTGGGGTTAGACACCGGATTCCATGTTGTTAGCTCACATAGTCTTACATGTCGGTTAAGGCTACTTCCCACAATAAAGAACTAAAGTGCTATTAAGATATTTCTCAAGTAAAGTAAAAAAGTTTAGCTTGCTTTGACCATGGTTTGTGACTTATGTTTCTAACCTTCATCATATTTTAGCTTGGTCACTGCATGTCATGAAAAAGTCTTGTTTTAGCATGTTTTAAATGATTTTGTGCATTGCAATCATACTTGGTACTTGATTGTACTAACACATACTCTTGCCTACATTGACTTGTTAATGTAGGGCTTCGCAATTCTCCATCTATTCATGGCTAGAGCTTAGTAGAAGTATTATTGAAGACTTGGTGAGTCCTCATCCATTTGAGGACATAACCTTGTTGTTCTTACTTTTATGTTCCGTTGCTTTGACATTGTATTGGGTTACGTCCCAAATGTTATTTCTCATTCTTATGATTGGCTTGAGACATTTGATGTACACTTCCGCTATATTTTAAAAGCTTTGATATGAAATTCTCTTTTGAACTCTTAAATCTCTATGATCTTGTATGTATGTATGCTAAGTGGCTTGTATGAGGCCTTTCGGGGTCTTGTACGCCATGTCACGTATAGGGGGTACCTTGGGTCGTGAAAAACTTGGTATTCAGAGCGCAAGGTTTTAGAAAGATCCTAGGATGTCTCATAAGCCATGTCGAGTAGAGTCTTGTTCATGAGTGTGAAGCGAGCCACATTTATGAATGAGAGGCTATAATATGTTTAGGAAACTCGACTTCTTTCATTACTCTTAAGTCGTGCGATAGAGTGCAACTCTATATGTCTCTTTCCTAATACCTATCCTATGCGTTTCAGGATATGGCTACCCGAAGAGCTCATGCTAGAAGAAATGCGGGAGAGAATGTGGAACAACAAGCTCCTCAAGTTTCGGCCGACCCTTTGGCCGAACAATTGATTAATGCGGAGTTTAGGGCTGCTTTTCAAGTGTTGGCTCAAGCCATGACGGCTCAAGCCAATAGAGAGTTTGTGGCTCCCGTGAACCCAAATGTGGGTACGGCGGCATCAAGGGTGAGTGACTTCACTAGAATGAACCCTCTAGAGTTTCATGGTTCTAAGGTTGAGGAAGATCCTCAAGAGTTCATTGATGAGGTGTACAAGGTGCTAATGATCATGGTGTGACGCCAAAGGAAAAGGCGGAGTTAGCCGCTAATCAACTTAAGGGTGTTGCTCAATTTTGGTTCAACCAATGAAAGGGTGGGAGGGCGGTTAATGAAGGTCCTCTTTATTGGGAGAAATTCAAGGTTGCTTTCCTTGATAGGTTCTTTCGCCTTGAGATGAGGGAGGCAAGGGTGCTTGAGTTCATCAACCTTCGTCAAGGAAACATGAGTGTGAAAGAGTATGCTTTGAAGTTCACACAATTGTCTCGATATGCTCCTTCTATGGTTGCCGATCCTAGGACAAGAATGAGTAAGTTTGTTTCGGGAGTGTCCGAAATGGTTGTCAAAGAGTGTCGTACCGCTATGCTTGTCAATGACATGGATATTTCTCATCTCATGGTGTATGCTCAACAAATAGAAGAGGAGAAACTCAAGGAAAGGTCTAGAGAGACAAAGAGGGCTAGGACCGGTGATGGTAACTTTTCACACTCAAGGTCAGATGGACATGGCCATTCTAGATTTCGACAAAAGTTCTCCGGTAAAGGTTCCTCCAATGCTCCTCCTAATTCCAACAAGGATAGGGTGTCCAACCCTAAGCCTCAAGGAGGGAATGGTGGTGGTTTTTCATCTACTACTTGTGCTAGGTGTGGGAAAAAGCATGAGGGTAAATGTCTAGCCGATTCTAATGCACGCTTTGGTTGTGGAAAGATGGATCACAAGATAAGGAATTGTCCCTTAGTGGCTAAAAATGAAGGGGATAACTGTCGACGAACTCAACCTCAAAATCCATCGGGTTCTAGTGGAAATCAGAAGCAAAACCGATTCTATGCACTTCAAGCTTGCCACAAGCAAGAGGGTTCTCCCGATGTGGTTACCGATATGTTGAAAGTCTTTCACTTTGATGTTAATGCTTTGCTTGATCCCGGTGCTACCTTGTCTTTTGTGACGCCATATGTGGCTATGAGGTTTGATGTTCTTCCGAAAGTGTTGTTAGATCCCTTTTGTGTCTCTACTCCCATTAGTGAATCTATTGTGGCTAAGAGAGTATATAGAAATTGTCCCGTCTCCTTATCCCATAGAGTCACTCATGTTGATCTTGTAGAGCTTGATATGTTAGATTTTGATGTTATTCTTGGGATGAATTTGTTGCATTCTTGTTATGCTTCTATTGATTATTGGACCCGAATGGTCAAGTTTCATTTCTGAATGAGCCTATCCTAGAGTGGAAGGGGGGAAATTCTATGTTTAGAGGTCAATTTGTTTCTTGTCTTAAAGCTAGAAAGATGATTTCTAAGGGCATATACCATCTTGTTAGGGTGAGGGATGTGGATTCCGAAACCCCTAATCTTGAGTCGGTTCCCATTGTATAAGAGTTTTCGGAAGTATTTCCCGATGATCTACTCGGTGTTCCTCCCGAAAGGGAAATAGACTTTGGTATTGATCTTCTCCCCGATACACAACCTATCTCTATTCCTCCTTACCGAATGGCTCTGGCAGAATTTAAGGAGTTAAAGGAGCAACTGAAAGATTTGTTGGATAAGGATTTCATCCGACCAAGTATTTATTTCTCCATGGGGTGCTCCGGTCTTGTTTGTAAGGAAGAAGGATGGTTTACTTCGTATGTGCATTGACTACCACCAATTGAACAAGGTTACCATTAAGAATAAGTATCCTCTTCCAAGAATAGATGACTTGTTTGATCAACTTCAAGGGGCTAGTTACTTCTCTAAGATCGACCTTCGTTGGGTTATCACCAATTGAGGGTGAAAGAAGATGATATTCCGAAAACGGCTTTTCGGACTAGATATGGCCATTATGAATTTGATGAATAGGGTGTTTAGGCAATGTATTGATATGTTCGTGATTGTGTTCATTGATAATATCTTGATCTAATCAAGGAGTGAGGATGAGCATACCAATCATTTGAGAATTGTGTTGCAAGTCCTCAAGAACCAACAACTTTTTGCGAAGTTTAGTAAATGTGAGTTTTGCCTAAGGTCCGTGGCTTTTCTTGGTCACATTTTCTCCGATAAAGGTATTGAGATAGATCCTAAGAAGATGGATGTGGTTAAGAATTGACCTAGACCTCTATCACCTTCGGATATTCGTAGTTTCTTGGGTTTAGCTGGTTATTATAGGAGATTTGTTGAAGGGTTCTCTTCGATTGCTTCTCCATTGACGGCTTTGACTCAAAAAATGTTAAGTTCACATGGTCCAAAGCGTGTGACAAGAGTTTCCAAGAGTTGAAAGATAGACTTACTTCAGCTCCGGTGTTGACCTTAGCAGAAGGGTTCTATGGGTTTGTGGTTTATTGTGATGCCTCGAGAATTGGGCTAGGATGTGTTCTTATGCAAAATGGAAAAGTCATCGCTTACGCTTCAAGGCAACTTAAGATCCATGAAAAGAACTATCCTACCATGATTTAGAACTAGCAGCAGTTATGCTTGCTTTAAAGATATGGCGACATTATTTTTATGGTGTGCATGTTGATGTCTTTACCGACCACAAGAGTTTGCAATATGTGTTTAAACAAAAAATCTAAATCTTTGCCAAAGAAGTGAGTTGTTAAAGGACTATGACATGAGTGTCCTCTATCACCCTGGTAAGGCTAATGTGGTGGCAGATGCTCTTAGTTGGTTTTCTATGGGTAGTGCTGCTCATGTTGAGGATGGTAAGAAAAAATTGGTTCTGATGTTCATAGTTTGGCCCGATTGGGTGTTTGGTTGATTGATTCTAGTAAGAGTGGTGTTATGGTTCACAATGGCTCGGAATCATCCTTTGTGTCCGATGTGAAGGTAAGCAAGATCTCGATCTTAATTTTGTTGAGTTGAAGGAAGCGGTGCTCAAGAAGTCTGTTGAGGCTTTCTCCCAAGGGTGGGAGATGGTGTTCTTCGATATCAAGGTCGTTTATGTGTTCCCGATGTAGATGACCTAAGAGGACAAATTTTGTCGGAAGCCCATGGTTCTCGATATTCCATTCACCCAGGAGCTACCAAAATGTACCGTGATTTACGGGAGGTTTATTGGTGGAATGAGATGAAGAAGGATATTGCGGAATTTGTGGCTAAGTGTCCTAATTGTCAACAAGTAAAAGTTGAACATCAAAAGCCGGGAGGTTTGTCCCAAGATATTAGTATTCCTACTTGGAAGTGGGAAGATTTGAATATGAACTTTATGTTGGTTTACCACGTACCCGGCGACAATATGATTCGATTTGGGTTATTGTAGGTTGAATAACGAAATCAGCCAATTTCATTCTCGTCAAGGTTTCTTATTCGGTGGAGGATTATGCTAAGTTGTACTTGAGGGAAATGGTTAGGTTACATGGAGTGCCTTTATCCATTATCTCCGATCGTGGTGCACAATTTACTTCTCAATTTTGGAAGTCTTTCCAAAAGGGTCTTGGTACTCGTGTTAAGCTTAGTACGGCCTTTCATCCTCAAACTGATGGGCAAGAGGAGCGTACTATCCAAACTTTGGAAAATATGTTGAGAGCTTGTGCAATTGATTTCAAGGGTAATTGGGATGATCATTTTCCTTTGATTGAGTTTTCTTATAATAATAGCTACCATTCTAGTATTTGGCATGGCTCCATTTGAAGCTCTCTATGGAGGTGTAGATCCCCTATAGGTTGGTTTGAAGTTGGTGAAGTTGCTTTGATAGGTCCTGAATTGGTACATGAGGCTATGGAGAAAGTTCGGCTCATTAGAGAAAGGTTGAAAATGGCTCATAGTTGACAAAAGTCCTATGCCAATGTTAGAAGGAGATATTTAGAATTTGATGTTAATGATTGGGTCTACTTCAAAATTTCACCCATGAAGGGTGTAATGAGGTTTGGAAAAAAAGGGAAGCTTAGTCCCCGTTATGTGAGCCCATATCAAATTTTGAGACGTGTTGGTAAGGTTGCTTATGAACTTGACATGCCTAATGATTTGGCATCGGCGTATCCGATTTTCCATGTCTCATTATTGAAGAAATGTGTTGGTGATCCGACCTCTATAGTGCCATTAGAGAATCTTGGCATAAAGGATAGTCTTTCCTATGAAGAAGTTCCGGTTGAGATTTTAGATCGGCAAGTCCGAAAGTTAAGAGATAAAGAAGTTGCTTCCATGAAGGTTCTTTGGAGGAATCAATAAGTTGAGGGTGCTACTTGGGAGGCTAAGGCCGATGTGATGTCCCGATATCCTCATCTCTTTCCCTCTGATCCTACTCTAGCTTGAGGTATCTAGTTCCTCATGGTTCATTCTTTTGGTTTCATGTGTCTTAGTAATTTCCATGATTCCTTGATTGGCATATTCATGAAGAGTATAATTTTGATAAAATGAGCTAGCTTGATTGATTTATCTATGATTATGTGCATTGAGTATGAGTTGCATGAAGTATTTATGAAATGATGTGTTGACCATGCTTTAGCTTGGAGTTGATGTTTTCCTCCTCGGATATGTGCATTTATGTGATTGCATTCTAGGTTGGGTTGTTAGCTCTAGTTTCTTACCCTCCTTATGATGTCTTGATTCTTATTCGAGGATGAATGTTCCCAAGGGGGAGATAATGTAATACCCCAAATTCGAAAGGGTGGAAAATTTATGATATTTGTGTTGGTGCCAGTAACGACAGAGGCCACCTACGGACAGTAGGTTGACTTATGGCCCGTAGGTTGGAACCGTGGGTGGCAGGCTAGTGATCTCAAAATGTCAAGTTGCAGAACGCCAATGACAGCTTTCCAGGATAACCCGTCGTCCAATGTACGAGCCATAGATGGATCCCGTCGTTGCAGGGTCCAAAGTGACTGTCTCTGAACCCAACGACGGTTGACCAGGACGGTTCGTGGTTGGACCTACGGACCATAGGTCAACCCGTCAATAAGGTCCGACAGTTAATTTTTAAAGGGGTCTTTTGGTCTTCTTACCTAATGACTTATTTATCAACCAAGATCGGTTCCTAACTATTTCTAACACTATATAAGCCTTTTTAATCCTAAAATCTACCTTTCCAATCACTTTGCAAATTTCCCCAAACTCTTCTCCCTCAAATATTTCTCTCTCTAAAAGTTTGAAGAAGAAGTAGAAGAAGAGGGCAAGCTAGGGTTCAAGAAATCAAGTTTTTCTTCATATATTGCTTAAGGAAATTGAGCACTAAGGTATGATAGTCTTCATCCATGGAGCCCTTTTCTCAATGGAATCCCTAAAATCTCCAATTTTCAAGTTAGAAATTCTCAATTGAGCTAAGGGTGTTCTTCCATGTTATAGGTCCTTTGCAATGTTGCTTGAATTGATTGTTTTATGAACTTTGAAGTATAAATTGAGTTGAATTTCGTGATTTTAGATGAATCCCCATGAACCCATGCCAAATCCCCAATATCAAAATCTATGCTTTGTTGGTGGGTTGAATTAGAAAGTGATGAGTTTTATGAAATCTATATGAATCCATGCATGAATTATGATTTCTAAACTAAGGTTTCCATGATGATATTCTGAATGACCTAAGGATGGTTTTATGAAAGTAAACATGTTCAATAAAAAACTATGATTTTCCTCTATTATGTGGGTTCCTTCAATTATGGTCAAATTCCCTTGTTTATGGTTTTCTAAGCATGAGTTTGCATTGAATTGCATGGTTTAAGAGGAATTCTCATGAATCCATGTGAACTCTATGATTTTGTAAGTTATGAGCATGATGAACTATGTAAAGATTAAGTTTATGAAATAATGCATGTCTCTTATGAAGCTAATGATGAATTAAGGGTGCTTTGAGATTGAAGCATCAAAGTTTATGATGTGTTGATGTCGTTGTTGAGTTGTGAAAGGAATTCTCATATATTACTCAACCCATGAATGTGAAAGGTTTCCTCAATGTAATGATTCATAACTTGTCGAAAGGCTTGCTCAACTAAATTTGAATTGATAATTAAGGAGCTATTCTAATGAAGGGACAAGAGGCGATCACCCATGTTCCCTAAGGTAGGCAAGAGGCGATTA
The DNA here is from genome assembly GCA_018342035.1 of Solanum appendiculatum. NCBI lineage: Eukaryota > Viridiplantae > Streptophyta > Magnoliopsida > Solanales > Solanaceae > Solanum > Solanum appendiculatum. The sequence continues at coordinate 341,054 of JAGDQO010001806.1, forward strand.
CCCATGTCTACTTATGATAATTGAACTATGTCTAATCCGTGGGAATTATGCTTAGCACCGAGTGGACAAGTGGGGATTACCCATGTCCCATAAACTATGTGCCACCATAGGATGATGGTCTATGATAGACACTATCTAGTGGATCCACGTAAGCTATATGTTAAGTAAAGGGTCCTACCTTGGCAAGTAGGATGGCCCTATCGGTGTGGGGTTAGACACCGGATTCCATGTTGTTAGCTCACATGGTCTTACATGTCGGTTAAGGCTACTCCCCACAATAAAGAACTAAAGTGCTTTTAAGATATTTCTCTAGTAAAGTAAAGATAATAGCTTGCTTTGACCATGGTTTGTGACTTATGTTTCTAACTTTCATCATGTTTTAGCTTGGTCACTTCATGTCATGAAAATGTCTCGTTTTAGCATGTTTTAAATGATTTTGTGCATTGCTATCATACTTCACTACAAGAAATCTATCTTTTAGCGACCAATTCTTAACGAAGGGACAAAAAACTGGTCGTTATTAGTGTACATTTAGCGACCATTTTTTTTACGGTTGTTAAAACTAATTTTTAATTTATAGGGCATAATATTTATTCCTTACATAGTATTATATCCTGTCGCTAAAAATAAATTAAAAAAAGCCGTTTTCCCTTTTTTTCCGCCCAACCCAGCCCACGTCTCTATCACCCAAAAACCTTCAATCCTACTCTATTTTGCTCGCAAAATACTTATTCAGTTAAAAGTTTATCAAAGTTTCTCTTAACCTGCGACGCTGCTCCTCAACTCCGATTGATAACACATCAAAAATTTTAGAGTTTTTTCTCACCGAGGGGTATGTTTCTCAATTCTTAAACCTGTAGTTATAGATATTAATTGTGTAATTGTGTAATCGATATTGATATTTTACTGCTCAAATGACCTCTATGTTTGATGGAATCAATTATAACCTAGACCATGGTATTCTTTAATTTGTTAGTATTTTGGATTTATTCTTTGAGTTAAATGTGTGCCACATATACACCTTGAATTGTTGTAAGTTTTTTTTGCTAATAACTAAACAATAGCTACTTTAATTAGGAGTTGCAAACCAGCCCGTTCTTTCTCTGTTAGCTAATAGTCCTACACCTGGTAAGAATTAAGCAGAATGAAATACCAACATAAGCTACTTCTCTATTATTTTTGTTAGCAACACTAATTTCGTTTGTTGTTCCTCAAAAAGGTATTGTGTTTGATTCAGGCGAGAGTGTGAGCCACATTAACCCTGCTGCATATGAGGGACATGCACTATCTCATGCTATCTAACTATTAAGTCTTGGTGGTCGTCATCTAACCAAATATCTCGTGAATTAAAGAGAGAATTATTATTATCTATCTGCCATTGCTGGCGCAGTCCTGGAATAATCTATATCTTCCATAATCTCTAAGCGCACTGCCCTTGTTTGAAATACTTGAGTCCTTCCTGGCTACTAAATCTTGGAAGGTCTTCGTGCAAGTCAACTTACATGTAGGGTAAGCATTATTCGAAACATATATGTTCACGTATCTCTGGTTAGTTCCTTCTATTTTCTCTTTTGGTTAATTGAATTTGTTGTTTTTCTTGGTCTAGGTTTGTGTTATTTTTTCAGAACGCTAGTGGCTGTTTTGGAAAAAAACCTTTGCTTCTTACAGAGCTAGAAGCTTTGGGTTACTCTCCAGATGAAAAGTTCTGGAAACTTTGTGAAAGCCAACTACATATTCCAGGTGGTTTTTACTCTCCCATTCATTGTTTTGTCTAAATTCCTCGCAGCTCTAGCTCATATCTTACTATTGTATGGAGGAATAATAGTATGTCTCTAACACTATTATTTATTTTTAAACTGTAAAAAAGCCTGAATCTAGAACAATTACTTTTAGTATCATGCTTCATATTATAGCACTTTAAATTATTAAAGAAACTAGAATTTGAATTGGGAAGCCATGTAGTCCTGATCTATACTTGCTTGTTAGATGGCCATTAAAGCACTATGGCTAGATTTTAATTTTTTCAATGGAAAATGGCCAAAACTACCCCTTACCTACGCAAATTAGTACAACACTTGATAAGGAAAAATGAGCAATTGAAAGAAATAAGAAAACATATGTAGAATTATCAAAATCTAATCGAATTTATGAGCAACAAAGGACTTTATACCTTCATCTCTCAATTGAATCCGATCAAACAACAATAACCAAAACTCAATCAAAAATGAGAAAACCAAATTGAATCCACAGAGGGTAACTCGATGATCGATTAAGCTATAAGAAGTTCACACATTCAATATTGGGAATCCACCCTAATCACTCAACTACAATTACCAACTATGAACTACACTACACCTGAAAACTACAAGCTTCAAAGCTTTCAAATATGCAATTCATCATAATATTCATAATCTATCTTCCAAAATAATAAAACTACTATTTATACTAAGGAAATAAAGAAGACACTTCTTTGACAATTTTACCCTTAATGAGATAAGGGCCTTGTTTTGTTGTCTTCTTTTATGAATTCTTGCATTCATGAGATGACCATTTGCACACATAGCCGCTTTCTTCCTTCTCTTCATTTTGATGGACCTTTAACACATTTTATGTCTTTATTTGGTGTCCATCAAGCTCCTCTAAGGCTATCATATGCTCTTTGCTACACATGTCGTTATCATCCTCCCCTTCTTGAAAAGGATTCATCGTCGAATCCAAATCTTTCAAGAACATAAGAAGGACAAGTAACCAAGAGGTCCTCATAGCATGAGGGTTAGTACAATTGTTAGCACAAAAACATTATACCAAGGAGACTCAATCTCAAGGAACAATCAAGTATCCTCCATTATCATGACTATTAAGCCCATACATGGAGCAGATGGAAATTGACTATTCCACACATCAAAAGGATAATACCACATAAAAGATGACACTACTACAAGTTTACATACTCCGAAACATTCACCGGGTTCAAAATGATAGAAGGTCCACATAATCGGGTCATACAAACAAGTATATACCTCAATGAAATCCCGACCCAAATGCAATACACATTTAAGATAAATATGTGACTCGTCATAAACAAAGAGATAGTAGAGAAAGGTGTCATGCACATTGGGGTAACCTAAAGTGTTCCTATATGCAAGATCACAACTAGGTACAAGGATCCTAGCACTCATTACATCATAAGATGGAACACACAAAGACAACATGATGAATTTAGGATAAACCTCACCTTCTCTTGACAAATAACTCCTACCCCTATAAGATGTGCAATCAACAAGATCATATTCAAAGAGGTAGTAAAGAAAAGGGGTTAGAAAACTACCCTTCCCCATACACAATATAGGCCCCTCAAGTGGATTGTAAACCCTCAAGAAGGACTTTCCATCATAGGGAAAGGTGCCAACAATTTCCTCCAAATTGTGCTTGTCATCTTGGCCAAGCATCACTAAACAAGTGCAACAATTCAACTCTTTACCGGGGTCAAATGGAAAGGAAATCCATGAACATGGATCAAGCACACTTTTTTTGCCCCGTCCGCACCCTTATCTTCCAATAGCATATTCCACTCAAAAGCGCAAGCACCATCATATGCAAATAAGTAGTAGAGAAAGGTGTCACATAAATGAACTTCAATCAAGGTGCTCCCAAGTGTACCCACCACTTTATATACTAAAGCATCATAACTCATATGAAGAATTGGAACACACAAGGAAGAAGTAGCAATTAACACATAAGCATCACCTTTCTTCTTAACACTATCCTCTCCAATAAATGTACTATCATCTTCACAAAAGAGATTTTCGTCTTTGGAAAGTGTGTCATCACACCATAGTGGATTCTCAAACAATTGATAGCCTTCAAGAGTGGCTACACTTCCTACATTATAAGGTATTCCACTATGCACACTCTCAAGATTCATGTCATCATCAAACAAGAGATTATTATACAAAAGTTGATCAACACCAATATCACTTGATAATGAACTATCATTCAAAGCACATGTATCAACACTAGGTGGACACAAATTGATTTTACTAGAAGAATCAATTCGGTCATAAATAGGATCAACTAGTGTATCCACATTCACAACATGCACATCATCAAAACATGACATTGTAAAATCACTCAAGGGACAAGTGTCAACACTAGGTGGACACAAATTGATCTTACAAGAAGAATCTATTCGGTCATCAATAGGATCAACTAGTGTATGAACACTCTCAACAAATACATTATCACTATGTGACAGAGTCATAAAGCTCACATGAAATCAAGCTATCACTTATACTCAATTGGCTACTAGCGACACGATGAATTTTTGAGCTTAAGGAAGTGCAAGAATTAACATTGTTACCTTGTAGCTCATAACATGAAGTATCTCCACCTTGGTTGTGCAACTCCTTAAGTTCTACATTACGACGAGTAGTACCCATCAATAGTCTTTCCAACTCACCGGGTTCCATCTCGGAGACTAATTGAATGACCTTTTCAATATTTCTTTGTATTGAAGCAAACAACTCATTTGTGCTCATAGTACGAGAATCCCGATAGCAAAATGATAACGATCCTTTCAGACCCATAAAACTCAACAAACAAGTTAGTAGAAAGGTTCCTCACGCTTCTCTTTATTTGAACTCTCAACTCACCTTCTATGGCTTTTTCTCAAAATTGATAGTGAACTAGCTTCGCTCAACCAATTCAAGGTCACCTATCCTTTGTGGTGGAGTGGATTCTTATGACTCTTGAAAGAAGCATGACCAAAACAAAAAAGCTAATGGACTTGAATCAAGAAGGTTATCAACGAATTGAGATGAGAAAAGTAGAAGAAAGAACTACAAAAAGATTCGGACTCAAAACAAACTAACAAAAGTAGTAAAATTACTTGTTATTACTTAATTTGAAGGATCAAAGAAATGATTTGATAATTTAAAACTAGTTAACAAGTAATTAAAGATACCAAATGATAAGGAAAAAGGGGCAATTGAAAGAAATAAGATAACATATGTAGGATTATCAAAATCTAATCAAATTTATGAGCAACAAAGAACTTTATACCTTCACCTCTCAATTGAATCCGATCAAACAACAATAACCAAAACTCAATAAAAAATGAGAACCAAATTGAATCCACAAAGAGGATAACTCGATGATCGATTAAGCTATAAGAAGTTAACACAAGCAATATCGGGAAACCACCCTAATCACTCAACTACAATTACCAACTATGAACTACACTAATGCTAGCTACACCTAGAAACTACAAGCTTCAAAGCTATCAAATATTCAATTCATCATAATATTCATAATCTATCTTCAAAAATAATAAAACTACTATTTATACTAAGGAAATAAAGAACTTCTTTGATAACTTTACCCTTAATGAGATAAGGGCCTTGTTTGGTAGTCTTCTTTTATGAATTCTTGAATTCATGAGATGACCATTTGCACACATAGCCACTTTCTTCCTTCTCTTCACTTTGATGGACCTTTAACACATTTTATGTCTTTATTTGGTGTCCATCATGCTCCTCTAAAGCTATCATATGATTTTTACTACCCATGTCGTTATCAACACTAACCTTCGTGTAACAACTGGACCTCAAATGCCCATAACATCAACCGTTTGGCCCTTTTTTGCCCTTACTTTTAATGGCTTTAATATGAACCCCAATTACCAGCTTCATTAATGATGTCTCTCCATCTTACCGTTACTTTTCTTTATCAACTGCTAACATATATCATCATAGTAACCTATATCTATAGGAATATCTTGCTCTAGAGATACTATCTCATCTTTTAATGCATGGGACAAGTGTATCTGTGGTTATTAAGCATTTGCTAACCGTGTTAAGGAATAACGGTGCAGATGTTGTATATTTTTCCTAGAGGCACTAAAAAGGGTGAGCATCGCTACTTGATAACTGAGATGATTCTTGCTTTATTTTTGTCACTTGGTAGGTCGGCCTTCCAATTTCTAGTAAACTTTTTGATGAAATTGCAGACGAGAAGTCTTACTTCAAATTTTGATAATAATCGGTTAAAATGTTTGGTTGATTGATTTGTATAAAAAAGGGGAGCCCGGTGCATGAAGCATCACCATTCACGCTGGGTCAGGGGAAGAGCCACACTCAAAGAGAGGGGGGGTGTATGTATGTAAGCAGCCTACCCTGACCCAAGCATCAGTGACTGGTTCCACTGCTTGAACCTGTGACCTATAGGTCAGTCACACGGACACAACTTCACCATTGCTCCAAGGCTTTCTGTTGAAATATTGTCGGTGTATATTATTCATGTTCATGGGGTGTGTTTAAGTTAGTTGTAGTTATAATTCAAGGAGTTAGGATTGGCAAATGTCATGCTTATAACAAAGATGCATATCCTTGTTTGCTATTTTTCTGTGAAAGATGCATATGTACGTGTATTCTAGCCCACTTGAGATAAACACTCATTCCCGGCTGTTTATTAGTTATAGGTCAAATCTTTAAGCATCACCAGATGGATCTCAGGTAATGTTTTATGGTATGACTGGGTAGAGAAAACTATAAATATGAAGACGGGGTCACGCTCAATGAGATGAGTTTGGATTCGATATGCTTTATTCTCAAAGAGGCATCATCTGATCAAAAAAATCTTGTGAGAAGATGGAAACATAAACACCAGGTCACAGAATATTTTGGTACCAGGAAACACAACTCTCATGAGAGGTGTATGTGTATATTATCATTGAAGGGAGAGGCCAGATCAATTATCAACGTATCATTGTTCCAGAAATAGGCATTAGTGCAGTATGGAGAAGTGTAGCATTTAAGAAAGAAAATTTCATTAAATGCTCCCCACAGATGTCTTCCAAGGCTTCTTTCAGGGACATTTGTGTAACTTATTATGATCATGAACTATATAGGGGATTTCCAATATTAAGTAATTTTTTTTGAACTGGTAACTAAAAGCTATTTTCTTTTGCTTTCCCAGAATTTTTAATCTGCTGTCCTTATGATGAAAGAGGTATTTTTTAAGCATGGTGAGAAGGAAGCTCTTAGATCTTGTGTAAAATCTCTAAACTTCTGTGCTACTGAGAGTCGTGGGGAGTTACAGGAATTTTCCCTTAACAAATTGAAGGGGATTGAAGATGAGCTCATTATCAAATGTAAATCTGCAATAAAAGAAGTTGTTGTATGTGCCCTTAACAAATTGTAGGAGACTGTGTTGAATTGATGCATTTTGGTCAAATGTGCAATTTTTGCTGTTGTTGCATTATGGTGATGATGAATATTCATTGCTTGTTTACTTGAAAAGGTCATATGAACTTCAATTTTCAAAGTAAATTTCTAGTGAAAGCTTGCATAGAGATCTTGCAGAGACTCAAAAACTTCAGAAGTATTGATGACGATGTTGGTATACTGTAGTTTGAATAATTCTTTTTTGTAGTCTTGCCAATACACAACTGCTTTGGCTTACTGTTTAGGTTATTAGATTTCTGCTTCTTAACATGCATCATCATGTTTGCTGGTGCCTACACTCTATCATAAGCTCTGGCACAGTCCCGGAACAATCTATATCTTCCTTAATCTCCAAGCACAGTGCCTTGTTTGAAATACTTGAGTCCTTCCTAACTAGTAAATCTCGAAAAGGTGTTCGTGCAAGTCAACTTGCATGTAGGGTAAGTTGTCACGACCTGATTTCTCAGGTCATGATGGCACATTCTACACCCAACCAGTAGGTAAGCCTAACCCTTAGCTCTAAGAAATAAACAACGGACTACCGAACGGAAGGCAATAACAAGAAGGAAGAGCTTTGAACAAAGTAGAGAAAGGATAATCAACAAAAACATTAGAGGAACCATCCCAAGACCTGATATCAGTTAGTAGTTGAGAATCTAGTCCAAAATAGGAGTACAACGCTTTCACAATTACAAGACAAGTACATGCTGTCTATAAATGTGATATAAAGACTAATCCTAGCCAAAAAGATGGAACCAATAGCTCCGCAAAGAGCTAATCTAATCTCCGAAATCCCAAGCTCCTCCGCATGACACTAAATTAACGGCGATAACTCAAATGCAATCTACAGGGGGCAGAAATGTATTATGAGTACCAAAAATGGTACTCAGTAGGCATCGGCTAAATGAGTTCAAAAGATAGCACAAGCATAAACAACTAGTAATAAGGAAACCAACAACCTTATCACAAGCAACTAAGATACAAAGTCAATTACCTAGTGTTAGGAGGACCCACAACTATAATGCTAAAGTGGAAACCTACTAGGTAACAATAAAACAAAAGCAGATAATATAATATAGTCAAACAATAACCTAACCGGACCCCATAAGACTGGAAGGTACAAACAACAAATATATAACCCAATCGGCCCCCATAAACCAGAGGGTACAAACAACAAACAAGTATACAGGTGATAGGGAATGCATATGAATGTAGGGTAAGAGCAGCAGAACCATCAGTGACCATCCGAAACTATAACCATATGACTCCAGTCAACTCCCAGCCCAGCTAGAAAGAGTGACAATCAACTCAACCAGTCAACTCCCAGCCCCGCTAGAAAGATGGACTATCAACCCAAGCTACCCAACCATACAATCCACTCCCAGGGGCGTCAATCGACTCACTAGCAAGAGTGCATTAGACGCGTGTCAACTCCGTAGAGGATCTCAGATGTTTAGTTTGACTAGTCAGTGATCTCGCAGGGGCGTCAGCCGCCCAGCTAGCAACAAGAGTGCTCGGGGACGTATCGACTCAAAAGAGGATCTCAAGTATCAAGGACGCCCAGCCAACCAGTCCACTCCAGGGGCGAAAGCTGCCCAGCTAGCACGAGTTACCCGGGGGCGTATGTAAAACCAAAAGCATGCAAGAAAAGGCGTCGACACGCCGGGTACTCAAGTGAAAACTCAGCACATCCCAGATGCCTCTAATATCTCAAGTAGGAAAGGAGCACGTCCCTAACTTCTCGTAATCTCAAAATTCAGTAAATCAAGTGATCCGATTGGTACGACTCCCATTAAAACCAGTTTAGAATAAAAATCAAGAAAAACAATATCTCATCATGAATGATAAATATATCAATGCATGGGCTTGGATCATACCACAAAATCCGTGAAAATGAGCAAACAATGCAATGCATGCCATCACCAACATTCAAATAAGGCACTCAAAATCAAATAATGATACAGCCAATGAAACCACCCTACCCAAGAAGAGAGTACTAACATGGGATCCAACTGGTCCTCCCATACGGCCTTGGGCCCAACAAGATAATCATAAGCTCAATAATGATACAATGTGCCCACCGCTAATCAACAAGCAAAGGGATGAAGAAGAAATTTCAAATCAATAAAAGAGGGAGCAAACTCAAGGTACGACGCCCTACCCCAATCAAACTACTCTAGTCCCAGACTGAGCACAGCTAGGACAAACCCACGGCTACAACGAGCTACCAAGGTCACAAGCATCAACGGAAGGAGAACAACCAAAAACAAGACCTAAATGGAGCAAATCATAAATATGAGGTGCGAAAATACAATCTAAAGCATCTAATCTCCAGCCTAGTCTAAGGCCACCACGAATCAATCCTAACAAGTACAAGCAAAATCATCTACTCCACAAGAAAAGCCACAACCTAAACTAAGGATCCCAACACCCACAATAAGCCCAAGGCTCTTACGGGATCAAGAAAGGATTTTATAACAAGAGGAAAGCTAAATACCCGGCAAATACCATCCAAAATTACATGAAGTCTATATTAGGCATTGTCTAAGAAGCACAATCAAGAAAGTAGACCGAAGCCTACCACAATACCGAACACGAGCGCTCCGAATCCACCACACACGAGCGCTCTGAATCCACCACACACGAGCTTTCCGCATCCAAAATGCCTCCGAACAACGCCGAATTATTAAATTATAAATCACAACGTCATTACGGATGTTTTGACACTAAAATCACAACAATTGGAAATGGACCCAAAATTGAGTCAAAATAGGGATGTGGGACCCGCACCGAGAATTCCAAAATTAACTCCATTAAAGGTTCTAAATAGCCCAATGAACTTGTACCTCAAAAATGGGCACAATCTAAGCTCGAAAATAGGCTAAAATAGTCCATACAACAAAACACAAGAAAAACACCATGAAAGGACTTGGGCAGCCCATTTCGGCAGAAATTACCTCAATACGCTGACTTCCACGCTTCCCTAATCAATCCTACACGTAGCCACACCAATTTCAGATGAAACGCAACTTGAATCACCCAAAATAGAGCTTTCTAGCTCGAGATATCAAGCTTTTAAAATGAGGGCTGAAGCTATTATTTCAATATTTAAATAGCAGCAATTCTGGTAGTTAAATGTCTACACCAGCAACACGATATTTTGCTATTGTTCAAAGTCTCCGAACAGACCCTCGAAATTCGTTTGGGACCCGATAAAAATTAACCAGATATGCTACCCCACTAAATTCAGCATTCCGGACTTAATGGAACCATCGAAACTTCCATCCGAGGTCATTTCGATTAAAAGTGAATCCCACACCCTAGTTTCGTTTTATGCTAAAACCACAAGAAGGCTCAAAATGAGATAGAAAGCTTGGGGAACCGCACAAAAGGTTGTTCTAGACCAAACTCGATATTCCAGAGCTACAAAATTCTCATTCAAGCACGTTTACCAAGAATGTTGACCAAAGTCAACCCTTGACTTAAGCTTCTAAGTTAAAATGCCTAACGGCACAAACTCACACCAGAAGTCTCGGGGCCCGATCTAACCATGCCCTTAGCCTAAAATGGCCCTTCCAGAGCTGATGAAACTGTCAGAATTGCATTTTGAGGTCATCTTCCTTAACTTTTGACTGAAGTCAACCGTTCAAGTTTCAAAGGCTTTAATATACGAAAACTTTCACAAAATCCAAACAAACGACCCGGCGACCGAAATTTTAGTCTCAGCAAGTCATAAATGACTTGTGGTCACTACAGGAAAGCTCTAAACGTTGAAAAGATCGAAAATGAAGAAAATGACCTGGAGGGTCATTACATAAGCATTATTCCAAATATCTATGTTCACCTATCTCCTGTTAGTGCCTTCTATTTTCTCTTTTGGTTAATTGAGTTTGTTGTTTTTCTTGGTATAGGTTTGTGTTATTTTTTAAGAACAGTGGTGGCTGTTCAGGAAAGCAACCTTTGCATCCACAGAGCTTGAAGCTTTGGGATACTCTCCAGATGAAAAGTTCTGGAAACTTTGTGAATGCCAACTACATATTCTAGGTGGGTTTTGCTCTCCCATTCATTGTTTTCTATAAATTCATCGTAGCTCTAGCTCACATCTTACTGTTGTATGGAGGAATAATAGTACTGCATCTGGAACAATTACTTTAGTATCATGCTTCATATTATATCACTTTTAATTATTAATGAAAGTAGAATTAGAATTGGAAAGCCATGTAGTCCTGATCTATACTTGATTGTTAGATGGCCATTAAAGCCTTATGGCTAAGTTTAATTGTTTCAACAAAACGGACAAAAACTACCCCTCACCAACACAAATTGGTACAACACTACCCTTCATGTAACAACCGGACCTCGAATGCCCCAAACGTCAACCGTTTGGCCCTTTTTTTACCTAACTTTTAACGGCATTAATATGAACCCCAATTACCAGCTTCATTAGTGATGACTCTCCATCTTACCGTTACTTTTCTTTATCAGCTGCTAACATACATCATCACTGTAACCTATATCTACTGGAATATCTTGCTTCAAGATACTATCTCATCTTTCAATGCATGGGATAAGTGTATCTGTGGTTATTAAGCATTTGCTAACCATATTAAGGAATAACGGTGCAGATTTTGCATGTTTGTTCCTAGAGGCACTAAAAAGGGTTAGCATCGCTACTTGATAACTGAGATGATTCCTGCTTTATTTTTGTCACTTGGCAGATCGGCCTTCCAATTTCTAGTGAACTTTTTGATGAAATTGCATAAACAACTAGTAATAAGGAAACCAACAACCTTATCACAAGCAACTATGATACGAAGTCAACTACCTAGTGTTAGGAGGACCCACAACTATAATGCTAAAGTGGAAACCTACTAGGTAACAATAAAACAACAGCAGAGAATATAATATAGTCAAAAAATAACCTAACTGAACCCCATAAGACCGAAAGGTACAAACAACAAGCATATAACCCAATCGGCCCCCATAAATCAGAGGGTAAAAACAACAAACAAGAATATTGGTGATAGGCAATGCATATGAATGTAGGGTAAGAGCAGCAGAACCATCAGTGACCATCCAAAACCATAACCATAGGACTCCAGTCAACTCCCAGCCCAGCTAGCAAGAGTGACAATCAACTCAACCAGTTAACTCCCAGCCCCGCTAGCAAGAGTGACTATCAACCCAAGCCGCCCAGCCATACAATCCACTCCCAGGGGCGTCAATCGCCTTGCTAGCGAGAGTGCCTCAGCGGCATTCGTGGAACTTATTATGATCATGAACTATATAGGGGATTGCTTATATGAAGTAATATTTTTTTTGAACTGGTAATTAAAAGCTGTTTTGTTTTTCTTTTCTAGAATTTTAAATCTGATGTCCTTCTGATGAAAGAGGCATTTTTAAAGCATGGTGAGAAGGAAGATCTGAGATCTTCTATAAAAGCTCTGAACTTCTGTGCTACTGAGAATCGTGGGGAGTTACAGGACTTTGCCCTTAACTAATTGAAGGGGATTAAAGATGAGCTCATTGTCTAAATTAAATCTGCAATAAAAGAAGGTCTTGTAAGTGCCCTTAACAAATTGAAGGGAACAATTGTTTTTTATTGCCAATACACAATAGCTTTGGCTTACTGTTTAGGTTATTGGATTTTTGCTTCTTAACATGCATATGCGGAAGTCCTTCATGCAAGTCAACTTGCATGTACTGTAAGCATTATTCGAAACATCTATGTTCACGTATCTCCTGTTAGTTCCTTCTATTTTCTCTTTTGGTTAATTGAGTTTGTTGTTTTTCTTGGTCTAGGTTTGTGTTATTTTTTCAGAACAGTGGTGGCTGTTTAGGAAAGCAACCTTTGCTTCCATAGAGCTAGAAGCTTTGCGTTACTCTCCAGATGAAAAGTTCTGGAAACTTTGTGAACGCCAACTACATATTCCAAGTGGTTTTTACTCTTCCATTCATTGTTTTCTCTAAATTTGTCGCAGCTCTAGCTCATATCTTACTGTTGTATGGAGGAATAATAGTATGGCTCTAACACTATTATTTATTTTTAAACTGTAAAAAAGCCTGCATCTAGAACAATTACTTTAAGTATCATGCTTCAAATTATAGCATTTTTAATTATTAAAGAAACTAGAATTAGAATTGGAAAGCCATGTAGTGCTGATCTATACTTGCTTGTTAGATTGCCATTAAAGCACTATGGCTAAGTTTAATTGTTTCAATGGAAAACGGCCAAAACTAACCCCACCTATGCAAATTTGTACAGAACTACCTTTCGTGTAACAACCGGACCTCAAATGCTCCCATCGTGAACCGTTTGGCCCATTTTTTCCCTTACTTTTTGCGGCTTTAATATGAACCTCAAGTGCTCCAAGGCTTGCTGTTGAAATATTGTCGGTGTATATTATTCATGTTCATGGGGTGTGTTTGAGTTGGTTGTAGTTGTAATTCAAGGAGCTAGGATTGGCAAATGTCATGCTTATAACAAATATCCTTGTTTGCTATTTTTCCCTGAAAGATGCATATCATTGTACATGGATTCTAGCCCACTTGAGATAAACACTCATTCCCGGTTGTTTATTGGTTATAGGTCAAATCCTAAGGCATCACCATATGGATCTCTGGTAATGTTTCATGGTACGTAGAAAGAAGCAGAAATATGATGATGGGGTCGCGCTCAATGGGAAGTTCTTGGATTGGATATGCATTATTCTCAAAGAGGCATCATCTGATCAAACAAATCTGGTGAGAAGATGGAGACATAAACACCAGGTCACATAATATTTTGGTACCAGGAAACATAACTCTCATGGGAGGTGTATGTGTATCTTATCAGTGAAGAGAGAGGCCAGATCAGTTATCAACGTATCATTGTTCAAGAAGCAGGCATTAGTGTAGCATTTAAGATAGACAATTTAATTGTATTCTCCCCGCTGATGTCTGCCAAGGCTTCCTTCAGGTGCGTTTGTGGAACATATTACGATCATGAACTATATAGGGGATTGCTAATATGAAGTAATTTTTTTAAACTGGTAACTAAAAGCTGTTTTCTTTTGCTTTTCCAGAATTTTAAATCTGTTGTCCTTCTTATGAAAGAGGCATTTTTTAAGCATGCTGAGAAAGAAGCTCTGAGATATTGTGTAAAAGCTCTGAACTTCTGTGCTACTGAGAGTTGTGGGGAGTTACAGGACTTTGCCCTTAACAAATTGATGGGCATTAAAGATGAGCTCATTATTAGACTTATATCTGCAATAAAAGAAGTTCCTGTAAGTGCCCTTAACAAATTGAAGGGGACAATTGTTTTTCATTGCCAATACACAACAGCTTTGGCTCACTGTTTAGGTTATTGGATTTTTGCTTCTTAACATGCATATGCATGTATGCTGGTGCCTACACTCTATCATAAACTCTTGCATAGTCCTAGAAAAATCTATATCTTTCTTAATCTCTACGCGCAGTCCCTTGTTTGAAATACTTTAGTCCTTCCTGGCTACTAAATCTCTGGAAGGTCTTCGTGCAAGGCAACTTGCATGTACGGTAAGCATTATTCGAAACATCTATGCTTACGTATCTCCTGTTAAGTCCTTCTATTTTCTCTTTTGGTTAATTGAGTTTTTTGTTTTTCTTGGTCTAGGTTTGTGTTATTTTTTCAGAACAGTGGTGGCTGTTTAGGAAAGCAACCTTTGCTTCTACAGAGCTAGAAACTTTGTGTTACTCTCCAGATGAAAAGTTTTGGAAACTTTGTGAACGCCAACTACGTATTCCAGGTGGTTTTTACTCTCCCATTCATTGTTTTCTCTGAATTTGTCGCAGCTTTAGCTCATATCTTACTGTTGTATGGAGGAATAATAGTATGGCTCTAACACTATTATTTATTTTTAAAATGTACAAGAGCCTGCATCTAGAACAATTACTTTTAGTATCATGCTTCATATTATAACACTTTTAATTATTAAAGAAACTAGGATTTGAATTGGGAAGTCATGTAGTTCTGATCTATACTTGCTTGTTAGATTGCCATTAAAGCACTATGGCTAAGTTCAATTGTTTCAATGAAAAATGGCCAAAACTACCCCTCACCTACGCAAATTGGTACAACACTACCCTTCGTGTAACAATCAGACCTCAAATGCCCCCAACGTCAACCGTTTGGTCCTTTTTTGCCCTTACTTTTAACGGCTTTAATATGAACCCCAATTACCAGCTTCATTAATGATGTCTCTCCATCTTACGGTTAATTTTCTTTATCAGCTGCTAATATATATCATCACTGTAACCTATATTTACAGGAATATCTTGCTCCAGAGATACTATCTCATCTTTCAATGCATGGGACAAGTGTATCTGTAGTTATTAAGCATTTGCTAACCGTGTTAAGGAATAACGGTGCAGATGTTGCATGTTTGTTCCTAGAGGCACTAAAAAGGGTGAGCATCGCTACTTGATAACTAAGATGATTCTTGCTTTATTTTTGTCACTTGGTAGGTCGGCCTTCCAATTTCTAGTAAACTTTTTGATGAAATTGCAGACGAGAAGTCTTACTTCAAATTTTGATAATAATTGGTTAAAATGTTTGGTTGATTGATTTGTATAAAAAAGGGGAGCCCCGTGCATGAAGCATCACCATTCACGCTGGGTCAGGGGAAGAGCCACAATCAAAGAAAGGGGGGTGTATGTATGTAAGCAGCCTACACTGACCCAAGCATCAGTGACTGGTTCCACTACTTGAACCTGTGACCTATAGGTCAGTCACGTGGACACAACTTTACCATTGCTCCAAGGCTTTCTGTTGAAATATTGTTGGTGTTTTTTATTCATGTTCATGGGGTGTGTTTGAGTTAGTTGTAGTTATAATTCAAGGAGCTAGGACTGGCAAATGTCATGCTTATAACAAAGATGCATATCCTTGTTTGCTATTTTTCCCTGAAAGATGCATATCATTGTACGTGTATTCTATCCCACTTGAGATAAACACTCATTCCAGGCTATTTATTGGTTATAGGTCAAATCTTTAGGCATCACCAGATGGATCTCTGACAATGTTTCATGGCACGACAGGGTAGAGAGAAGCAAAAATATGATGACGGGGTCGCACTCAATGAGAAGAATTTGGATTCGATATGCTTTATTCTCAAAGAGGCATTATTTGATCAAAATATTCCGGTGAGAAGATGGAGACATAAACACCAGGTCACAAAATATTTTGATACCAGGAAACACAATTCTCATAAGAGGTGTATGTGTATCTTATCACTGAAGGGAGAGGCCAGATCAGTTAACAACGTATCATTGTTCCAGAAGTAGGAATTAGTGCAGTATGGAGAAGTGTAGCATTTAAGATAGGAAATATCATAATATGCTCCCCACAGATGTCTTCCAAGGCTTCTTTCAGGTGCGTTTGTGGAGCTTATTACGATCATGAACTATATAGGGGATTGCCAATATGAAGTAATTTCTTTTGAACTGTAGCTAAAAGATGTTTTCTTTTGCTTTTCCAGAATTTTAAATATGTTGTCCTTCTGATGAAAAAGGCATTCTTTAAGCATGGTGAGAAGGAAGCTTTGAGATCTTATGTAAAAGCTCTGAACTTCTGTGCTACTGAGAGTCGTGGGGAGTTACAGGACTTTGCCCTTAACAAATTGAAGGGGATTGAAGATGAGCTCATTATCAAACGTAAATCTGCAATAAAAGAAGTTGTTGTATGTGTCCTTAACAAATTGTAGGAGCCTATATGTTTTATTGATGCATTTTGGTCAAATGTGCAATTTTTGTTGCTTTAGGTTATATTCATTGCTTGTTTACTTGAAAAGGTCACATGAACTTCAATTGTCAAGGCAAATTTCCAGTGAAGTTTGGCATAGAGATCTTGTTAAGACTCTAAAAAACTTCAGAAGTATTGATGACGAGGTTGGTATACTATAGTTTGAATAATTCTTTTTTTTAGTCTTGCCAATACACAACTGCTTTGGCTTACTGTTCAGGCTATTGGATTTCTGCTTCTTAACATGCATCTGCATGTTTGCTGGTGCCTACACTCTATCATAAACTCTGGCACAGTCCTGTAAAAATCTATATCTTCCTTAATCTCCAAGTGCAGTGCCTTGTTTGAAATACTTGAGTCCTTCGTGACAACTAAATCTCGAAAAGGTCTTCGTGCAAGTCAACTTGCATGTAGGTTAAATTGTCACGACCCATTTTCTCAGGTCATGATGGCACATTCTACAACCCACCAGTAGGTAAGCCTAACCCTTAGCTCTGAGCAATAAACAACGGACTACCGAACGGAAGCCAATAGCAAGAAGGAAGAGCTTAGAACAAAGTAGAGAAAGGATAATAAAAAAAACAATAGAGGAACCATCCCAAGACCAGGCATCAGTTAGTAGTTGAGTATCTAATCCAAAATAGGAGTACAAGGCTTTCACAATTACAAGACAAGTAGAGGCTGTCTCTGAATACAATATAAAGACTAAGCCTAACAAAAAAAGATGGAAAATAGTATCTCCGCCAGGAGCTCATCCTAATCTCTGAAATCCCAAGCTCCTCCGCACGACTCCAAATCAACGGCGATAACTCAAATGCAATCTGCAGGGGGCAGAAGTGTATTATGAGAACCAAAAATGGTACTCACCTTAATGAGTTCAAAAGATAGCACAAGCATAAACAACAAGTAATAAGGAAAGCATGACACAAGAAACTAAATAGGAGATACTGAAGTAGCAAGAAAATAGAGGATAGAAATAGGAAACATGGGGTAAGAAATCGAGTCAAGGACGTAGCTGGATTGCAAACCAACAAACTTATCACAAGCAACTAAGATACCAAGTCAACTACCTAGTGTTAGGAGGACCCACAACTATAATGCTAAAGTGGAAACCTACTAGGTAACAATAAAACAACAGCAGAGAATATAATATAGTCAAACAATAACCTAATCGGACCCCATAAAACCGAAAGGTATAAACAACTATAACCATACCGGCCCCCATAAATCAGAGGGTACAAACAACAAACAAGAATACTTGTGATAGGCAATGCATATGAATTTAGGGTGAGAGCAGAAGAACCATCAGTGACCATCCGAAACCATAACCATAGGACTCTAGTCAACTCCCAGCTCAACTAGCAAGAGTGATAATCAACCCAACCAGTCAATTCCCAGCCCTGCTAGCAAGAGTGACTATCAACCCAAGCCACCCAGCCATACAATCTACTCCCAGGGGCGTCAATCGCCTAGCTAGCAAGAGTGCCCTCGGGGGTATGTCAACTTCGTAGAGGATCTCAGATATCTAGTTCGACCAGTATGCCCACTCCCAGGGATGTCAGCCACCCAGCTAGCAATAAGAGTGCTCGAGGACGTATCGACTCAAAAGAGGATCTCAAGTATCACGGCTTCCTAGCCAACCAGTCCACTCCAGGGGCATAAGCTACCTAGCTAGCAAGAGTGACCCGGGGGCGTAAGTAAAACCAAAAGCATGAAAGAAAGGGCATCAACGCGCCAGGTAGTCAAGTGAAAATTGAGCACATCCCTGATGCCTCGTAATCTCAAAATTCAGTAAATCAAGTGATCCAGGTGGTACGACTCCCATTAAAACCAGTTTAGAATAAAAATCAAGTAAAACAATATCTCATCATGAATAATTAATATATCAATGCATGGGTTGTGATCGTACCACAAAATACGTGAAAATGAGCAAACAATGCAATGCATGCCATCACGAGCATTCAAACAAGGCACTCAAAATCAAATAATGATACAGCCAATGAAACCACCCTACCCAAGCAGAGAGTACTAACCTGGGATCCAACTGGTCCTCCCATACGGCCTCGGGCCCAACAAGATAATCATAAGCTCAATAAAGATACAACATGCCCACCGCTAATCAACAAGTAAAGGGATGAAGAAGAAATTTCAAATCAATAAAAGAGGGAGCAAACTCAAGAGACGACGCCCTACCCCAATCAAACTATTCTAGTCCCAGACTGAGCATAGCTTTGACCAACCCATGGCTACAATGAGCCACCAAGGTCACAAGCATCAACAGAAGGAGAACAACCCAAAACAAGACCTAAATGGAGCAAATCATAACTACGAGGCGATAAAATACAATCTAAAGCATCTAATCTCCAGCCTAGTCTAAGACCACCACGAATCAATCCTAACAAGTACAAGTAAAATCATCTACACCACAAGCGAAGCCACAACTTAAACTAAGGATCCCAACACCCACAATAATCCCAAAGCTCTTATGGGATCAAGAAAGGATTTTATAACAAGAGGAAGCTAAATACCCGGCAAATACCATCCAAAATTACATGAAGTCTATACTAGGCATTATCTAAGAAGCTCAATTAAGAAAATAGACCGAAGCCTACCACAATGCTGAACACAAGCGCTTCGAATCCACCATACACGAGCTTTCCGCATCCGAAACACCTCCGTAAACCGCCATACTATTAAATTATAAATCACAATGTCATACGTTTTGACACTAAAATTAAGGGGTGCATATACCATCTTGTCAAGGTGAGGGATGTGGATTCTGAAACCCCTACTCTTGAGTCGGTTCCCGTTGTAAAAGAGTTTCCAGAAGTGTTTCCTGATGATCTACCAGGTGTTCCTCCCGAAAGGTAAATAGACTTTGGTATTGATCTTCTCCCCGATACGCAACCTATCTCTATTCCACCTTACCGAATGGCTCCGGCAGAACTTAAGGAGTTAAAGGAGCAACTGAAAGATTTGTTGGATAAGGGTTTCATCCGACCAAGTATTTCTCCATGGGGTGCTCCGGTCTTGTTTGTAAGGAAGAAGGATGGTTCACTTCGTATGTGCATTGACCACCGCCAATTGAACAAGGTTACCATTAAGAATAAGTATCCTCTTCCAAGAATAGATGATTTGTTTGATCAACTTCAAGGGGCTAGTTACTTCTCTAAGATCGACCTTCATTCGGGTTATCACCAATTGAGGGTGAAAGAAGATGATATTCCGTAAATGGCTTTTCAAACTAGATATGACCATTATGAACTCCTAGTGATGTCATTTGGGTTGGCAAATGCTCCGGCTGCATTTATGGATTTGATGAATAGGGTATTTAGGCAATAACTTGATATGTTCGTGATTGTGTTCATTGATGATATCTTGATCTATTCAAGGAGTGAGGATGAGCATACCAATCATTTGAGGATTGTGTTGCAAGTCCTCAAGGACTAACAACCTTTTGCGAAGTTTAGTAAACGTGAGTTTTGGCTAAGGTCCATGGCTTTCTTGGTCACGTTGTCTCTGGTAAAGGTATTGAGGTAGATCTTAAGAATATGGATGCGGTTAAGAATTGGCCTAGACCTTTATCACCTTCGGATATTCGTACTTTCTTGGGTTTAGCTGGTTATTATAGGAAATTTGTTGAAGGGTTCTCTTCGATTGCTTCTCCATTGACGACTTTGGCTAAAAAAAAGATTAAGTTCACATGGTCTGAAGCGTGTGAGAAGAGTTTCCAAGAGACGAAAGATAGACTTACTTCAGCTCTGGTGTTGACCTTACTGGAAGGGTCCGATGGGTTTGTGATTTATTGTGATGCCTCGAGAATTGGGCTAGGATGTGTTCTAATGTGGTGGCGGATGCTCTTAGTTGGTTTTCTATGGGTAGTGCTGCTCATGTTGAGGATGGTACGAAAAAATTGGTTCTGATGTTCATAGTTTGGCCCGATTGGGTGTTTGGTTGATTGATTCTAGTAAGAGTGGTGTTATGGTTCACAATGGCTCGGAATCATCCTTTGTGTCCGATGTGAAGGTAAGCAAGATCTCGATCTTAATTTTGTTGAGTTGAAGGAAGCGGTGCTCAAGAAGTCTGTTGAGGCTTTCTCCCAAGGGTGGGAGATGGTGTTCTTCGATATCAAGGTCGTTTATGTGTTCTCGATGTAGATGACCTAAGAGGAAAAATTTTGTCGGAAGCCCATGGTTCTCGATATTCCATTCACCCAGGAGCTACCAAAATGTACCGTGATTTACGGGAGGTTTATTGGTGGAATGAGATGAAGAAGGATATTGCGGAATTTGTGGCTAAGTGTCCTAATTGTCAACAAGTAAAAGTTGAACATCAAAAGCCGGGAGGTTTGTCCCAAGATATTAGTATTCCTACTTGGAAGTGGGAAGATTTGAATATGAACTTTATGTTGGTTTACCACGTACCCGGCGACAATATGATTCAATTTGGGTTATTGTAGGTTGAATAACGAAATCAGCCAATTTCATTCTCGTCAAGGTTTCTTATTCGGTGGAGGATTATGCTAAGTTGTACTTGAGGGAAATGGTTAGGTTACATGGAGTGCCTTTATCCATTATCTCCGATCGTGGTGCACAATTTACTTCTCAATTTTGGAAGTCTTTCCAAAAGGGTCTTGGTACTCGTGTTAAGCTTAGTACGACCTTTCATCCTCAAATCGATGGGCAAGCGGAGCGTACTATCCAAACTTATGAAGATATATTGAGACCTTATGTAATTGATTTCAAGGGTAATTGGGATGATCATTTGCCTTTGATTGAGTTTTCTTATAATAATAGCTACCATTCTAGTATTCGCATGGCTCCATTTGAAGCTCTCTATGGTAGGAGGTGTAGATCCTCTATAGGTTGTTTTGAAGTTGGTGAAGTTGCTTTGATAGGTCCCGAATTGGTACATGAGTCTATGGAGAAAGTTCGGCTTATTAGAGAAAGGTTGAAAACGGCTCAAAGTCGACAAAATTCCTATGCCGATGTTAAAAGGAGAGATTTCGAATTTGATGTTAATGATTGGTTCTACTTGAAAATTTCACCCATGAAGGGTGTAATGAGGTTTGGAAAGAAACGGAAGCTTAGTCCCCATTTTGTGGTCCCATAACAAATTTTGAGATGTGTTGATAAGGTTGCTTATGAACTTGACTTGCCTAAGATTTGGCATCGGTACATCCGGTTTTCCATGTCTCATTATTGAAGTAATGTGTTGGTGATCCGACCTCTATAGTGCCATTGGAGAATCTTGGCATAAAGGATAGTCTTTCCTATGAAGAAGTTCCGGTTGAAATTTTAGACCGGCAAGTTCGAAAGTTAAGAAATAAAGAAGTTGCTTCCGTGAAGGTTCTTTGGAGGAATCAATTAGTTGAGGGTGCTACTTGGGAGGCCAAGGCCGATATGATGTCCCGATATCCTCATCTCTTTCCCTCTGATCCTACTCTAGCTTGAGGTATCTAGTTCCTCATGGTTCATTCTTTTGGTTTCATGTGTCTCAGTTATTTCCATGATTCCTTGATAGTGCATATGCATGAAGAGTCTAATTTTGACAAAATGAGCTAGCTTGATTGATTTATCCATGATTATGTGCGTTTAGTATGAGTTGCATGACGTCTTCATGAAATGATGTGTTAAACATGCTTTAGCTTGGAGTTGATGTTTTCCTCCTCGAATATGTGCATTTACGTGATTGCATTCTAGGTTGGGTTGTTAGCTCTTGTTTCTTACCCTCCTTATGATGTCTTGATTCTCATTCAAGGACGAATGTTCCCAAGTGGGAAATAATGTAATACCCCGAATTCTAAAGGGTGGAATTTTTTTGATTTTTGGGTTGGTACCAGTAACGACGGAGGCCACCTACGGACCGTAGGTTGACTTACGGCCCATAGGTGGGAACCATGGGTGGCAGGTTAGTGATCTCAAAATGTCAAGTTGTAGAACCCCAACGACGGCTTGCCAGGATGGCCCGTCGTCCAGTGTACGAGTTGTAGATGGATCCCGTCGTTGTAGGGTCCAAAGTGACTGTCTCTGAACAACAGTTGACCAGGACAGTTCGTGGTTGGATCTATGGACCGTAGGTCAACCTGTGAATGGGGTCTGACAGTTAATTTTTAAAGGGGTCTTTTGGCCTTTTCACCTAATGACTTATTTATCAACCAAGGTCGGTTCCTAACTTTTCCTAACACTATAAAAGCCTTTTTAATCCTAAAATCTACCCATCCAATCACTTTGCAAATTTCCCCAAACTCTTCTCCCTCAAATATTTCTCTCTCTAGAAGTTAGAAGAAGAAGAAGAGGGCAAGCTAGGGCTCAAGAAATCATGTTTTTCTTCATCAATTGCTTAAGGAAATTGAGCACTAAGGTATGATAGTATTCATCCATGGAGCCCTTTTCTCCATGGAATCCCTAAAATCTCAAATTTTCAAGTTAGAAATTCCCAATTGAGTTAAGGGTTTTCTTCCATGTTATGGGTCCTTTGCAATGTTTCTTCAATTGATTGTTTTATGAACTTTGAAGTATAAATTGAGTTGAAATTCGTGATTTTAGATGAATCCCCATGAACCCATGCAAAATCCCCCAATTTCGAAATCTATGCTTTGTTGGTGGGTTGAATTAT
The DNA here is from genome assembly GCA_018342035.1 of Solanum appendiculatum. Classification (NCBI taxonomy): domain Eukaryota; kingdom Viridiplantae; phylum Streptophyta; class Magnoliopsida; order Solanales; family Solanaceae; genus Solanum; species Solanum appendiculatum. The sequence goes on from JAGDQO010001806.1 coordinate 364,655, forward strand.
AAAGTGATGAGTTTTATGAAATCTCTATGAATCCATGCATGAATTATTATTTCTAAACTATGGTTTCCATGATGATATTATGAATGACCTAAGGATGTTTTTATGAAAGTAAGCATGTTCAATCAAAAACTATGATTTTCCTCTATTATGTGGCTTCCTTCAATTATGGTCGAATTGCCTTGTTTATGGTTTTCTAAGCATTAGTTTGCATTGAATTGCATGGTTAAAGAGGAATTCTCATGAACACATGGGAACTCTATGATTTTTTAAGTTATGAGCATGATGAACTATGTAAAGATGAAGTTTATGAAATCATGCATGTTTCTTATGAAGCTAATGATGAATTAAGGGTGCTTTGAGATTGAAGCATCAATGTTTATGATATGTTGATGTCGTTGTTGAGTTGTGAAAGGAATTCTCATATATTACTCAACCCATGAACGGAAAGGGTTTTCTCACATGCAATGATTCATAACTTGTCGAAAGGCTTGCTCAACTAAATTTGAATCGATGATTAAGGAGCTATTCTAATGAAGGGACAAGAGGCGACCCGTGTTCCCTAAGGTAGGCAAGAGGCGATTACCCATGTCTACTTATGATAATTGAACTATGTCTAATCTGTGGGAATTATGCTTTGCACTGAGTGGACAAGTGGGGATTACCCATGTCCCATAAACTATGTGCCACCATAGGATGATGGTCTATGATAGACACTAGCTAGTGGATCCACGTAAGCTATATGTTAAGTAAATGGTCCTACCTTGGAAAGTTGGATGGCCCTATCGGTGTGGGGTTAGACACTGGATTCCATGTTGTTAGCTCACATGGTCTTACATGTCGGTTAAGGCTACTCCCCACAATAAAGAACTAATGTGGTTTTAAGATATTTCTCAAGTAAAATAAAGATGTTTAGCTTTCTTTGACCATGGTTTGTGACTTATGTTTCTAACCTTCATCATGTTTTAGCTTGGTCACTATATGTCATGAAAATGTCCCGTTTTAGCATGTTTTAAATGATTTTGTGCATTGCTATCATACTTGGTACTTGATTGTACTAACTCATACTCTTGCCTACATTGACTTGTTAATGTAGGGCTTGGCGATTCTCCATCTATTCGTGGCTAGAGCTTAGTAGAAGGATTATTAAAGACTTGGTGATTCCTCATCCATTCGTGGACATAGCCTTGTTGTTCTTACTTTTATGTTTCATTGCTTTGACATTGTATTGGGTTACGTCCCAAATGTTATTTCTCATTCTTATGTTAGATTGGCTTGAGACATTTGATGTAGACTTCCGCTATTTTTTAAAAGCTTGGATATGAAATTCTTTTTTGAACTCTTAAATCTCTTTGATCTTGTATGTATGTATTCTAAGTGGCTTGTATGAGGCCTTTCGGGGTCTTGTATGCCATGTCACGTCTAGGGAGTACCTTGGGTCGTGACAGTTTGGGCCGTTTTCCGTTGAAACAGTTAAACTTAGCCATAATGCTTTAATGGCAATCTAACAAGCAAGTATAGATCAGGACTACATGGCTTCCCAATTCTAATTCTAGTTTCTTTAATTATTAAAAGTGCTATAATATGAAGTATGATACTAAAACTAATTGTTCTAGATGCACGCTTTTCTACAGTTTAAGGATAAATAATAGAGTTAGAGCCATACCATTATCCCTGCATACAACAGTAAGATGTGAGCTAGAGCTACGACGAATTTAGAGAAAACAATAAATGGGAGAGCAAAACCCACCTTGAATATGTAGTTGGCATTCAAAAAGTTTCAAGAACTTTTCATCTAGAGAGTACCCCAAAGCTTCAAGCTCTGTGGATGCAAAGGTTGCTTTCCTGAACATCCACCACTGTTCTTAAAAAAATAACACAAACCTATACCAAGAAAAACAACAAACTCAATTAACCAAAAGAGAAAATAGAAGGCACTAACAAGAGATAGGTGAACATAGATATTTGGAATAATGCTTATGTAATGACCCTCCAGGTCATTTTCTTCATTTTAAATGTTTTCAGCATTTAGAGCTTTCGTGTAGTGACCACAATTCATTTATGACTTGTTGGGACTGAAAGTTCAGTCGCCAGGTCGTTTGTTTGGATTTTGTGCAAGTTTTCGTATTTTGGAGCCTTTGAAACTTGAAAGGTTGACTTAGTCAAAAGTTCAGGAAGACGGCCTCAGAATGCAATTATGATGTAACGAAAAGGCCATTTTAGGCTAGGGGCACGGTTAGATCGGGACCCGAGTCTTCTGGTGTGAATTTGTGCCATTAGGCATTTTAACTTAGAAGTTTAAGTCAAGGGTTGACTTTGGTCAACGTTCTTGGTAAACATGCTCGAATGAGAATTTTGTCGCTCTAGAATTTCGAGTTTGGTCTAGAACAACCTTTCGTGCGATTCCCTAAGCTTCTGATCTCATTTTGAGCCTTCTTGTGGTTTTAGCATAAAATGGAACTTGGGTGTGGGATCCACTTTTCATCGAAATGGCCTCGGATGGAAGTTTCGATTGTTCTACTGAGTCCGAAATGTTGAATTTAGTGGGGTAGCATTCTGGGTTTTTTTTTGGTTTTCGAACGAATTCCGGGGGTCCGTTCGGAGACTTTGAATAATAGCAAAATTTGGTGTTGCTGGTGCAAACATTTAACGACCAAAATTCAGTCTTTGCGACCAGAAATAGCTTTTAGCGACCAGAATCGCTGCTATTTAAATAGTGAAATAATAGCTTCAGCCCTCATTTTAAAAGTTCGATATCTCAAGCTAGAAAGCTCCGTTTTGGGTGATTCAAGTTGTGTTTCATTTGAAATTGGCGTGGCTACGTGTAGGACTGATCGCGGAAGCGTCGAATTCGGCGTATTGAGGTAATTTCTGCCGGAAGGGGCTGCCCAAGTTCTTTCATGGTGTTTTTCTTGTGTTTTGTTGTATGGACTATTTTAGCCTATTTTCGAGCTCAGATTGTGCCCGTTTTTGAGGTACAAGTTCCTTGGGCTATTTAGAACCTTTCGACGGAGTCAATTTTGGAATCCCAGTGCGGGTCCCACATCCCTGTTTTGACTCAATTTTGGGTCCATTTCCAATTGTTGCGATTTTAGTGTCAAAACGTCCGTAAAGATGTTGTGATTTATAATTTAATAGTTTGGTGATTTTCGAAGGTGTTTCGGATGCGGAAAGCTCATGTGTGGTGGATTCGGAGCGCTCATGTTCGGCATTGTGGTAGGCTTCGGTCTACTTTGTTGATTCAACTTCTTAGATAATGCCTAGTATACACTTCATGTAATTTAGCTTTCCTCTTGTTATAAAATCCTTTCTTGATCTCGTAAGAGCCTTGGGCTTATTATTGGTGTTGGGTTCCTTAGTTTAAGTTGTGGCTTCGCTTGTGGTGTAGATGATTTTGCTTGTACTTGTTAGGATTGATTCGTGGTGGCCTTAGACTAGGCTGGAGATTAGATGCTTTAGATTGTATTTTATCGCCTCGTAGTTATGATTTGCTCCATTTAGGTCTTGTTTTAGGTTGTTCTCCTTTCGTTCATGCTTGTGACCTTGGTGGCTCGTCGTACCCATGGGTTGGTCCTACCTGTGTTCACTCTGGAACTGGAGCAGTTTGATTTGGGTAGGGCGTCGTCCCTTGAGTTTGCTCCCTCTTTTATTGATTTGAAATTTCTTTTTCATCCTTTTGCTTGTTGATAGCGGTGGGCATGTTGTATCCTTATTGAGCTCATGATTATCTTGTTGGGCCCGAGGCCATATGGGAGGACCAGTGGGATCCCAGGTTAGTACTCTCTGCTTAGGTAGAGTGGTTTCATTGGCTGTATCATTATTTGATTTTGAGTGCCTTGTTTGAATGCTGGTGATTCAATGCATTGCATTGTTTGCTCATTTTCACGGATTTTGTGGTACGATCCCAGCCCATGCATTTATATATTTATCATTCATGATGAGATATTGTTTTACTTGATTTTTATTCTAAACAGGTTTTAATGGGAGTCGTACCACCTAGATCACTTGATTTACTGAATTTTGAGATTACGAGGCGTCGGGGACGTGCTCCTTTCCTACTTGAGATATTAGAGGAATCTGGGATGCGCTAACTTTTCACTTGACTACCCAGTGTGTTGATGCCCTTTCTTGCATGCTTTTGGTTTTACTTATGCCCCCGGGTCACTCTTGTTAGCTGGGCAGCTTACGACCCTGGAGTGGACTGGTTGGCTGGGCGGCCTTGATACTTGAGATCCAATTTTTGAGTGGATACATCCCCAAGTACTCTTTTTGCTAGTTGGGCGGCTGACGCCCCTGGCAGTGGGTTGACTGGTTCAACTAGACATCTGAGATCCTCTACGGAGTTGACACGCTTCTGAGGCACTCTTGCTAGCTAGGCGATTGATTCCCCTGGTTGTGGATTGTATGGCTGGGCGGCTTGGGTTGATAGTCACTCTTGCTAGCGGGGTTGGGAGTTGACTGGTTGAGTTGATTGTCACTCTTGCCAGCTGGGTTGGGAGTTGACTGGAGTCCTATGGTTATAGTTTCGGATGGTCACTGATGGTTCTGCTGCTCTCACCCTACATTCAAATGCATTGCCTATCACCAGTATACTTGTTTGTTGTTTGTACCCTCTTGTTTATGGGGGCCGGTTGGGTTATATGTTTGTTGTTTGTACCTTCCGGTCTTATGGGGTCTAGTTAGGTTATTGTTTGACTATATTCATACTCTGCTGTTGTTTTATTGTTACCCAGTAGGTTTCCACTTTAGCATTATAGTTGGGGTCCTCCTAACACAAGGTAGTTGACTTGGTATCTTAGTTGCTTTTGATAAGGTTGTTGGTTTGCGATCAAGGTACATCCTTGACTCGACTTCTTACCCCTTGTTTCCTATTTCAATCCTCAATTTTCTTGCTACTTCAGTATTTCCTATTTAGTTACTTGTGTCATGCTTTCCTTATTACTTGTTGTTTATGCTTGTGCAATCTTTTGAACTCATTCAGCCAAAGCCTGTTGAGTACCAATTTTGATACTCATAATACACTTCTGTCCCCTATAGATTGCATTTGAGTTATGGCCGTTGATTTGGAGTCATGCGGAGGAGCTTGGGATTTCGGAGATTAGGATGAGCTCCTGGCGGAGCTACCTGTTTCTATCATTTTTTGCTAGGCTTAGTCTTTATATTGCGTTCAGAGACAGCCTGTACTTTTCTTGTAATTGTGAAAGCCTTGTATTTCTATTTTTGATTAGATGCTCAACTGCTAACTGATGTCAGGTCTTGGGATGGTTCCTCTATTGTTAAAAGTTTTTTTTGTTGACTATCCTTTCTCTACTTTGTTCTAAGCTCTTACTTCTTCTTATTGGCTTCCGTTCGGTAGTCCGTTGTTTATGGCTCAGGGCTAAGAGTTAGGCTTACCTACTGGTGGGGTGTAGAATGTGCCATCATGACCTAAGAAATCGGGTCGTGACAACTTACCCTACATGCAAGTTGACTTGCACGAAGACCTTTTTGAGATTTGGTAGTCAGGAAGGACTCATGATTTTCAAACAAGGCATTACACTTGGAGATTAAGGAAGACATAGATTGTTCCAGGACTATGCTAGAGTTTATGAAAGAGTGTAGGCACCAGCAAACATGCAGATGCATGTTAAGAAGAAGAAATCCAATAACCTGAACAGTAACCTAAAGAAGTTGTGTATTGGCAAGACTACAAGAAAGAATTATTCAAACTACAGTATACCAACCTCGTCATGAATACTTCTGAAGTTTTTGAGAGTCTCTGCAACATCTCTATGCAAGCTTTCACTGGAAATTTGCCTTGACAATTGAAGTTCATACGACCTTTTCAAGTAAACAAGCAATGAATATTCATCATTACCATCATGCAGCAACAAAAATTGCACATTTGACCAAAATGCATCAATAAAACACATAGTCTCCTACAATTTGTTAAGGGAACATACATCAACTTCTTTTATTGCAGATTTACGTTTGATAATGAGCTCATCTTCAATCCCCTTCATTTTGTTATGGGAAAAGTTATGTAACTCCCCACGACTCCCAGTAGCACAGAAGTTCAGAGCTTTTACACAAGATCTCAGAGCTTCCTTCTCACGATGCTTAAAAAATGCCTTTTTCACCAGAAGGACAGCAGATTTAAAATTCTTGAAAAGCAAAAGAAAACAGATTTTAAGATAGAAAATTTCATGAACTACACTTCTCCATACTACAGAAGACATTTGTGGGGAGCATTTGATGAAATTTTCTATCTTAAATGCTACACTTCTCCATACTACACTAATACCTATTTCTGGAACAATGATACGTTGATAACTGATCTGGCCTCTCCCTTCAGGGATAAGATACACATACACCTCTCATGGGAGTTGTGTTTCCTGGTACCAAAATATTCTGCGACCTGGTATTTATGTCTCCAACTTCTCACCAGATTTTTTTGACCAGATGATGCCTCTTTGAGAATAAAGCATACTGAATCCAAACTCTATTCATTGAGTGCGACCCCGTCATGATATTTCTGCTTCTCTCAACCCAGTCGTACCATGAAACATTATTGGAGATCCATCTGGTGATGCCTAAAGATTTGACCTATGACCAGTAAATAGCTGGGAATGAGTGTTTATCTCCAGTGGGCTAGAATACACGTACAATGATATGCATCTCTCAAGGAAAAATAGCAAACAAGGATATGAATCTTTGTTATAAGCATGACATTTGCCAATCCTAGCTCCTTGAATTATAACTACAACTAACTCAAGCACACCCCATGAACATGAATAATATACACCGACAATATTTCAACAGAAAGCCTTGGAGCAATGGTAAAGTTGTGTCCGTGTGACTGACCTATAGGTCATAGGTTCAAGCAGTGGAACCAGTCACTGATGCTTGGGTCAGGGTAGGCTGCTTACATACATACACCCCCCTCTCTTTGAGTGTGGCTCTTCCCCTGACCCAGCATGAATTGTGATGCTTCATGCACCGGGCTCTCCTTTTTTTACAATCAGTCAACCAAACATTTTAACCAGATCATTTTCAAATTTTGAAGTAAAACTTCTCTACTGTAATTTCACCAAAGAGTTCACTAGAAATTGGAAGGCCGACCTGCCAAGTGACAAAAATAAAGCAGGAATCATCTCAGTTATCAAGTAGCGATGTTCACCCTTTTTAGTGCCTCTAGGAACAAACATGCAACATCTTCGCCGTTATTCCTTAACACGGTTAACAAATGCTTAATAACCACATATACACTTGTCCCATGCATTGAAAGATGAGATAGTATCTCTGGAGCAAGATATTCCTGTAGATATAGGTTACAGTGATGATATATGTTAGCAGTTGATAAAGAAAAGTAACGTTAAGATGGAGAGACATCATTAATGAAGCTGGTAATTGGGGTTCACATTAAAGCCGTTAAAAGTAAGGGCAAAAAAAGGCCAAACGGTTGACGTTGGGGGCATTTGAGGTTTTGTTTTTACACGAAGGGTAGTGTTGTACCAATTTGCGTAGGTGAGGGGTAGTTTTGTCCATCTTCCATTGAAACTATTAAACTTAGCGATAGTGCTTTAATGGCAATCTAACAAGCAAGCTAGATCAGGACTACATGGCTTCCCAATTAAAATTCTAGTTTCTTTAATAATTAAAAGTGCTATAATATGAAGCATGATACTAAAAGTAATTGTTCTAGATGCAGGCTTTTTTACTGTTTAAAAATAAATAATAGTGTTAGAGCCATACTATTATTCCTCCATACAACAGTAAGATATGAGCTAGAGCTGCGACAAATTTAGAGAAAGCAATGAATGGGAGAGTAAAAACCACCAGGAATATGTAGTTGGCATTCACAAAGTTTCCAGAACTTTTCATCTGGAGAGTAACCCATAGCTTCTTGATAGCAGCGAGGTTACGGAGATCACAAATATAGAGTTGAATATTAGAGTTAGAGCTGTCAATATGGGTTGGCCCACCCCATCTGGGCTAACCCTTACAGGCTTTGAAATTTAACGGGCCAGGCCGGGCTAGCCCATTTTTTTGTGGGCTAGAAAATCGAAAGCCCAACTCACAAGTACGTGGGCTACGGGCTTTGCCGGGCCAGCCCACTTTTAAAAAAAATATATTTTTTATAAATTTTTAAATCAAATTGTAATTTAAAAATATTATCATAAATATCGACAAGACAATATTATATGGTGTTAGTGTTACTCCTTGTTAATCATATCCCCAAATAAAATTATCTTTATAATATTTATTAAGTTTGATTTCAAGTAAAAGTATAAATAGCTAAATAAAAATATTAATCTAATTATTTTCCAATGATCATAATAAATCACAAAAAATATGACAATATTTCATAGGCTACGACTTACGTAGTGATTTGCTAGAAATTTTAAGGAGTTTTTTTTTATGTAGTACATATTTTATAAACATAATTTGTATTTAAATTTTAATATTTAAAACTTTAAATTGATTTTGAGTTTGGACTCTAGTTATTTTTAATATTTTATTTTATTTTTATTTTTTAATTAATTTTTATTTTGCCCACGGGTCGGCCCTACTCATATTTCTCAAGCCCCACAAATCAACAGGCTTATTCAGGCCGAGCTAAAAAGCTCTTTTCTTAAATGAGCTCTAAAAATCTTAGCCCAACCCTATCAAATCATGGGTTAGGCCAGCCCAGCCCAACGGGCCTAGCCCATATTGACGGCTCTAATTAGAGTGCGGAAGCAATAATAGAAAAAAAAGAAACAAAAACTAATAAAAAAAGGATATGGGAAATTCTAAGGAAAGATCCAAGAATTTCAAAAGAATTTATATTCTAAGGCCTTGACAAGATCCAAGTAACAACATATAGATTTATGAAAGAAATCTAACGCCTTTACTTGAGAAAATGAATCAAAAACAATAGAAACGGATCTTGACCGCTTTATTAGTAACTAAAGACAATAATTAGAATAAACTAATCACCTTCTAAAGAATACCAAAAAGAAATCACAGATATCACAAGAAGAAATTACTTTATACCTTAAACTATGAAACTAGTAAAGGTTTAAAGATAAATTCTCAAAGAACAAGTCACAAAGGTTCAAAAGAACTCTCTCAAATATTATTAATATCAATCTAATGTTCTTTAATGAATGAAAAAAGCACTCCTATTTAGAGAATAAATAAGTTGGCTGCTAGCCCTAATAAAATAATCTAGAACTTAATAAAATAAAACCCTAGCTTGGGGGCTAATGTAAAAAAATGAAAACCCTCTAATTGTTGCTGATTTAAGGCCTTTATGGGCCCCCTTGGTCGTGGATTTTGAGCCTCTGTTGGGCCTTTATTGGGCTACTGATTTCAACTGCACTTAAGGGCTGAAATTGGCCTCCTTTTGGGCTGATTTTGAGCCTCTTTCTGCAACACTTTGGACTTCTTCAATGCTGAACTTGAACCCCAATATTCTTCCTCTTGGACTTCAACTTGGGCCACCAAATAATTGTAGCATTTCAAAAATTCATCTCCCTTGAGCTTGGGCTCTTCTTCCCCACAAGACACCTTTGGATCAGCGATTGAAGCCCGTTGAGCTTATCATTGAACTCCTTGTTATGGGCCTCATTGGAGTTTGTAAAGCTTCATCCTTATCCTTCAATGGTGTAGAGCTTCTTTGGATGCTATCATTCCCGTCTTCTTGAAGAGAATTCGTCCTTGAATTCAAGTCGGCATGAAAATGGGAAAGATCAGAAACATTAAAAGTAGCACTAACTTGTAACTCACGACGAAGATCAAGTTTATAAGCATTGTCTCCAATCCTTTCAAGGACTTTGTATGGACCACTTCCTCTAGGATCTAGCTTGCTCTTTCTTTTGGAAGGAAATCTGTCATTTCTCATATGCACCCAAACTAAGTCCCCAGGTTTAAAAGCATTATATTTTCTTCCTTTATTCCTTCGCATTGCAACTTCCTTATTCTTTTTTTCAATTGCAAGCCTTGTTTGTTCATGAATTTTCTTCATCATATCAGCCTTCTTCTTACCATCAAGATTAGCAAAACCATTAGTAGGCAAAGGCAGTAAATTCAAGGGGATAAGGGGGTTGAATCCATATACAACTTCAAAAGGAGTCTTACCAGTAGAACAATGAAAGGTCCTATTATAAGCAAATTCCACAATAGGTAAGTAATCTTCCCAAGAAGTCAACTTTCCTTTCAAAACAACCCTCCACATATTCCCTAAAGTTCTATTAACCACTTCTGTTTGCCCTTCAGTTTGTGGGTGACAAGATGTAGAAAATAGCAATTTAGTTCCCAACTTTCCCCAAAGAATTCTCCAAAAGTGACTTAAGAACTTAGCAATCCGATCACTAACAATAGTTCTAGGTATTCCATGAAATTTAACCACTTCTTTTACAAGTAAGTCAGCCACATGAGATGCATCATTAGTCTTTTTACATGGGATAAAATGAGCCATTTTAGAAAATCTATCAACTACCACAAATATACTATCCTTACCATATTTAGTCCTTGGCAGCCCCAATATGAAATCCATAGAAATATCAATCCAAGGGGAATTAGAAACAGGTAAAGGGGTATAAAGACCATGCGGCAGTGTTCTAGACTTAGCTTGTTTACATTCAAGACAGTGAGAACACACTTTTTCGACTTCCTTTCTCATGCTAGGCCAATAAAAATGTTCAGAAAGTATTTCCAGAGTTTTGGGTACACCAAAATGTCCCATTAGCCCTCCACAATGTGCTTCCCTAACAAATAGTTCACGCAAAGAGCAGTTAGGAACACACAATTTATTTTCCTTGAATAGAAATTAATCTTGAAGATTAAATTTCTCAAAAGACCCAACTTACATTCAGCAAAAATATCACCAAAATCAGAATCATTAGCATAGAGTAACTTGATTTGGTCAAAACCCAACAACTTTGAAGTAAGATTCTAGATCAAAACATACCTTCTTGAGAGTGCATCAGAAACCACATTCTCCTTACCTTGTTTGTAGGCAATTACATAAGAAAAAGTTTCAATAAACTCCACCCATTTAGCATGCCTACGACTAAGTTTACCTTGGCTCTTCAAGTACTTTAATGACTCATGATCAGTCTTGACCACAAATTATCGGGGCCACAAGTAGTGCTGCCATGTAGCTAATGCCCTTACCAAGGCATATAGCTCCTTATCATAAGTTGAGTACTTCAATGTTGCTCCACTTAGCTTTTCATTAAAGTAGGCAATTGGCTTAGAGTCTTGCATCAAGAAAACACCTATGCCCTTACCAGAGGCATCACACTCAACTTCAAAAAACTTATAAGAATTAGGTAATTGCAAAAGAGGAGATGAACACAATTTATCCTTCAGCAAGTTAAATGCATCATCTTGGTCCTTTCCCCATATAAAAACCTTATCTTTCTTAATAACTTCAGTTAAAGAAGCAGCAATGGTGCTAAAGTCTCGCACAAACCTCCTATAAAAACTAGCAAGTCCATGAAAACTCCTAACTTCAGTTACACTATTAGGCTTAGGCCATTCTTTTATTGCCTTGATTTTATCATTATCTACTTCAACTACCTTAGAACTGACCACAAAACCAAAGAAAACAACAAGATCCACACAGAAAGTACACTTTTTGAGATTAGCAAATAAACACTGATTTCTAAGAACTTCAAAAACTTGTTTTAGGTGCTCTAGGTGTTCATCTAGATTTTGAGAAAAGATCAAGATGTTATCAAAATACACCAGAACAAATTTTCCATGGAAATCTTTAAAAACATGATTCATTAGTCTCATGAAAGTGCTTGGTGCATTAGTCAAACCAAAGGGCAAAACTAACCACTCATAAAGTCCATATTTGGTCTTAAAAGCAGTTTTCCATTCATCTCCGGGATTCATACGAATCTGATGGTAACCACTTCTTAGATCAATTTTAGAAAAGATTTTGGAACCATATAGTTGGTCCAACATATCATCAAGACGAGGAATAGGATGGTGATACTTTACCATTATCTTGTTGATGGCTCGACAGTCTACACACATCCTCCATGTTCTATCCTTTTTGGATACCAATAGGACAGGAACAGAGCATGGGCTCATGTTCTCTCGAACAAAACCCTTTCCAAGCAATTCTTTAACCTATTTTTGTAATTCTTTGGTCTCTTCAGGATTGCTCCTATAAGAGGGCCTATTAGAAATTTGAGACCCAGGCACGAAGTCTATTTGGTGTTCAATCCCTCTCAAAGGTGGCAATCCATTTGGAGTGTCATCAGGAAAAACATCTTCAAAACTCTGCAAAAGAGAAGAAACGCTATTTGGCAAAGAAGGAGTTAGTTGTTCAAAATTAATTAACACTTCTTTGTAAGTAAGCAGTATTATGGGCAGTCCTCCTTTTCTAGCAGTTAAACACTCTTTGGCTTTTATATAAAGACTCTTCTTTTTCTTTTCCTTAGCTTCTTTCCTCTCACCAAAATCTTTCATTTTTTCACTCAAACCCTCTTTTACCTCTTTACTTTGATTGCTGCCCTCTCTCGCTTTCTCTCGGCCATCTCTCTTTTTTCTATCTCTTGGCTCTTTTCTTTTCTCTGAATCTCACTTTTTATCTCTCCCCTTTGTTTTCCCATTGTTTCCCTTAATCGTTTTTTATCTTAAAACACCAGAGAAGGAGATAATGGTGCTAGAGTAAACTTCTTACAATTATGCAGAAGACTATACCTATTCTTTCTTCCATGATGAGTAGTATCCCTATCATATTGCCAAGGTCGGCCAAGTTTAACATGACATGCTTGGATTGGAACTACATCACAGAGAATTTCATCTTCATACCTACCAACATTAAATGAAATCATGCATTGTTTGTTTACTTTTACTTCTCCAATATCATTCAACCATTGGAGCCTATATAGGGTAGAGCGTTTCATGCATGTAATTCCTAGTTTATCCACCAAGTATGAACTCACCACATTTGCACAACTTCCCCCATCAATAATCATAGAATAAGTCTTCCCTTTTATCCCACACCTAGTATAGAACAAATTCTCCCTCTGCCCTTCATCAATACTACCCAAATTGATAGTCATAATTCTCCTAACCACCCCAATTATACCATCATTAGGCAGTTCTAGATCATCTTCCTCACTTACAACTCCCTCTTCTTCTTCCCCCTCACTTTTTTCACTCTCATATTCTCCATTGTCCCTAAGTATGATGCTTTTTCTACTTGGACATTCATGCATCATATGTCCCCTTCCATGACATTTGTGACATTGAATAGAACTAGAAGGTTTAGAAGATTTAGAATTACAGGTTTTACCTCCCTCCTCAACTTTACCTTTACCTCTATCTTCTTGAGGTTTGGAAGGAACTTTTCCCTCTTGATTTGACCATGGCTTCTTAGACATGGTGTTTGGACAACTTCTTCATGAGTTATTTTGCTGCTTCCTCTTAATTTATTTTTCTACTTTAATAGACAAATCAACTAACTCATCTAAAGTTACATATTGTTGTATTTCTATTACATCAGCTATTTCTACATTTAAACCATTTAAAAATCTAGCCATTGTAGCCTCTTCTTCCTCCATTCAGTTAGCTTGGATTATAGTCACATCCATGCTTTTGAAGTACTCATTCACCGACATGGAGCCTTGCTTCAAGTGTTGAAGGCGAGACTGTAGATCTCACTGGAAATATGATGGCACAAACCTCTTCCTCATCACTCTCTTCATCTCTGCCCAAGTAGCTATAGGTGGTAGCTCATCTTGCAACCTGTCCCTAGCAAGCTTTTGCCACCAAAAAGCAACATAATCAGAAAACTCAACAACAACAAGTTTAATTTCTTACCCTCGGAGTAGTTGTGGCAGTCAAAGATGGCTTCAACTCATCTCTCCCAATCAAGGTACAAGTCTGGGTCTCTTGTCCCATTGAAAGATGGCATCTTCATCTTTATACTATTTATATTATCATCTTCTACTCTACCTCTTTGTCCCCTCCTATCTCTCCTTTCTAGATTAAATTCAACATCAATATCATCATTATCATATTCAGGATTTACAAAAGGGATATGGGGTACATTCCTTCTAACTTGGAGCCTAACATTATTAGGGGGTTGTTTAACATTAATCTCCCTCCTAAATGCAGCTATGGTATCATTTTGCTCGGTAATCATATTCCTCATCTCTTGAAATTGCAAATTCTATCTCTCGAATTGTTGGTGCATATCTTGAAGGGTGAACTTGTTCCTTCCTTGAATTTCGGCTTCTAGACGATCCCTTTCCTCATCACCACCTGAATTAGACATTTAAAGAAAAGGAAAACAATTATCAAGTATCACACTTTAAATATGGCTTTTACTCTCTTTTAAACTCACCCACACTTGCCTTTTTCCCCTCCAAATGACCTTTGAACAAGAATACTTTGTATATTTATAATTAAACCAAAACGTGTATCAAGTTCGTTGTAATAACGTATAGATTTTTGGGGCACTGAAGAAAGTAAAGGACTAGTCCTAGAACAAATAGGATTTTAGTTGAAACAAAACATGAATAAAAATGGAACTTATTTAGAATTATAAGAACAAGAAAAAAAAATCTTCGTATCCTTAAGATCTAGAATCCCCTCTTCTTGTTTCCTACTTGGATTTGGAAACAAACTAATATTAGCAAGTAATCAGATTTCTTGGAGAGCAAGTTATAACCTTTACTCTCTTTTTTTTAAAAACGTACTGTTCACGTTAAGATTTTTTTTTTGCTCTATTTTTTGAAGAAATCCCAAGATTTATCAAGAACGGAGCCTTGATAGAACCGCTATGATACCACTTGATAGCAGCGAGGTTACGGAGATCACAAATATAGAGTTGAATATTAGAGTGCGGAAGCAATAATAAAAAAAAGAGAAATAGAAACTAATATAAAAAAAGATATGGGAAATTCTAAGGAAAGATCCAAGAATTTCAAAGGAGTTTATATTCTAAGGCCTTGACAAGATTCATAAATCTAACGCCTTAACTTAAGAAAACGAATCAAAAATAATAGAAACGGATCTTGACCGCTTTTGAGTAACTAAAGACAATAATTAGTAAAAACTAATCACCTTCTAAAGAATACCAAAAAGAAATCACAGATATCACAAGAAGAAATTACTTTATACCTTAAACTATAAAACTAGTAAAGGTTTAAAGATAAATTCTCAAAGAACAAGTCACAAAGGTTCAAAAGAACTCTCTCAAATATTATTAATATCAATCTAATGTTCTTTAATGAATGAAAAAATCACTCCTATTTATAGAATAAATAAGTTGGCTGCTAGCCCTAATAAAACCCTAAAAGAATAATCTAGAACTTAATAAAATAAAACCCTAGCTTGGGGGCTAAGGTAAGAAAATGAAAACCCTACTAATTATGGCTGATTTAAGGCCTTTAAGGGCACCCTTGGTCGTGGTTTTTGAGCCCCTGTTGGGCCTTTATTGGGCTGCTGATTTCAGCTGCACTAAATGGCTGAAATTGGCCTCCTTTAGGGCTGATTTTGAGCCTCTTTCTGCACCACTTTGGACTTCTTCAAGGGTGAACACCAGGTCGCAGAATATTTTGGACCTCAATATTCTTCCTCTTGGACTTCAACTTGGGCCACCAAATAATTGTAGCATTTGGAAAATTCATCTCCCTTGAGCTTGGGCTCTTCTTACCCAACAAGACACCTTTGGATCAGCGATTGAAGCCCGTAGAGCTTATCATTGAACTCCTTGTTTTGAGATCTTGTTATGGGCCTTCGTGGAGTTTGTAAAGCTTCATCCTTGTCCTTCAATGGAGTAGAGCTTCCTTGGATGCTATCACTTCTAGCTCTGTAGAAGCAAAGGTTGCTTTCCTAAACAGCCACCACTGTTCTGAAAAAATTACAAAAACCTAGACCAAGAAAAACAACAAATTCAATTAACCAAAAGAGAAAATAGAAGGAACTAACATGAGATATGTAAACATAGATGTTTTGAATAAGGCTTACCCTACATGCAAGTTGACTTGCACGAAGACCTTCCGGAGAGTTACTAGTCAGGAAGAACTCGAGTATTTCAAACAAGGGACTGCGCTTAGAGATTATGGAAGATATAGATTGTTCCAGGACTGTGCCAGAGTTTATGATAGAGTGTAGGCACCAGCATACATGCATATGCATGTTAAGAAGCAGAAATCCAATAACTTGATAAGATACACATACACTTCCCATGAGAGTTGTGTTTCCTGGTACCAAAATATTCTGCGACCTGGTGTTTATGTCTCCATCTTCTCACCAGATTTTTTTGATCAGATTCTGCCTCCATGAGAATAAAGCATATCAAATCCAAGCTCTTCTCATTGAGCGCGACCCCATCATCATATTTCTACTTCTCTCTCTACCTAGTCGTACCATGAAATATTACCGGAGATCCATCTGGTGATGCCTGAAGATTTGACCTATAACCAATAAACAGCTAGGAATGACTGTTTATCTCAAGTGGGCTAGAATCCACGTACAATGATATGCATCTTTCAGGGCAAAATAGCAAACAAGGATATGCATCTTTATTATAAGCATGACATTTGCCAATCCTTGCTCCTTGAATTATAACTACAACCAACTCAAACACATCCCATGAACATGAATAATATACACCGACAATATTTCAACAGCAAGCCTTGGAGCAATGGTAAAGTTGTTTCGGTGTGACTGATCTATAGGTCACGGGTTCAAGTAGTAGAACCAGTCATTGATGCTTGGGTCAGGGTAAGCTGCTTACATACATACATCCCCCACCCCTCTCTTTGAGTGTGGCTCTTCCCCTGATCCAGCGTGAATGGTGATGCTTCATGCACCGGGCTCCCCTTTTTCATAGAATCAGTCAACCAAACATTTTAACCAGATCATTATCAAATTTTGAAGTAAGACTTCTCTTCTGCAATTTCATCAAAAAGTTCACTAGAATTGGAAGGCCGGCCTGCAAAGTGACAAAAATAAAGCAGAAATCATATCAGTTATCAAGTAGCGATGCTCACCCTTTTTAGTGCCTCTAGGAACAAAAATGCAACATCTGCACCGTTATTCCTTAACACGGTTAGCAAATACTTAATAACCACATATACACTTGTCTCATACATTGAAAGATGAGATAGTATCTCTAGAGCAAGATATTCCAGTAGATATAGGTTACAGTGATGATATATGTTAGCAGCTAATAAAGAAAAGTAACGGTAAGATGGAGAGACATCAACAATGAAGCTTGTAATTGGGGTTCATATTAAAGCCATTAAAAGTAAGGGAAAAATTGGGCCAAACGGTTGACGTTGGGGGCATTTGAGGTCCGATTGTTACACGAAGGGTAGTTTTGTACCAATTTGCATAGGTGTGGGGTAGTTTGTGTAATACCCCAGATTTGAAAGGGTGGAAAAGTTCTGATTTCTGGGTTGGTGCCAGTAACGACGGATGCCACCTACAAACCGCAGGTTGACTTATGGCCCGTAGGTGTGAACCGTGCGTGGCAAGTTAGTGATCTCAAAATGTCAAGTTACAGAACCCCAACGACGGCTTACCAGGACAGCCCGTCGTCCAGTGTATGAGCCGTAGATGAATCTAGTTGTTGTAGGGTCCAAAGTGACTGTTTCTGAACCCAACGATGGTTGACCAGGACGGTTTGTGGTTGGACCTACGGACCGTGGGTCAACCCATCAATGGGTTCTGATAGTTAATTATTAATGGGGAAGGTCTTTTCACCGAATGACTTATTTATCAACCAAGGTTGGTTCCTAACAATTCCTAATACTATATAAGCCTTTTTAATCCTAAAATCTACCATTCCAATCACTTTGCAAATTTCCCCAAACTCTTCTCCCTCAAATATTTCTCTCTCTAGAAGTTAGAAGAAGAAGAAGAGGGCAAGCTAGGGTTCAAGAAATCAAGTTTTTCTTCATCAATTGCTTAAGGAAATTGAGCACTAAGTTATAATAGTCTTCATCCAAGGAGCCCTTTTCTCCATGGAATTCCTAAAATCTCTAATTTTCAAGTTAGAAATTCCCAATTGAGTTAAGGGTTTTCTTCCATGTTATGGGTCCTTTGCAATGTTGCTTCAATTCATTATTTTATGAACTTTGAAGTATAAATTGAGTTGAATTTCGTGATTTTAGATGAATCCTCATGAACCCATGCCAAATCCCCCAATTTCGAAATCTATGCTTTGTTGGTGGGTTGAATTATAAAGTGATGAGTTTTATGAAATCTCTATGAATCCATGCATGAATTATGATTTCTAAACTAAGGTTTCCATGATGATATTATGAATGACCTAAGGATGGTTTTATGAAAGTAAGCATGTTCAATCAAAAATTATGATTTTCCTCTATTATGATGGTTCCTTCAATAATGGTCAAATTGCCTTGTTTATGGTTTTCTAAGCATGAGTTTGCATTGAATTGCATGGTTTAAGAGGAATTCTCATGAACCCATGTGAACTCTATGATTTTGTAAGTTATGAGCATGATGAACTATGTAAAGATGAAGTTTATGAAATCATGCATGTCTCTTATGAAGCTAATGATGAATTAAGGGTGCTTTGAGATTAAAGCATCAAAGTTTATGATATGTTGATGACGTTGTTGAATTGTGAAAGGAATTCTCATATATTACTCAACCCATGAATGTGAAAGGTTTTCTCACATTTAATGATTCATAACTTGTCGAAAGGCTTGCTCAACTAAATTTGAATCGATGATTAAGGAGCTATTCTAATGAAGGGACAAGAGGTGATCACCCATGTTCCCTAAGGTAGGTAAGAAGCGATTACCCATTTCTACTTATGATAATTGAACTATGTCTAATCCGTGGGAATTATGCTTAGCACCGAGTGGACAAGTGGCGATTACACATGTCCCATAAACTATGTGCCACCATAGGATGATGGTCTATGATAGACACTAGCTAGTGGATCTACGTAAGCTATATGCTAAGTAAAAGGTCCTACCTTGGCAAGTAGGATGGCCCTATCGGTGTGGGGTTAGACACAGGATTCCATGTTGTTAGCTCACATGGTCTTACATGTCGGTTAAGGCTACACCCCACAATAAAGAACTAAAGTGCTTTTAAGATATTTCTCAAGTAAAGTAAAGATGTTTAGCTTGCTTTGACCACGGTTTGTGACTTATGTTTCTAGCCTTCATCATGTTTTAGCTTGGTCACTATATGTCATGAAAATGTCCCGTTTTAGCATGTTTTAAATGATTTTGTGGATTGCTATCATACTTGGTACTTGATTGTACTAACGCAATCTCTTGCCTACATTGACTTGTTAATATAGGGCTTGGAGATTCTCCATCTAATCGTGGCTAGAGCTTAGTAGAAGGATTATGAAGACTTGGTGAGTCCTCATCCATTCGAGGACATAGCCTTGTTGTTCTTACTTTTATGTCCCATTGCTTTGACATTGTATTGGGTTACGTCCCAAATGTTATTTCTCATTCTTATGTTAGATTGGGTTGAGATATTTGATGTAGACTTCCGCTACTTTTTAAAAGATTTGATATGAAATTCTCTTTTGAACTCTTAAATCTCTATGATCTTGTATGTATGTATGCTAAGTGGCTTGTATGAGACCTTTCATGGTCTTGTACGTCATGTCACGTCTAGGGGGTACCTTGGGTCGCGACAATTTGGGCCTTTTTCGTTGAAACAATTAAACTTAGCCATAGTTCTTTTATGGCAATCTAACAAGCAAGTATAGATCACGACTACATGGCTTCCCAATTCTAATTCTAGTTTCTTTAATAATTAAAAGTGCTATAATATGAAGCATGTTACTAAAACTAATTGTTCTAGATGCAGGCTTTTTTACAGTTTAATAATAAATAATAGTGTTAGAGCCATACTATTATTCCTCCATACAACAGTAAGATATGAGCTAGAGTTGCGACGAATTTAGAGAAAACAATGAATGGGAGAGTAAAAACCACCTGGAATATGTAGTTGGCATTCACAAAGTTTCAAGAACGTTTCATCTGGAGAGTAACCCAAAGCTTCTAGCTCTGTGGAAGCAAAGGTTGCTTTCCTAAATAGCCACCACTGTTCTGAAAAAATAACACAAACTTAGACCAAGAAAAACAAAAAACTCAATTAACCAAAACAAAAAATAGAAGGAACTAACAGGAGATACGTGAACATAGATGATTCGAATAATGCTTACCCTACATGCAAGTTGACTTGCATGAAGACCTTCCGGAGAGTTAGTAGTCAGGAAGGACTCAAGTATTTCAAACAAGGGACTGCGCTTAGAGATTATGGAAGATATAGATTGTTCCAGGACTGTGCCAAAGTTTATAATAGAGTCTAGGCACCAACATACATGCATATGAATGTTAAGAAGCAGAAATCAAATAAGCGGAACAGTAAGCCAAAACTATTGTGTATTGGCTAGAAAAAACAATTTTTCCCTTTAATTTGTTAAGGGCACTTACAGGAACTTCTTTTATTGCAGATTTGGTACTCATAATACACTTCTGCCCCCTGCAGATTGCATTTGAGTTATCGCCGCTGATTTGGAGTCATGCGGAGGAGCTTGGGAGTTCGGAGATTATGATGAGCTCCTGGCGGAGCTACCTGTTTCCATCCTTTTTGCCTAGGCTTAGTCTTTATATTGCATTCAGAGATAGCCTGTACTTGTCTTGTAATTGTGAAAGCCTTCTACTCCTATTTTGGATTAGATGCTCAACTACTAACTGATGCCAGGTCTGGAGATGGTTCCTCTATTATTTTTGTTGATTATCCTTTCTCTACTTTGTTCTAACCTTTTAATTCTTGTTATTGGCTTCCGTTCGGTAGTCCATTGTTTATGGCTCAGGGCTAATGGTTAGGCTTACTTACTTGCATGAAGACCTTTCCGAGATTTAGTAGTTAGGAAGGACTCAAGTATTTCAAACAAGGCACTGTGCTTGGAGATTAAGGAAGATATAGATTGTTCCGGGACTGTGCTAGAGTTTATGATAGAGTGTAGGCACTAGAAAACATGAATATGCATGTTAAGAAGCAGAAATCCAATAACCTGAATAGTAAGCCAAAGTAGTTGTGTATTGGCAAGACTACAAAAAAGAATTATTCAAACTACAATGTACCAACTCGTCACCAATACTTCTGAAGTTTTTGAGAGTCTCTGCCAGATCTCTATGCAAGATTTCACTGGAAATTTGCCTTGACAATTGAAGTTCATACAACCTTTTGAAGTAAACAAGCAATGAATATTCATCATCACCATCCTGCAGTAACAAAAATTCACATTTGACCAAAATGCATCAATAAAACACATAGCCTCCTACAATTTGTTAAGGGTACATACAACAACTTCTTTTATTGCAGATTTATGTTTGATAATGAGCTCATCTTTCAATCCCCTGAGATTTGTTAAGGGCAAAGTCAGTAACTCCCCACGACTCTCAGTAGCACAGAAGTTCCGAGCTTTTACACAAGATCTCAGAGCTTCCTTCTCATCATGATTTAAAAATGCCTCTTTCATCAGAAGGACAGTAGATTAATATTTTTGAAATGCAGCAGAAAACAAATTTTAGTTACCAATTCAAAAAAAATTACTTCATATTGGCAATCCCCTATGTAGTTCATGATCGTAATAAATTCCACAAATGCACCTGAAATAAGCCTTGGAAGACATCTGTAGGGAGAATTTAATGAAATTTTCTATCTTAAATGCTACACTTCTCCATACTGCACTACTACATGTTTCTGGAACAATGATACGTTGTTAACTGATCTGGACTCTCCCTTCAGGGATAAGATACATATACACCTCTCATGAGAGTTGTGTTTCCTGGTACCAAAGTATGCTGCAACCTGGTGTTTATGTTCCATCTTCTCACTAGACTTTTTTGATCAAATGATGCCTCTTTGAGAATAAAGCATATCAAATCCAAATTCTTCTCATTGAGCGCGACTCCATCATCATATTTATGCTTCTCTCTACCCAGTCGTGCCATGAAACATAATCGGAGATCCATCTGGTGATGCCTAAAGATTTGAGCTATAACTAATAAATAGCCGGGAATGAGTGTTTATCTCAAGTGGGCTAGAAAACATGTACAATGATATGCATCTTTCAGGGAAAAGTAGCAAACAAGGATTTGCATCTTTGTTATAAGCATGACATTTGCCAATCCTAGCTCCTTGAATTATAACTACAACTAACTCAAACAAACTCCGTGAACATGAATAATATACACCTACAATATTTCAACAGATAGCTTTGGAGCAATGGTAAAGTTGTGTCCGTGTGACTGACCTGTAGGGCACAGGTTCAAGCAGTGAACCTGTCACTGATGCTTGGGTCAGGGCAGGCTGCCTACATACATACATCCCCCCTCTCTTTGAGTGTGGCTCATCCCCCGACCTAGCGTGAATGGTGATGATTCATGCACCGGGCTCCCCTTTTTTATACAATCAGTCAACCAAACATTTTAGCCAGATCATTATCAAATTTTGAAGTAAGACTTCACTTCTGCAATTTCATCAAAAAGTTCACTAGAAATTGGAAGGCCAACCTGCCAAGTGGCAAAACTAAAGTAGGAATCATCTCAGTTATCAAGTAGCGATGGTTACCCTTTTTAGTGCCTCTAGGAACAAACATGCAACATCTGCACCGTTATACCTTAACACGGTTAGCAAATACTTAATAACCACAAATACACTTGTACCATGCATTGGAAGATGAGATAGTATCTCTGGAGCAAGATATTCCTGTAGTATAGGTTACAGTGATGATATATGTTAGCAGCTGATAAAGAAAACTAACGGTAAGATGGAGAGACATCATTAATGAAGCTGGAAATTGGGGTTGATATTAAAGCCGTTAAAAGTAAGGGCAAAAAAGGGCTAGACGGTTGACGTTGGAGGCATTTGAGGTCCGGTTGTTACACGAAAGGTAGTTTTGTACCAATTTGCGTAGGTGAGGGGTAGTTTTGGCCATTTTCCATTTAAACAATTAAACTTAGCCATAGTGCTTTAATGGCAATCTAACAAGCAAGTATAGATTAGGACTACATGGCTTCCCAATTCTAATTCTAGTTTCTTTAATAATTAAAAGTGCTATAATATGAAACATGATACTAAAAGTAATTATTCTAGATGTAGGCTTTTCTACAGTTTATACATAAATAATACTGTTAGAGCCATACTATTATTCCTCCATACAACAGTAAGGTATGAGGTAGAGCTGCGACGAATTTAGAGAAAACAATGAATGGGAGAGTAAAAACCACCTGGAATATGTAGTTGGCATTCACAAAGTTTCTAGAACTTTTCATCTAGAGTGTAACCCCAAAGCTTCTAGCTCTGTGGAAGCAAAGGTTGCTTTCCTAAACAGCCTCCACTGTTCTGAAAAATTAAAACAAACCTAGACCAAAACAAACAACAAATTCAATTAACCAAAAGAGAAAATAGAAGAAACTAACAGGATATACGTGAACATAGATGTTTGGAATAATGTTTACCCTACATGCAAGTTGACTTGCACGAAGACCTTCTGGAGAGTTAGTAGTCAGGAAGCACTCAAGTATTTCAAACAAGGGACTGCGCTTAGAGATTATGGAAGATATAGATTGTTCCAGGACTGTGCCAGAGTTTATGATAGAGTGTAGGCACCAGCATACATGCATATGCATGTTAAGAAGTAGAAATCCAATAACCTGAACAGTAAGCCAAAGCTGTTGTGTATTGGCAAGACTACAAAAAAGAATTATTCAAACTATAGTATACGCACCTCGTTACCAATACTTCTGATGTTTTTTAGAGTCTCTGCAAGATCTTTATGCAAGCTTTCAATGGAAATTTGCCTTGAAAATTGAAGTTCATACAACTTTTTTATGTTAACAAGCAATGAATATTCATCATCACCATCTTGCAAAAACAAAAATTGCACATTTGACCAAAATGTATCAATAAAAAACATTGTCCCCTTCAATTTGTTAAGGGCACTTACAGGAACTTCTTTATTGAAGATTTACGTTTGATAAGGAGCTCATTTTTAATCCCCTTCAATTTGTTAAGGGCAAAGTCCTGTAACTCCCCACGACTCTCAGTAGATAAGAAGTTCAGAGCTTTTACACAAGATATCAGAGCTTCCTTCTCACCATGCTTTTAAAATGCCTCTTTCATCAAAAGGGCAACAAAATTAAAATTCTGGAAAAGCAAAAGAAAACAGCTTTTAGTTACCAGTTAAAAAAAATTACTTCATATTATCAATCCACTATATAGTTCATGATCGTAATAAGTTCCACAAATGCACCTGAAGGAAGCCTTGGCAGACATCTTTGGGGAGCATTTAATGAAATTGTCTATCTTAATTGCTACACTTCTCGATGATGCACTAATGCCTGCTTCTGGAACAATGATGTGTTGATAAGTGATCTGGCTTCTCCCTTCAGTGATAAGATACACACACACCTCCCATGAGAGTTGTGTTTCCTGGTACCAAAATATTCTTTGACCTGGTGTTTATGTCTCCATATTCTCAAAAGATTTTTTTGATCAGATGATGCCTCTTTGAGAATAAAACAAATCCAATCCAGGCTCTTCTCATTGAGCGTGGCCCCGTTATCATATTTCTTCTTCTCTCTACTCCGTCGTACCATGAAACATTACCGGATATCCATCTGGTGATTCCATAAGATTTGACCTATAACCAATAAAAAGTCGGAAATGAGTGTTAATCTCAAGTGGGAAAGAATCCACGTACAATGATATGCATCTTTCAACACAAAATAGCATACAAGGATATGCATCTTTAATATAAGCACAAAATTTTCCAATCCTAGCTCCTTGAATTATAATTACAACCAACTCAAACACACCCCATGAACATGAATAATATACACCGACAATATTTCAATAGCAAGCCTGAAAGCAATGGTAAAGTTGTGTCCGTGTGACTGACCTATAGGTCACGGGTTCAAGCATGGGAACCAGTCACTGATGCTTGGGTCAGGTAGGCTGCTTACATACACACATCCCCCCCTCTCTTTGAGTGTGGCTCTTTCCCTGACCCAGCATGAATTGTGATGCTTCATGCACCGGGCTCCCCTTTTTTATACAATCAGTCAACCAAAATTTTAATGAGATCATTATCAAAATTTGAAGTAAGACTTCTCTTCTGCAGATTCATCAAAAAGTTCACCAGAAATTGGAGGGCCGACCTGCCAAGTGACAAAAATAAAGCAGGAATCATCTCAGTTATCAAGTAGTGAAGCTCACCCTTTATAGTTCCTCTAGGAACAAACATGCAACATCTACACTGTTATTCCTTAACACGGTTAGCAAATGCTTAATAACCACAGATATACTTGTCCCCATGCATTGAAAGAAGAGATAGAATCTCTCGAGCAAGATATTCCTATAGATATAGGTTACAGTGATGATATATGTTAGCAGCTGATAAAGAAAAGTAATGATAAGATGGACAGACATCATTAATGAAGCTGGTAATTGGGGTTCATATTAAAGCAGTTAAAAGTAAGGGCAAAAAGGGTCAAACGGTTGATGTTGAAGGCATTTGAGGTCCGGTTGTTACACGAAGGGTAGTTTTGTACCAATTTGCGTAGGTGAGGGGTAGTTTTGGCCATTTTCCATTGAAACAATTAAACTTAGCCATAGTGCTTTAATGGCAATCTAACAAGCAAGTATAGATCAGGACTACATGGCTTCCCAATTCTAATTCTAGTTTCTTTAATAATTAAAAGTGCTATAATATGAAGCATGATACTAAAGGTAATTGTTCTAGATGCAGGCTTTTCTACAGTTTAAAAAATAAATAATAGTGTTAGAGCCATACTATTATTCCTCCATACAACAGTAAGATATGAGCTAGAGTTGCGACGAATTTAGAGAAAACAATGAATGGGAGAGTAAAAACCACCTGGAATATGTAGTTGGCATTCACAAAGTTTCCAGAACTTTTCATCTGGAGAGTAACCCAAAGTTTCTAGCTCTGTGGAAGCAAAGGTTGCTTTCCTAAACAGCCTCCACTGTTCTGAAAAATTAACACAAACCTAGACCAAGAAAAACAACAAATTAAATTAACCAAATGAGAAAATAGAAGGAACTAACAGGAGATACGTGAACATAGATGATTCGAATAATGCTTACCCTACATGCAAGTTGACTTGCATGAAGACCTTCCGGAGAGTTAGTAGTCAGGAAGGACTCAAGTATTTCAAACAAGGGACTGCGCTTAGAGATTATGGAAGATATAGATTTTTCCAGGACTGTGCCAGAGTTTATGATAGAGTGTAGGCACCAGCATACATGCATATGCATGATAAGAAGCAGAAATCCAATAACCTAAACAGTAAGCCAAAGTCGTTGTGTATTGGCAATAAAAAACAATTGTCCCCTTCAATTTGTTAAGGGCACTTATAGGAACTTCTTTTATTGCAGATTTAAGTTTGATAATGAGCTCATCTTTATTCCCTTCAATTTTTAAGGGCAAAGTCCTGCAACTCCCCACGACTCTCAGTTTCACAGAAGTTCAGAGCTTTTTCTCAAGATCTCAAAGCTTTGGTCTCGCCATGCTTTAAAAATGCCTCTATCATCAGAACGACAACAAATTTAAAATTCTGGAAAAGCAAAAGAAAATAGCTTTTAGTTACTAGTTCAAAAAAATTACTTCATATTAGCAATCCCCTATATAGTTCATGATCGTAATAAGTTCAACAAATGCACCTGAAGGAAGCCTTGGCAGACATCTGTGCGGAGCATTTAATGAAATTGTCTATCTTAAATGCTACACTTCTCTATACTGCACTAATGCCTGTTTCTTGAACAATGATACGTTGATAACTGATCTGGCCTCTCCCTTTAGGGAAAAGATACACATACACCTCCCATGAGAGTTGTGTTTCCTAGTACCAAAATATTCTGCGACTTGGTGTTTATGTCCCCATCTTCTCACCAGATTTGTTTGATCAGATGATGCCTCTTTGAGAATAAAGCATATCCAATCCACGCACTTCTCATTGAGCGTGACCCCGTCAGCATATTTCTGCTTCTCTCTACCTAGTCGTACCATGAAACATTACCGGAGATCAATCTGGTGATGCCTGAAGATTTGACCTATAACCAATAAACA
The DNA here is from genome assembly GCA_018342035.1 of Solanum appendiculatum. NCBI lineage: Eukaryota > Viridiplantae > Streptophyta > Magnoliopsida > Solanales > Solanaceae > Solanum > Solanum appendiculatum. The sequence goes on from JAGDQO010001806.1 coordinate 391,758, forward strand.
GCCGAGAATGAGTGTTTATCTCAAGTGGTCTAGAATCAACTTATAGTGATATGCATCTTTCAGTGAAAAATAGCAAACAAAGATATGCATCTTTGTTATAACCCTGACATTTGCCAATCCTAGCTCTTTGAATTATAACTACAACCAACTTAAACACACCCCATTAACATGAATAATATACACTGACAATATTTCAACAGCAAGCCTTGGATCAGGGTAGGCTGCTTACATACATACACCCCCCCTCTCTTTGAGTGTGGCTCTTCTCCTGACCCAGCGTGAATGGGGATGCTTCATGCACCGTGCTCCCCTTTTTTATACAATCAGTCAACCAAACCTTTTAACCAGATCATTATCAAATTTTAAAGTAAGACTTCACTTCTGCAATTTCATAAAAAAGTTCACTAGAAATCAGAAAGCTGACCTGCCAAGTGACAAAAATAAAGCAGGAATCATCTCAATTAACAAGTAGCGATGCTAACCCTTTTTAGTGCCTCTAGGAACAAACACGCAACATCTGCACCGTTATTCCATAACAGGGCTAGCATATGCTTAATAACCTCAGATACATTTGTCCCGTGCATTGAAAGATGAGATAGTATCTATGGAGCAAGATATTCTGTAGATATAGGTTACAGTGATGAAATATGTTAGGAGCTGATAAAGAAAATTATTGGTAAGATGTAGAGACATCATTAATGAAGCTGGTAATTGGGGTTAATATTAAAGCCGTTAAAAGTAAGGGAAAAGAAAGGCGAAACGGTTTACATTAGGGGGTATTTGGGGTCCGGTTGGTACACGGAGGGTAGTTTTGTACCAATTTGCATAGATGAGGGGTAGTTTTGGCCTTTTCTTTTGAAACAATTAAACTTACCATAAGGCTTTAATGGCCATCTAACAATCAAGTACATATCAGGACTACATGGCTTCCCAATTCTAATTCTAGTTTCATTAATAATTAAAAGTGCTATAATATGAAGCATGATACTAAAAGTAATTGTTCCAGATGGAGTACTATTTTTCCTCCATACAACAGTAAGATGTGAGCTAGAGCTCTGACAATTTTAGAGAAAACAATGAATGGCAGAGCAAAACCCACCTGGAATATGTAGTTCGCATTCACAAAGTTTCCAGAACTTTTCATCTAGAGAGTACCCCAAAGCTTCAAGCTCTGTGGATGCAAAGGTTGCTTTCCTGAATAGCCACCACTGTTCTTAAAAAATAACACAAACCTATACCAAGAAAAACAACAAACTCAATTAACCAAAAGAGAAAATAGAAGGCACTAACAGGAGATAGGTGAACGTAGATATTTGGAATAATGCTTATGTAATGACCCTCCAGGTCATTTTCTTCATTTTCAATCTTTTCAATGTTTAGACCTTTCTTGTAGCGACCACAAGTCATTTATGACTTGCTGGGATTGAAAGTTTGGTCGCCGGGTCATGTTTTTGGATTTTGTGCAAGATTTCATATTTTGGAGCCTTTGAAACCTGAATAGTTGACTTCAGTCCAAAGTTTAGGAAGACGGCCTCAGAATACAATTCTGACGATTTCATCAGCTCCGGAAGGGCCATTTTAGGCTAAGGGCATGGTTAGATCGGGCCCTGAGACTTCTGGTGTGAGTTTGTACCGTTAGGCATTTTAACTTACAAGCTTAAGACAAGGGTTGACTTTGGTCAACATCCTTAGTAAACGTGCCCGAATGAGAATTTTGTTGCTCTGGAATGTCGAGTTTGGTTTAGTACAACTTTCGTGCGGTTTCCTAAGCTTTTGATCTAATTTTGAGCCTTCTTGTGGCTTTAGCATAAAATGGAACTTGGGTGTGGGATCCCTTTTCATCAAAATGACCTTGGATGGAAGTTTCGATGGTTCCACTGAGTCCGGAATGTTGAGTTTAGTGGGGTAGTGATAAGAATGAAAGGGGCATTTGAAAGAAAATGCGGAATTAAACAACACAAAAGTAAGATAGATGAGAAATAAGAGATGAGAAGAGAAGAAAGAAAGGCTAATTGAATAAACAATCAACCAAGGAAGAAGAGAAACTTGAATTCGAAAAGAAACAACTCAAATTGAACCACAAATGAGCAATCTCAAGTGAAATCAAGGTTAAGAAGTCCTAAATCAACAATGGGAATACCCATCACTAATCTAGATTTAGTTACACTAAACTACACTAAACTAAAGGGATTCCACCCTTAAACTACACTCTTGAAAGCGTTTCTTCATTCAACATTCAAAATCTTTATAATCTAAGTCTTCCAAAATGAAAAAGACTACTATTTTTACTAATAAAATAAAGAAGACACTTTCTTTACAACTTTACCCTTAATGAGATAAGGGTCTCGTTTGGTTGCCTTCTTTTGTGAATTCTTGAATTTATGAAATGACCATTTACACAAATGGCCTCTTTCTTGTTTCTCTTCACTTTGATGGACCTTCCACACATTGTATGTCTTTACTTTGTGTCCATAAAGATCCTCTAAAGCTTTCATGTGATCCATGCTATCCGTGTCGTTATCATCCTTTCCTTCTTGAAAGGGATTAGTCCTCGAATCCAAACCTTGCAAAACCATGAAAAGGACAAACAACAACATATCCTCATAGCCATGATGGTTAGTACAATGGTTAGCATAAAAAGCATTACACCAAGGACACTCAATCTAAATGAACAACCAAGTATCCTCTATTATCATGACTATTAAGCCCATATATGGAGAACAATGAAATTGGTTATTCCTCACATCAAAAGGATAATACCACCCGAAGATGGCACTACTACAAGGTCTAATAGCCCCAAACATTCATTTAGGACAAAATGATAATAGGTCCATATAATCGGGTCATACAAACATGGATAGACCTCAATGAAACCCCGACCCACATACAATGCACATCTAAGACAAGTGTGAGACTCATCATATGCAAAGAGATAGTAGAGAAAGGTGTCATTCACATCGGGGTCATCTAAGGTGTTCCTATATGTAAGATCACATTTAGGTTCATGGATCCTAGAACTCATTACATCACAAGATGGAACACACAAAGATAACATGACAAATTTAAGATAAACTTCACCTTCTCTTGACAAATAACTCCTACCCCCATAAGATGCTCAATCAACGAGATCATACGCAAAGAGATAGTAAAGAAAGGGGGTTAGAAAACTAACCTTCCCCATACACAATGTAGGCCCCTCAAGTGGATTATAAACCCTCAAGAAGAACTTTTCATCATAGGGAGAGATGCCAAAAAAATCCTCCAAATTGTGCTTGTCATTTGACCAAGCATCACTAAGCAATGTCACAATTGAACTCATTATCGGGGTCAAATGGAAAGGAAATCCATGAACATGGATCAAGCACACCCTTTTTTGCCCAGTTGGCACCCTTATCTTCCAATAACATACTCCACTCAAATGCATGAGCATCGTCATATGCAAACAAGTAATAGAGAAAGGTGCTACATAAATGAACTTCATCCAAGGTGTGCCCACATATAGAGTCACACTTTGATCCACAAGCATTAAGGTCATTCTCAAGAATGGGGTCACACAAGAATGAAGGGCTCTTTGGAGAACATACACCCTCTTCCTTTTGACCACTAACCCCTCCAATATATGTACTATCATCTTACATGAAGAGAGTTCCATCTTCGGAAAGTGTACCATTATACCATTGTGGATTCTCAATCACTTGGTAGCCTTCAAGAGAGACTAAACTTCTATCATGCCAGGACACACCACTATGCATTTCACCATCATTAGTCATGTCAACATCAAACAAGGGATTATTACACTCAAGTTGAACAAAACCAATATCACTTGATAATGAACTATCATTTGAAGCACATGTATCAACACTAGGTGGACACAAATTGACTTTACTAGAAGAATCAATTTGGTCATTAATAGGATCAACTAGTGTATCCACATTCTCAACATGTACATTATCAAAACATGGCAAAGAACTACATAACAATGTAATATCACTCAAGGCACAAGTGTCAATACTAGGTGGACACAAATTGATCTTACAAGAAGAATCTATTCGCTCATCAATAGGATCAACTAGTGTATGAACACTCTCAACAAATGCATTATCACTATGTGGCAAAGAATCATTAAGCTCACATGAAATAAAGCTATCACTTATACTCAATTGGCTACTAGCCACCCAATGAATTTTCAAGTTTAAGGAAGTCCAAGAATTAGCATTGTTACCTTGTAGCTCATAACATGAAGTGTCTTCACCTTGGTTTTCAACATTGGAGCACATTTGCTCCTTGTGGAAGCTTTCAAAAACCTCATGATTCTTCACATTTTGAGATGCCTCACTAGGCTTGCTTCCAAGGATACCTGCATAAGTTTTCAAACAACTACAGAAAGAAAAGTTACATGAGTTAGGAGAAGAATGTGACAACCCTCTCACATCACTCCACCCAACCTCTCCTTTTTGCACTCTAGAGTTGTCACTTTTCACACCCTTACTCCTCTCAATCTTTTGTCTCTCAATTTTATGGGAGTTAGGACACGTGCCAAGGATTCCTTGCGAAGGGTTAGAAGATCCTTTCAGGTTTAACTTCCATTTTGGTGCACAAGGAGTGGGTGTTTTGACTTCCATGTTCAATTCCTTAGAGTCATCCTTATAAGGAGTATCTTGTTTTTCTTCCAAAGGTAACTCCTTAGGTTTATCTTCATGATGAATAACTTGCCTCTTTTGTACCATAGACTTGACCTTTTCAAACATCCGCAAGAAATCATCAAAATCTTCCCTCAATGTGGTAAATGATTCTCTTAACTCTATGACTTCATGGCTTAGTATACCTCCCACTCTACCTCCAACCTCATCACCATATGGAGAACAAGAAACATTGGAACTAGGATGAGAAGAATAAGTTATCATGTTTTGAGAAGTAGGGAATGTACTTCTTCTATGGTCCAGACGATGACTTTGAAATGGTCTCGCCCAAACATCCATGCCTTCTTTCTTAGAATAGGAAGTAGCACAAGACGAGAAAGGAAATTCAACCTCACAAGTTCCATTTCTATCTAGATTCTACTCAAAGTATTCATAAGACCTATGAGAGAATGAATTGTACCTCACATCACCATCATAACCATGGTGCAAAGCACGAGAACCATCATCTTCACAATAGTAGACTCTATAAGATCCTTCTACCCCTTCAACATCATCACATGAATCATAAGCTCCATTCACCTCATAATCGCCTCTGGAGTAGTAGCTTTCACCACTATGTTGTTCATTATCCCATGGACCATCATAGCCTTCATAGGAATCACCATCTTACTCAAGAGACCCATTACCATGCTCATAAGGACCATCATAGCCCTTACAAAACTCATTCTCACCATGCTCGTAGCTCATATTGCTACAAGCGTATTCACTAATGTCATCTCCACAATATTCGGAAGTTATGGATGACATTCTTCCTTGTAATCACCTTTGGTACCTACAAAACTTAGCAAACAAGGTTAGTGACAAAATTTCTCACACCTCTCGTGTTTGATCTCACACTCACCTTCCTAAAGTGTCTTCCCAAAGTTAATAGAGAACTACCTTTGCCCAATCAATTCAGCAGATCACTAATTCTTTGTGGTGGAGTGGATTCTTGTGACTCTTGAAAGAAGAACGACCCCCCCAAAAAACTAACGGACTTGAATCAAGAAGGTTATCAACGAATTAAGAGGAGAATAGTAGAAGAAAGAAGCACGAAAAGATTTGTACTCAAAACAAACTAAGTAACAAAAGTAGAAGAATTACTTGTTGTTACTTAATTGGAAGGATCAAAGAATTGATTTGATGATTAAAAACTAGTTAACAAGTAATTAAAGAAGTTAATTAGTTGTTAAATAGTTGAGAAATAGAAGAAAAATGAGTGTGGAACAAGAAGAAGTGAATTTGGACTCTTAGAAATAAATTTAAGCCTTAAAGAAGTTCATCACTTGTAAGACTTTGATTGGATGATTTGATGATTAAAACTAGTTAACAAGTACTTAATGATGTTAATTAGTTGCTAAATAGTTGAGGAATTGAAGGAAAAAGGTGTAGAAAAAAAATCCCAAAGTTTGGACACTTACAAAAAAACTATAGGTTCAAAAAACTTCCCATACTTAGCCAAATTTTGGCCCCTTAAAGCCTGCACAAAACTGCCTCTGAAGTTGTTGTACACGCGGCACGTGGCCCGTTAGAGATGGGCTGGTAACCTGTTGATGCTGTGGCGCTGACATGGTGCTGAGGTGACTGCTGTGTTGGCAGTTTACTGCTGACATGACAGTCCACTTGGAAATTAATTATTTTTTGAATTTCGAATTTTTTTTAAAAAAAATTTCACTAGTGGACCCAAAAACACCTTGACCCACTTTTGACTTGAAAATATTGGATCAAAAGTAGTTTCTTTCTTCTTCTTCTTCAAGAACAACTTGAAGAACACCAAGAACACCTACTAATTTCAATACCTTCAAAACAACTCCGAATTAGCTCAAGCTTTAGGATTATCTTCCCCTTGACATAGAGAACAAACCCCAATGGTTATTAACCTCCAATTTCTTCTCAATCACAAGACCCACTTTCAAAATTTGAAAAAGTTTCAAAAGCTCAAAACCCTTTAATGGCAACTTCACTTTTACAACTCCAAATTGAACGAAATTTGAAATATACACTGAAAAATCACTAGGGAACAAGAATCTAGTGTCAAAAGCAACAAATCAAAACAAAAAAAATTATGGAATTTTTTTAGATTTTTAGATTTTTTTTTTAGATTTTTCAAACCAAGACTAGATTTGTAGGAACAAATCCAACAAATCTGAACCTAGGCTCTTGATACCAAATGATAAGAATGAAAGGGGCAATTGAAAGAAAATGTGGAATTAAACAACACAAAAGTAAGATAGATGAGAAATAAGAGATGATAAGAGAAGAAAGAAAGGCTAATTGAATAAACAATCAACCAAGGAAGAAGAGAAACTTGAATTCGAAAAGAAACAACTCAAATTGAACCACAAATGAGCAATCTCAAGTGAAATTAAGGTTAAGAAGTCCTAAATCAACAATGGGAATCCACCCATAACTAATCTAGATTTAGCTACACTAAACTACACTAAACTAAAGGGATTCCACCCTTAAACTACACTCTTGAAAGCGTTTCTTCATTCAACATTCAAAATCTTTATAATCTAAGTCTTCCAAAATGAAAAAGACTACTATTTATACTTATAAAATAAAGAAGACACTTTCTTTATAATTTTACTTTAATGAGATAAGGGCCTTGTGTGATTGCCTTCTTTTGTGAATTCTTGAATTTATGAAATGACCAATACACAAATGGCCTCTTTCTTCTTCCTCGTCACTTTGATGGACCTTCCACACATTGTATGTCTTTACTTTGTGTCCATCAAGCTCCTCTAAAGCTTTCATGTGATCCATGCTATCCGTGTCATTATCAGGTAGCATATCTGGTTTATTTTTATCGGGTCCGGAATGAATTTTGAGGGTCCATTTGGAAACTTTGAATAATAGCAAAATTTGGGGTTGCTGGTGCAGACATTTAACGACCAGAATTCAGTCTTTAAGCGACCAGAAATAGCTTTTAGCAACCAGAATCGCTGCTATTTAAATAGTGAAATAATAGCTTCAGCCCTCATTTTAAAAGTTTGATATCTCGAGTTAGAAAGCTCCGTTTTGGATGATTAAAGTTGCATTTCATCAGAAATTGGTGTGGCTACATGTAGGACTGATCAGGGAAGCGTGAAAGTCGGCGTATTAAGGTAATTTCTGTTGGAAGGTGCTTCCCAAGTCCTTTCATGGTGTTTTTCTTGTGTTTTGTTGTTGTATGGACTATTTTAGCCTATTTTCGAGCTCAGATTCTGCCCGTTTTTTAGGTACAAGTTCCTTCAGCTATTTAGAACCTTTTGATGGAGTCAATTTTGGAATTCTTGATGCGGATCCCACATCCCCATTTTGACTCAATTTTGGGTCCATTTCCAATTGTTGAGATTTTAGTGTCAAAAAATTCGTAATGACCTTGTGATTTATAATTCAATAGTTTTGTGGTTTTCGGAGGCGTTTCGGATGCGAAAAGCTCGTGTGTGGTGGATTCAGAGCGCACGTGTTCGGCATTGTGGTAGGCTTCGGTCAACTTTCTTGATTGAGCATTTTAGATAATGCCTAGTATAGGCTTCATGTAATTTTGGATGGTATTTGCCTGGTATTTAGCTTTCTTCTTATTATAAAATCCTTTCTTGATCCCGTAAGAGCCTTGGGCTTATTGTGGGTGTTGAGATCCTTAGTTTAGGTTGTGGCTTCGCTTGTGGTGTGGATGATTTTGATTGTACTTGTTAGGATTGATTCGTGGTTGCCTTAGACTAGGCTAGAGATTAGATGCTTTAGATTGTATTTTATCGCCTCGTAGTTATGATTTGCTCCATTTAGGTCTTATTTTGGGTTGTTATCCTTCCGTTGATGCATGTGACCTTTGTGGCTCGTCGTAGCCGTGGGTTGGTCCTAGCTGTGCTCAGTCTAGGACTGGAGGAGTTTGATTGGGGTAGGGCATTGTCCCTTGAGTTTGCTCCCTCTTTTATTGATTTGAAATTTCTTATTTATCCCTTTGCTTATTGATTAGCGGTAGGCATGTTGTATCCTTATTGAGCTTATGATTATCTTGTTGTGCCCGAGGCCGTATGGGAGGACCAGTTGGATCCTAGGTTAGTACTCCTCTGCTTGGGTAGGGTGGTCTCATTATTTGATTTTGAGTGCCTTGTTTGAATGTTGGTGATGGCATGCCAGCATTGTTTGCTCATTTTCACGGATTTTGTGGTACGATCCCAGCCCATGCATTGATATATTTATCATTCATGATGAGATATTGTTTTACTTGATTTTTATTCTAATATAGTTTTAATGGGAGTCGTACCACCTAGATCACTTGATTTACTGATTTTTGAGATTACGAGGCATCAGGGACGTGCTCCTTCCTACTTGAGATATTAGAGGCATCTGGGATGTGCTCAGTTTTCACTTGACTACCCGGCATGTTGACGCCCTTTTTAGCATGCTTTTGGTTTTACTTACTCCCCCGGGTCATTCTTGCTAACTGGGCAGCTTACGACCCTAGAGTGGATGGTTGGCTGGGCGGCCTTGACACTTGAGATCCACTTTTGAGTCGATACGTCCCCGAGCACTCTTGTTGCTAGCTGGGCGGTTGACGCCCCTGGGAGTGGGCTGACTGCTCGAACTAGACATCTGAGATCCTCCATGGAGTTGACTGGTTGAGTTGATTGTCACTCTTGCTAGTTGGGCTGGGAGTTGACTGGAGTCCTATGGTTATGGTTTCGGATGGTCACTGATGGTTCTGCTGCTCTCACCCTATGTTCATATGCATTGCCTATCACTAGTATACTTGTTTGTTATTTGTACCCTTTGGTTTATGGGGGCCGGTTGGGTTATATGTTTGTTGTTTGTACTTTCTGGTCTTATGGGGTTCGGTTAGGTTCTTATGGGGTTCGGTTAGGTTATTGTTTGACTATATTTTATTCTCTTATGTTGTTTTATTGTTACCTAGTAGGTTTCCACTTTAGCATTATAGTTGTGGGTCCTCTGAACACTAGGTAGTTGACTTTGTATCTTAGCTGCTTGTGATAAGATTGTTGGTTTGCGATCCAGGTACGTCCTTGACTTGACTTCTTACCCCTTGTTTCCTATTTCTATTCTCTATTTTCTTGCTACTTCAGTATCTCCTATTTAGTTACTTGTGTCATGCTTTCCTTATTACTTGTTGTTTATGCTTGTACTATCTTTTGAACTAATTCAATCGATGCCTACTGAGTACCATTTTTGGTACTCATAATACACTTCTGCCCCTGCAGATTGCAAAAGTTATCGCCGTTGATTTTGAGTCGTGCGGAGGAGCTTAGGATTTCAGAGATTAGGATGAGCTCCTGGCGGAGCTACCGGTTTCCATCTTTTTTGGCTAGGCAAGGTCTTTATATTGCATTCAGAGACAGCCTGTACTTGTCTTGTAATTGTGAAAGCCTTGTACGCCTATTTTGGATTAGATGCTCAACTACTAAATGATGCCAGATCTTGGGATGGTTTCTCTATTGGTTTTGTTGATTATTCTTTCTCTACTTTGTTCTAATCTCTTCCTTCTTGTTATTGGCTTATGTTCGGTAGTTCGTTGTTTATGGCTCAGGGCTAAGGGTTAGGGTTATCTACTGGTGGGGTGTAGAATGTGCCATCATCACCTGAGATATCGGGCCGTGTCAACTTACCCTACATGAAAGTTGACTTGCACGGAGACCTTTTCGAGATTTAGTAGTCAGGAAGGACTCAAGTATTTCAAACAAGGCATTGCGCTTGGAGATTAAGGAAGATATAGATTGTTCTAGGACTGTGCCAGAGTTTATGATAGAGTGTAGGCACCAGTAAACATGAATATGCATGTTAAAAAGCAGAAATCCAATAACCTAAACAGTAAGTAAAAGCAGTTGTGTATTGACAAGACTACAAAAAAAATTTATTCAAACTACAGTATACCAACCTCGTCATCAATACTTCTGAAGTTTTTGAGAGTCTCTACAAGATCTCTAAGCAGATTTCACTGGAAATTTGCCTTGAAAATTGAAGTTCGTACGACCTTTTCAAGTAAACAAGAAATGAATATTCATCATCACCATCCTGCTGCAACAAAAATTGCACATTTGACCAAAATGCATCAATAAAACAAAGTCTATTACAATTTGTTAAGGGCACATACAAAAACTTCTTTTATTGCAGATTTACGTTTGATAATGAGATCATCTTCAATCCCCTTCAATTTGTTAAGGGCAAAGTCCTGTAACTCTCCACGACTCTCAGTAGCACAGAAGTTCAGAGCTTTTACATAGGATCTCAGAGCTTCCTTCTCACCATGCGTAAAAAATGCCTCTTTGATCAGAAGGATAGCAGATTTAAAATTCTGGAAAAGCAAAAGAAAACAACTTTTAGTAACCAGTTCAAAAAAAATTACTTCATATTAACAATCCCCTAAATAGTTCATGATCGTAATAAGTTCCACAAACACACCTGAAGGAAGCCTTGGCAAACATCTGTGGGGAGCATTTAATGAAATTGTCTATCTTAAATGATACACTTCTCCGTGCTGCACTAATGCCTGCTTCTTGAACAATGTTATGTTGATAACTGATCTAGCCTCTCCCTTCACTGATAATATACACATACAACTCCCATGAGAGTTGTGTTTCCTGGTACCAAAATATTCTGCGACCTGGTGTTTATGTCTCCATCTTCTCACCAGATTTTTTTGATCAGATGATGCCTCTTTTTGAATAAAGCATATCGAATCCAAACTCTTCTCATTGAGCGCGACACCGTCATCATATTGCTGCTTCTATCTACCTTGTCGTACTCTGAAACATTACCGGAGATCCATCTGGTGATGCCTAAAGATTTGACCTATAACCAATAAACAACAAAGAATGAGTGTTTATCTCCAGTGGGCTAGAATACGCGTACAATAATATGCATCTTTTACGGAAAACTAGCAAACACTGATATGCATCTTTGTTATAAGCATGAATTTTGCCAATCCTAGCTCCTTGAATTATAACTACAACCAACTCAAACACACCCCATGAACATGAATAATATACACCGACAATATTTCAACAGAAAGCCTTGGAGCAATTGTAAAGTTGTGTCTGTGTGATTGACCTATAGGTCACAGGTTCAAGCAGCGGATCCAGTCACTGATGCTTGGGTCAGGTTAGGCTGCTTACATACATACACCCCCCTCTCTTTGAGTGTGGCTCATCCCCTGACCCAGCGTGAATGGTGATGCTTCATGCACCCGGCTCCCCTTTTTTATACAATTAGTCAACCAAACATTTTAACCGGATCATTATCAAATTTTGAAGTAAGACTTCTCTTCTGCAATTTCATCAAAAAGTTTACTAGAAATTGGAAGGCCGACCTGCCAAGTGACAAAAATAAAGCAGGAATCATCTCAGTTATCTAGTAGCGATGCTCACCCGTTTTAGTGCCTCTACGAACAAACACGCATCATCTGCACCATTATTCTTTAACACGGTTAGCAAATGCTTAATAACCACAGATACACTTGTCCCATGCATTGAAAGATGAGATAGTATCTCTGGAGCAAGATATTCCTATAGATATAGGTTACACTGATGATATATGTTAGTAAATGATAAAGAAAAGTAACGGTAAGATGGAGAGACATCATTAATGAAGTTGGTAATAAGGGTTCATATTAAAGCCATTAAAAGTAAGGGTAAAAAATGGCCAAACGGTTGACGTTGGGGGCTTTTGAGGTCCGGTTGTTACACGAAGTGTAGTGTTTTACCAATTTTCATAGGTGAAGGGTAGATTTGGCCATTTTCTGTTGAAACAATTAAACTTAGCCATAGTGCTTTAATGGCAATCTAACAAGCAAGTATAGATCAGGACTACATGGCTTCCCAATTCTAATTCTAGTTTCTTTAATAATTAAAAGTGCTATAATATGAAGCATGAGACTAAAATTAATTGTTTTAGATGCAGGCTTGTTTAGAGTTTACAAATAAATAATAGTGTTAGAGCCATACTGTAATTCCACTATACAACAGTAAGATATGAGCTAGAGTTGTGACGAATTTAGAGAAAACAATGAATGGGAGAGTAAAAACCACCTGAAATATGTAGTTGGCGTTCACAAAGTTTCCAGAACTTTTCATCTGGAGAGTAACCCAAAGCTTCTAGTTTTGTAGAAGCAAAGGTTGCTTTCCTAAACAGCCACCACTATTCTGAAAAAAGAACACAAACCTAGACCAAGAAAAATAACAAACTCAATTAACCAAAAGAGAAAATAGAAGGAACTAAAAGGAGATACATGAGCATAGATGTTTCGAATAATGCTTACCCTACATGCAAGTTGACTTGCACGAAGACCTTTCGGAGATTTAGTAGCCAGGAAGGACTCAAGTATTTCAAACAAGGCACCGTGCTTGGAGATTCAGGAAGATATAGATTGTTTCAGGACTATGCCAGAGTTTATGATAGAGCATAGGTACAGTAAGCCAAAGCAGTTGTGTATTTACAAGACTACAAAAAAGAATTATTCAAACTACTGTATACCAACCTTGTCATCAATGTTTCTGAAGTTTTTTAGAGTCTCTGCACGATCTCTATGCAAGCTTTCACTGGAAATTTGCCTTGACAATTGAAGTTCATACGACCTTTTCAAGTAAACAAGTAATGAATATTCATCATCACCATCCTGCAGCAACAAAAATTGCACATTTGACCAAGGGCATGACATTGTGCGTAGGCCTTGGTCGATGTTACTTGGCCGACATCCATAGGGGTCTGCAGATGTCGCCTAAGTGATGCACATAGGGGCGTGATCTTGTGCCCGGGCATCAGCCGATGTCAATTGGCTGATGTGCGCAGGGGCCTTTCATTGTGTGTCGGCGTCAACTAATGTGCGCAGGGGCTTGCCATTGTGTATAGGCCTCGACTGATGTCACCTGGCTAATGTCCATAGGGGTCTACCGATGTCTCCTTGGCGATGCGTGTAGGGGAATGCCATTGTGCGTAGGCCTCATCCGATGTCGCTTAGCCAACATCCATAGGAGTCTGTCGATGTTGCCTAAATGATGCGTGCAAGGGCCTGATCCTGTGCACAGGCATCAATCAATGTGTGCAGGGGCATGCCATTATGTGCAGGCTTTAGCTGATGTCTCCTGGTAGATATGCGTTAGATCCTACCATTGTGTGCGGGCCTCAGTCGATGTCACTTGGTCTATGTGCACAGGGGTCTGCCGTTGTCTCCTAGGCGAGACGCGCAGCCACACGTGGGCTTGAAGCGATCCTTGCAAGGGGCTGCCGATGTCACTTAGATGCAGCTGAGTTTGCATGTGCGTTGAAATATTCCTACGCTTCCCGACATGTCACTTTTCATTAGAATTGCACTCGACATCCCAAAAAACCTATAATAGTGACATCATTATTTGAAACAAATTTTCCATTGGCATATGATTTGGCATTAGAAATGCACTCAACGACACGGAAAACCTCTAATTGCAACATCGGTATTGGGTGTGAGCATCGCATTCGACAAGTTATTGGTCAGCATAGTTAAACACTTAGCCACCACCGACGAGGCATGTGCGTTGACATGTTCCTACGGGTCGGCATGCAGACAGCGGGTGCATGCGTCGCTTCTAGCCCAGAAAGCAGACGGCGGGCTTCAAGCCCAGGCAGAAGTGCCCTCGGCCTAATGGCTTCGGGCGCAACTTGCGTTCAATAACTCAATGGTTCACTTGATTCTGCAATTCATAGCAAGTATCGCTATTCACTACGTTCTTCATCAATGCAAGAGCCTAAATATCCATTGCCGAGAGTCATTTGTGTTTTGAAAGAAGTAAACATCTCCCAACGAACTCTACATATTGGGTGCAGGGGTGTGGTCTATCAATTTACAATCCTTGGCATTTTATGCACCAGGATTCGTTTGTCTCCCAAAAGGTGCATGAGCACGCACGCCGAGGACAGGAGGGAGGCCTGTAGGCAGGGGGCCTTGGCACCCTTGTCGCGTGTCTCCCCTGAGTGTTCAAACATGTTCTCAGGTCATTCTACTTTTTAGGTTTTTATAATGATCCTTCTGCATGTTTACCTACGTAAACCTTGTTACGACTTCTCATTCCTCTAAATGATAAGGTTCAATTGAATTCTCTTGACGTCGCGGCTAGCGAATCGCCCATGTCACTGCTATCTGAATATTTCACTGGATCATTTGATTGGAAGGAGAAACAGATAGTGTGTACAAAGGGCAGGGACGTAGTCAAACACAATTCCGCTTGCACAAATGAATTTCAAATATAAAAGATAATAGTTTTCAAAAAAAATAATTTTTATATATCGAAATTTTTTGAAAAAAATTAAATAGAAAAAGGATTTTAAAAAACCACCAAACACAATTCCACTTTCACAAATGAGTTTAAAATGTCTAAAATAATAGTTTTCCCTAAAAAAATTGATTTTTTTATGTCAAAATTTTCCGAAAAAATAATCAAATAGAAAAATAAAAACAGATATGAAAAACCCACCAAACACAATTCCACTTGAATAAATGAGTTCGAAATATAAAAAATAATAGTTTTAAATTTTATTTTTTTTATATATCTCGA
Organism: Solanum appendiculatum; assembly: GCA_018342035.1. NCBI lineage: Eukaryota > Viridiplantae > Streptophyta > Magnoliopsida > Solanales > Solanaceae > Solanum > Solanum appendiculatum. Next base: position 406,963 of record JAGDQO010001806.1, read on the forward strand.
AACTTTCTAAAAAAGTAATTAAATAGTAAATGAAATAAAATAAACTATAAAAAAACCACCAAACACAATTCCTCTTGCACAAATGAGTTTCAAATGTTAAAAATGATAGTTTTCATTTAATTTTTTTTTATTTTTTTACATATAAAAGTTTTCTGAAAAAAATAATTAAATAAGAAAAAAATATAAAAACCTTCAAACACAATTCCACTTTCACAAATGTGTTTCAAATGTAAAAATTAATAGTATTCAATGAAAAATTTGATTTTTTTATATGTCAAAATTTTCCGTAAAAAATAATTAAATATAAAAACTAAAAGAAAATATAAAAAAACCAACAAAAACAATTCCGCTTTTACTAATGAGTTTCAAATGTCAAAAAAAAAGTTTCCTATAAAAAAATTTGATTTTTTATCACTCGAAATTTTCCAAAAAAATTAACTAAATGTGAAAAAATAAAAAAAATAAAAAAACCACCAAAAATAATTATTTGCACAAACAATAATAGATTTCAAAAAAAAATTTATTTTTCTAAATGTCAAAAAAATTTGAAAAATAATTAAATAAGAATTTTAAAAAATATATATATAAAAATACCACCTAACACATTTCGGCTTGCAAAAATGACTTTCACATAACAAAAATAAAAGTTTTCAAATTTTTTGTATTGCATTTTTCCTACAAATAAGCGATGACATCCACTAATGTTGGGTGGGCGCGAGCGCCTCGGTCGATGTCACCTGGGCGATGGGGGCGTACGCCTGCGCTTGTGCGTGGCATCGATCGATGTCACTTGGCTGATGAGCGCAAAGGCCTACCGGTATTTGCAGGCCTTGGCCGATGTCGTATAGTCGATGTGCGTAGGGTCCTATTGATGTAGCCTTGGCAATGTGCACATGGGCCTACCGTTGTTCGTGAGCCTAAGTTGATGTAGTTTTTTGACGTGCGTAGGACTCTACCGATGTCACCTAAGTGATATGAGCAGAGGCCTGGCCTTGTGTACAGACGTCGATACATGTCGCTTAACCTATGTGGGCAAGGGCCTGCCCTTGTATGTGGGCCTCAATCAATGTCGCTTGGCCGATGTGTTAAGGGGTCCGTCGATGTCGCTTGGGTAATGTGCGCAAGGGCCCACCATTGTGCACGGGCCTCAGTCGATGTCCATAGGGGTCTTCTGATATTGCTTGGATGATGCGTGTAGGGGTGTGCAGTTATGTGTGGGCCTTGGCCGATATGCGCTGGGGTCCGTTGATGTTGCTTGAGCGATGCATTCAGGGGCCTTCCATTTTGCTTGGGCGATGCGCACAAGGGCGTACCATTGTATATGAACCTCGACGGATATCGTTTGACTGATGTGTGTAGTGGTCCACTGATATCACGCACGGACCAGACATTATGCGCTGGACATGACCAATGTCGCTTGATTGACGTGCGTAGGGGCCTACCATTGTATGAGGGCCTCGAGTGATGTTACTTGGCCGATGGGGGTAGGAGTCCACCAATACCACCTAGGTGATGCGCGTAAGGGCTTACCATTGTGCATCGGCTTCAAAAAATGTCGCTTGAACGACATGCGCGGGACTGTTGATGTCAACTAAGCGATGCGCAAAGGCCTTACCTTGTGCACGGTTAGCTAACAATGTGCGCAAGGGCCTGCCATTGTGTAAAGGCCTCATTCGATATCGCTCTACCGATTTGTACAGGGGTTCACTGATAATTCTTGGGAGATGCACGTAGGGTGTCAGTCATTGTGCGCGAACCTCAGTTGATGTCGCTTCACCAAAGTTCACAGCGATTTGTCGTTCTATGCGAGCTTTAACGGTATTATTTAGGTGACGTGCGCAGAGGTTTGCCGATGTCACCTATGTGATGGAAATTGCATTAGGACCTGACCTTGTGCGTGGGCATTGAGTGATATGGTTTGGCCGATATACACAGAGACGGCCGTTGTGTGCGGGCCTCAGCCGATGTCGCCTGGCCGATGTGTGTAGGGGTCTACTAATGCCACCTTTCTGATGGACGCAGGGCATGACATTGTGCGTGGGCCTTGGTCGATGTCACTAGGCTAACATCCACAGGGGTCTGCAGAAGTCGCCTAAGCGATACACGTAGTGGCATGATCTTGTGCGGGGGCATCAGCTGATGTCACTTCGTTGATGTGCGCAGGCCTCAATCGATGTGCGCATGGGCCTACCTTTGTGTACGGACCTCGACCGATGTCTCCTGGCTGATGTGTGTAGGGGTCTACCAATGTTACCCTGGCAATGCATGTGGGGGCATTCCATTGTGCACAGACTCGGCCGATGTCGCTAAGCCGACATCCACCGAGGTCTTTCGATGTCACCTAAATGATGCACGCAAGGGCCTTATCTTGTGAACGGGCATAAGCAATATGCGCAGGGGCATGCCATTGTGTGCGGGCTTTAGCCGGTGTCGCCTGGCAGATATGCGTTGGGTCCTATCATTCTGTGTGGGCCTCAGCCGATGTCGCTAGATGTAATACCCCAAGCTTTCAAAGAACTTAAGATGCATAACTCACCTGAAGAAAGTGACCTACGGAGGCCACCTACGGGCCATAGATGGACTGACGGGCCATAGGTGGGGACCGTCAATGGCACTGTGAACTTTCAGGATTTCCAAGTTTCTGAACTTTGACCTACGGAGTAGCAGGACGGTTCGTAGTTCAGTTGACGGGCCGTAGATGGGTTCCGTAGATGCCTTCCAGACTTAGCCAAGTTTTCATCCCAAAATGAACTCTCTGAATCAATTGACGGAAGAACAAGACGGTTCATCAATTGATGTACGGACGTAGATCCTGTCCGTCGATTGGCCTCGACAGTTATTAATTCAGGACTTTTTGATCTTTTCCCTAATTGATTTCCTAATAAGCTAAGTCGGTTATAACCCTATTCTAAACCCTATAAATACTTCTTAAGCCTAATATCTCTCATTATATTTCATTTCCAAATATGTCCTCTCAAATATTTCTCTCTCTAAAAGAAACTCTCTCAAGCTTCAAGGAAGAAGAAGAAGCTAGGATCCTCCATTGAAGACCTTCAATCTTCACCAAAATTATTGTGGGTTTCTTTGAGGTATGATAGTGTTCACCATTAGGAGTCCTTTCGTCCAATGGGTCCTCCCTTTTCTTCAAGATTTTCATGGTTTACTCTAGCCCAATTGAATTAGGGTTTTTGATCAATTATTGTGGGTTCTTCAATTATGATTTCAATTGTTGATTTTATCATTCCTACTGCACGATCTAGCGTGATAAAGTAACTTAGTGCACGAATTAGCGTGAATCATGTGATTTGATGTAAAGATTGCATGAACCCCCATGATCCCAAGCTAATTCTCCCCAATTTGATAATCTACGCTTTGATTGTTGTGTTGAGCTATGAATTGATGAAGTTTATGACATCTTTATGAAACTAAGCATTAATTATGAATGAATTAAGGATAATCCTATGAATTTAGCATGATCAAGTCAAAAGCATGATTTTCCTCTATTATGTTAGTTCCTTCAAGTATGAGTAAATTGTCTTAATTATGGCTTTCTAAGCATGAGCTTGCATTAATTTGCATGATATGAGTTGAATTTTTATGAACCCATATGAACTCTATGATCTATGAACTATGATCATGATGAACTAAGTAAAGATAAAGCTAACGAACTTGTGCATGTCTCATATGAAGTTGATAATGAGTTAAGGGTGCTTTGAGAGTAAAGTACCAAAGTTATGATTCGATGATGTTATGGTTGAGTGGTGAAAGGTTTTCTCACTTAATTCTCCCAACATGACTAATAGAAGAACAAGAGGCGATTACCCATGTTCTTAAGGAGTTATTCTAATGAATCAAGGGACAAGAGGCGATTACCCATGTTCCCTAATGTAGACAAAGCGCCGATTACCCAAGTCTACCAATATTGAGCTTATGACTAATGTAGACAAGAGGCGACTACCCATGTCTACCTAAGATAAAATGAACTATGATTAATCCGTGGGAGGCATAATTAGTACTGAGTGGACAAGCGGCGATTACCCATGTCCCATAACCGATGTGCCACCATAGGGTGATGCTCTATGATAGACACTAGCTAGTGGATCCACATAAGCTATGAAGTTCATGGTCTTACCTTGGCCAGTAGGACACCTCTTTTCGGTGTGGGGTAGACACCAGATTCCATGTTGATAGCTCACATGGTCTTATATGTTGTTAAGGCTATTCCCAACAAGTTAATGAACACAAGTGTTCCTATGATAAAGTAAAGAGAAGAATACGAAGATGATTTAGCTTGCTTTTTCCATGGTATATGCTTTATGCTTCATGTTCCTTATGCTTTTTATCATGTGTTAGTGTGACCCTTGCGTGTCATGATTATATCTCACTCTAGCTTGATTTATGTGTTTATGTGCATTGCTATAATACTTAGTACTTAATTGTGCTAACACATACTGTTTCTACATTAACTTCTTTGATGTAGGACGTGGGGATTCCCCATCCACTCGTGGCTAGAGCTTGATTTGAGATTTGATAGAAGACTTGGTGAGTCCTCATCCATCCGAGGACATAGCCTAGTTCTTATTTCCTTTCAAGTATTTTCTTTTCAGTTTCAGATTTGTATTGGGTTACGTCCCAGACCTTGTTCTTTATATTAGATTGGCTTTAAGACATGAGATTTAGACTTCTGTTGTTATCTTTTAAAAGCTTTGATATGAAATCTATTTTAACCCTTTATTCTGTATTATCTAGTATGCAATGTATGCTAAGGGCTTGTATGAGGCCTCTCGGGGTCTTGTACGCCATGTCATATCTAGGGGGTACCTTGGGTCGTGACAAACTTGGTATTCAGAGCATAAGGTTTTAGAAAGATCCTAGGATATCTCATAAGCCGTGTCAAGTAGAATCTTGTTCATGAGTGTGAAGCGCGCCACATTTATGAATGAGAGGCTATAAGACGTTTAAGAAACTCCACTTCTTTCATATTCCTAAGTCGTACCATAGAGTTTAACTTTATAAGTCTCTCTCATAATCCCTATCCTATGCGTTTCGGGATATGGTGACCTGAATAGCTTATGCTAGAAGAAACATGGGAGATAATATGGAACAAGAAGCTCCTCCTCAAGCTCCTCAAGTTCTGGCCGACCCTTTGGCAGAACAAGTTACTAATGCAGAGTTTAGGGCTGCTTTCCAAGTGTTAGCTCAAGTCAATAGAGAGGTGGTGGCTCCGGTGAACCCAAATGTGGGTACGACGGCATCAAGAGTGAAGGACTTTACGAGGATGAATCCTCCGAAATTCCATGGCTCTAAGGTTAAGGAAGATCCTCAAGAATTCATTGATGAAGTATACAAGGTGTTGATGATTATGGGTGTGACGCCGGAAGAGAAAGTGGAGTTGGCTGCTTATCAACTCAAGGGTGTTGCCCAAATTTGGTTCAATCAATGGAAGAGTGAGAGGGCGGTCAATGAGGGTCCTCTTGATTGGGAGAAATTCAAGGTTGCTTTCCTTGATAGGTTCTTTCCCCTTGAGATGAGGGAGGCAAGGGTTCTTGAGTTCATCAATCTTCGTCAAGGGAATATTAGTGTGAAATAGTATGCTTTGAAGTTCACACAATTGTCTCGATATGCTCCTTCCATAGTTGCCGATCCTAGGACAAGAATGAGCATGTTTGTTTCGGGAGTGTCCAAGATGTTGGTTAAAGAGTGCCGCACCGCTATGCTTGTTAATGACATGGATATTTCTCGTCTCATGGTGTATGCTCAACAAATAGAGGAAGAAAAGATCAAGGAAAGGTCTAGAGAGACTAAGAGGTCTAGGACCGGTGATGGTAACTTCTCACACTCAAGGTCCAATGGACATGGTCGTCCTAGATTTCGACAAAGGTTCTCTAACCAAGGCTCATCCAATGCTCCTCCTAAGTTCAACAAAGATAGGGTGTCTAACCCTAAGCCTCAAGGAGGAAATGGAGTTGGTTCTTCATTGTCTAGTTGTCCTAAGTGTGGGAGAAAGCATGAGGGCAAATGTCTAGTCGGTTCTAATGCATGTCTTGGTTGTGGTAAGACGGATCACAAGATAAAGGATTGCCCCTTAGCGGCTAAGAATGAAGAGGATAACCGTCGACGTGTTCAATCCAAAAATCCGTCAAGGTCGTCATGAATAAGAGAGCTCCCCCGATGTGGTCACCGGTATGTTGAAAGTTTTCCACTTTGATGTTTATTCTTTGCTCGATCCCGGTGCTTCCTTGTCTTTTGTGACGCCATATATGGCTATGAGGTTTGATATTCTTCCGGATGTGTTGCTAGATCCTTTTCGTGTCTCTACTCCGATTGGAGAATCTATCATGGCTAAGAGAGTTTATAGAGATTGTCCCGTCTCCTTATCCCATAGAGTCACTCATGTTGATCTTGTAGAGCTTGATATGCTAGATTTTGATGTTATTCTTGGGATGGATTGGTTGCATGCTTGTTATGCCTCGATTGATTATAGGACCCGAATGGTCAAATTTCAATTCCCAAATGAGCCTATCCTAGAGTGGAAGGGAGGAAATTCTATGTTTAGAGGTCAATTTGTCTCTTACCTAAAAGCTAGAAAGATGATATCTAAGGGTTGCATTTACCATCTTGTTTGGGTGAGGGATGTAGATTCCAAAAACCCTACTCTTGAGTCGATCTCCGTTGTTAATGAGTTTTTGGGTGTGCTTCCCGATAATTTACCCGGTATTCCTCTTGAAAGGGAAATAGACTTCGGTATTGACCTTCTCCCGGATACACAACCTATTTCTATTCCTCCCTATAGAATGGCCCCAGCGGAACTTAAGGAACTAAAAGAGCAAATAAAAGACTTGTTGGATAAGGGTTTCATCCAAGCAAGTGTTTCTCCATGGGGTGCTCCAGTCTTGTTTGTGAGGAAGAAAGATGGTTCACTCCGCATGTGCATTGGCTATCGCCAATTGAACAAGGTTACCATTAAGAATAATTATCCTCTACCAAGGATAGATGACTTGTTTGACCAACTTCAAGGGGATAGTTATTTCTCTAAGATCGACCTTCGTTCAGGCTATCACCAATTGAGGGTGAAAGAGGATGATATTTCGAAAATGGCTTTCCGGACAAGGTATGGTCACTACGAGTTCTTGGTGATGCCGTTTGGGTTGACAAATGCTTCGGCCGCATTTATGGACTTGATGAATAGAGTGTTTAAGCAATACCTTGACATGTTTGTGATTGTGTTTATTGACGATATTTTGATCTACTCAAAGAATGAGGATGAGCATGTTAATCATTTGAGGATTGTATTGCAAGTCCTCAAGGACCAACAACTTTTTGCGAAGTTTAGTAAATGTGAGTTTTGGTTAAGGTCTGTGGCTTTTCTTGGTCACATTGTCTCCAGTAAGGGTATTGAGGTATATCCTAAGAAGAGGAAGCGGTTAAGAATTGGCCTAGACCTTTATCACCTTCGGATATTCGTAGTTTCTTGGGCTAAGCCGGTTATTATAGGAGGTTTGTTGAAGGGTTTTCCTCCATTGCTTCTCTATTGACAGCTTTGACTCAAAAGAAGGTTAAATTTGTATGGTCCGAGGCATGTGAGAAGAGTTTCCAAGAGATGAAGGATAGACTTACTTCGGCTCCGATATTGACTCTACCGGAAGGATCCGATAGTTTTGTGGTTTATTGTGATGCTTCGAGAGTTGGATTGGGATGTGTTCTTATGCAAAATGGGAAAGTTATTGCTTATGCTTCAAGGCAACTTAAGGTGCATTGTAAAGAACTATCCTACTCATGATTTGAAATTAGCGGCGGTTGTGTTTGCTTTGAAAATATGGCGGCATTATTTGTATGGGGTGCATGTAGATTTTTTCACCGATCATAAGAGTTTGCAATATTTGTTTAAACAGAAAGATTTGAATCTTCGCCAAAGAAGGTGGCTTGAGTTGTTAAAAGACTATGATATGAGTGTTCTCTATCACCCCGGTAAGGCTAATGTAGTGGCAGATGCTCTTAGTCGACTATCTATGGGTAGTGTTGCGCATGTTGAGGATGGTAAGAAAGAGTTGGTTCGTGGTGTTTATAGTTTGGCCCAATTGGGTGTTCGGTTGATTGATTCCGCTAAAGGTGGTGTTACAGTTCACAATGGTTCCGAATCCTCTTTTGTGCATGAGGTGAAGGCTAAACAAGATCTTGATCCTAACTTAGTTGAAATAAAGAAAGCGGTTCTGAAGAAGTCCGTTGAGGCTTTCTCCCAAGGGGGAGATGGTGTGCTTTGATATCAAGGTTGTTTGTGAGTTTCCAATGTAGAGGGCTTAAGAGAGCAAATTTTATCGGAAGCCCATAGTTCTCGATATTCCATCCACTCAGGAGCTACCAAGATGTACCCTGATTTGCGAAAATTATATTGGTGGAACGGAATGAAGAAAGATGTTGCGGAGTTTGTGGCTAGGTGCCCTAATTGTCAACAAGTGAAAGTTGAGCATCAAAGGCTGGGAGGTTTGACCCAAGATATTAGCATTCCTACTTGGAAGTGGGAAGATGTGAATATGGATTTTATTGTTGGTTTGCCTCGCACTAAGCGACAATATGATTCGATTTGGGTTGTTGTTGATAGAATGACAAAGTCAGCCCATTTCATTCCCGTCAAGACTTCTTATTCAGCGGAGGATTATGCTAAGTTGTATTTGAGGGAGATGGTTAGGCTGCATGGAGTGCCTTTATCCATCATCTCCGATCGTGGTGCACAATTTACTTCTCAATTTTGGAAGTCGTTCCAAAAAGGTCTTGGTACTCATGTTAAGCTTAGTACGAACTTTCATCCCCAAATCGATAGGCAAGCGGAACATACTATTCAGACCTTGGAAGATATGTTGAGAGTTTGTGTAATTGATTTCAAGGGTACTTGGGTTGATCATTTGCCTTTGATTGAGTTTGCTTATAATAATAGCTACCATTCTAGCATTGGTATGGCTCCATTTGAGGCTCTCTATGGTAGGAGGATTAGGTGTCCTATATGTTGCTTTGAAGTTGGTGAAGTTGCTTTGATAGGCCCAGAGTTGGTGCATGAGGCTATGGAGAAAGTTTGACTTATTAGGGAAAGGTTGAAAACGGCCCTAAGTCGGCAAAAGTCCTATGCCGATGTTAGAAGAAGAGAATTAGAATTCGATGTTGATGATTAGGTTTACTTGAAAATCTCACCCATGAAGGGTGTAATGAGATTTGGGAAGAAAGGGAAGCTTAGTCCCCGTTATGTAGGCCCATATCAAATTTTGAGACGTGTTGATAAGGTTACTGGTGCATCCGGTTTTCCATGTCTTATTGTTGAAGAAGTGTGTTGGTGATCCGACCTCTATAGTGCCATTAGAAAATCTTGGCATAAAAGAAAGTCTTACCTATGAAGAAGTTCCAGTTTAGATTTTAGACCGGCAAGTCTGGAAGTTAAGAAATAAAGAAGTTGCTTCCATGAAAGTTCTATGGAGGAATCAATTAGTTGATGGTGCTACTTGGGAGGTCGAGGCCGATATGATGTCCCGGTATCCTCATCTCTTTCCGTCCAATCCTCCTCTAGCTTGAGGTATCTAGTTCCTCATGGTTCATTCTTTTGGTGTCATGTGTCATTGTTGATTTCCATGATTCCTTGGTTATGCATGTTCATGAATTTTCTAATATGATTGTGTGTATTTGAGTATGAGTTGCATAAAGTCTTCATGATATGATGTGTTCATCATGCTTTAGCTTGGAGTTGATGTTTCCTCCTCGGATATGTGCACTTATGTGATTGCATGCTAGGTTAGGTTGTTAGTCCGTGTCTATTACCCTTCTCATGATGTCTTGATTCTCATTCGAGGACGAATGGTCCCAGGGGGAGATATTGGAATACCCCAAGCTTTCAAAGAACTTAAAATGCAGAACTCACCTGAAGACAGTGACCTACGGAGGCCACCTACGGGCCATAGATGGATTGACGGGCCGTAGATGGGGACCGTCAATGGCACTGTGAACTTTCAGGATTTCCAAGTTTCTGAACTTTGACCTACGGAGTAGCAGGACGGTTCGTAGTTCAGTTGACGGGCCGTAAATGGGTTCCGTAGATGCCTTCCAGACCTAGCCAAATTTTCAGCCCAAAATGAACTCTCTGAATCAACTGACGGAAGAGCTGGACGGTCCATCAATTGATGTATACATCGTAGATCCTGTCCGTCGATTGGCCCCGACAGTTATTAATTAAGGGTTTTTTTGTTTTTTCCCTAATTGATTTCCTAATAAGCTAAGTCGGTTATACCCCTAATCTAAACCCTATAAATACTCTTAAGCCTAATTTCTCTCATTATATTTCATTCCCAAATATCTCCTCTCAAATATTTCTCTCTCTAAAAGAAACTCTCTCAAGCTTCAAGGAAGAAGAAAAAGCTAGGATCCTCCATTGAAGATCTTCAATCTTCACCAAATTATTGTGGGTTTGTTTGAGGTATGATAGTGTTCACCATTAGGAGTCCTTTCCTCCAATGGGTCCTCCCTTTTCTTCAAGATTTTCATGGTTTACTCTAGCCCAATTGAATTAGGGTTTTTGATCAATTATTGTGGGTTCTTCAATTATGACTTCAATTGTTGATTTCATGATTCCAAGTGCACGATATGGCATGATAAAGTAACTTAGTGCATGAATTAGCGTGAATCATATGATTTTATGTAAAGATTGCATGAACCCACCATGATCCCAAGCTAATTCTCCCCAATTTGATAATCTATGCTTTGATTGTTGGGTTGAGCTATGAATTGATGAAGTTTATGACATCTTTATGAAACTAAGCATGAATTATGAATGAATTGAGGATATTCCTATGAATTTAGCATGATCAAGTCAAAAGCATGATTTTCCTCTATTGTGTGAGTTCCTTCAAGTATGGGTAAATTGTCTTAATTATGGCTTTCTAAGCATGAGCTTGCATTAATTTTCATGACATGAGTTGAACTTGCATTAACCCATATGAACTCTATGATCTATGAGCTATGAGCATGATGAACTAAGTAAAGGAAAAGATAATGAACTTGTGCATGTCTCATATGAAGTTGATAATGTGTTAAGGGTGCTTTGAGAGTAAAGTACCAAAGTTATGATTCGATGATGTTATGGTTGAGTGGTGAAAGGTTTTCTAACGTAATTCTCCCAACATGAATAATAGAAGAACAAGAGGTGATTAGCCATGTTCTTAAGGAGCTATTCTAATAAATGAAGGGACAAGATGCAATTACCCATGTTCCCTAATGAAGACAAACCGGCAATTACCCAAGTCTACCAATAATGATCTTATGACTAATCTAGACAAGAGGCGACTACCCATGTCTACCTAAGATAAAATGAACTATGATTAATCCATGGGAGGTATGCTTAGTACCGAGTGGACAAGGGGCGATTACCCATGTCCCATAATCGATGTGCCACCATATGGTGTTGCTCTATGATAGACACTAGCTAGTGGATCCACATAAGTTATTAAGTTCATGGTCTTACCTTGGCAAGTAGGACACCTCTTTTCGGTGTGGGGTAGACACTGGATTCCATGTTAATAGCTCACATGGTCTTATAAGTCGGTTAAGGTTATTCCCAACAAGTTAATGAACACAAGTGTTCCTATGATAAAGTAAACAGAAGAATACAAAGATGATTTAGCTTGCTTTGGCCATGGTATATGCTTTATGCTTCATGTTCCTTATGCTTTTTATCATATTTTAGTGTGGCCCTTGCATGTCATGATTATATCTCACTCTAGCATGATTTATGTGTTTATGTGCATTGCTATCATACTTAGTACTTAATTGTACTAATGCATACTCTTGCCTACATTAACTTCTTTGACGTAGGACATGGCGATTCACCATCCACTCGTGGCTAGAGCTTGATTTGAGATTTGATAGAAGACTTGGTGAGTCCTCATCCATCCAAGGACATAGCCTAGTTCTTATTTCCTTTCATGTATTTTCATTTCAGTTTTAGATTTGTATTGGGTTACGTCCCAGACCTTGTTCTTTATATTAGATTGGCTTTGAGACATGAAATGTAGACTTCCATTGTTATCTTTTAAAAGCTTTGATATGAATTCTATTTTTAACCCTTTATTCTCTATTATCGTGTATGCAATGTATGCTAAGGGCTTGTATGAGGCCTCTCGGGGTCTTGTACGCCATGTCACATCTAGGGGGTACCTTGGGTCGTGACACTAGGTCTATGTGCGCAGGGAGCTATCGATGTCTCCTGAGGGAGACACACAGTGGCCTGCCGATGTCACGTGGGCTTTAAGCGATGCTTGCAAGAGGCTACCGATGTCACTTAGATGCTATCGAGTTCACATGTGCGTTGACATTTTCCTAAGCCTCCCGACATGTCACTTTTCGTTAGGATTGCACTCGATATCCCAAAAAACCTATAATAGTGACATCATTATTTGGCAAAAAATTATGTTGGCATATGATTAGGCATTAGAAATGCCATCGACGACATAGAAAATCTCTAATTGCTACATCGGTATTGGGTGCGTGAATCGCATTCGACAAGTTATTGGTCATCATAGTTCAACACTTAGCCACCGCCGATGTCACATATGTGTTGACATTTTCCTACGGGTCGATATGCAGACAGCGGGTGCATGCATCACTTCTAGCCCAGCAAGGTGACGGCGGGCTTCAAGCCTAGGCAGAAGTACGCTCGGCCTAATGGCTTCGAGCGCAACTTGCATTCTAGAATTCAATGGTTCACTTGATTCTACAATTCACAGCAGGTATTGCAATTCACTAAGTTCTTCATCGATGCAAGAGCCGATATATTTGTTACCGAGAGTCGATTTTGTTTCAAAAGAAGTACACATCCCCCAAAGAAATCTACGGATTGGGTGCGAGGGGCGAACTATCAATTTATAATCCCTAGCATTTTATGCACCAGGATTTATTCGTCGCCCGACAGGTAAGTGAGCACGCACGTCGGGGATAGGAGGGAGACATGGAGGCAGGAAGCATAGGCACCCTAGCCGCGCGTCGCCCCTAAGTGTTCAAAGATATTGGCGGGTCATTCTACTTTGTAGGTTTTGACAATGATCCTTCTGCATGTTAACCTACATAAACCTTGTTACGACTTCTCATTCCTCTAAATGATAAGGTTCAATGGAATTCTCGTGACGTCGCGGGCAGCGAATCACCCATGTCACGGCAATCTTAACATTTCACCGGATCATTCAATTAGTAGGAGCAATGGGTAGTGTGTACAAAGGGCAGGGATGTAGTCAAACACAATTCTGATTGCATAAATTAGTTTCAAATATAAAAAATAATAGTTAGAAAAAAAATTATTTTTATATATGTTGAAATTTTTTGAAAAATATAATTAAAAAACCACCAAACACAATTCCGCATGCACAAATGAGTTTCAAATGTTAAAAAATGATAGTCACAAAACACAAATCCACTTTCACCAATGAGTTTCAAATGTCAAAAATAAAAGTTTCCAATAATAAAATTTGATTTTTTTTATAAGTCAAAATTTTCCGAAAAATAATTCAATATGAAAAAAAAATTAAAAATAAAAATAACGACCAAAAATAAATTACTTCCACAAATGACTTTCAAATATAAAAATTAATAGATTTCAAAAAGAAAAAAATATTTTTTTAATTATCAAAATTTTACCAAAAAAATAATAATTTAGGATTTTTTTAAAAAAAATATTAAAACACCGCCAAACACACTTCGGCTACAAAAATGACTTTCATATAACAAAAATAAAAGTTTTCAATTTTTTTGTATCAAATTTTCCTCAAAATAAGCGATGACATCCACTAATTTCGGGTGGGCACGAGCGCCTCGCCCGATGTCGCCTGGGTGATGGGGACATGGGCCTACGATCGTGCGTGGGCATCGATCGATGTCACTTGCCTGATAAGCGCAAGGGCCTAAGAGGCAAAGAGGGCTAGGACCGGTGATGGTGACTTCTCAAACCAAAGGACCGGAGGACATGGCCGTTCTAAGTTTCGACAAAGGTTTTCGAACCAAGGGTCTTCAAATGCTCCTATGCCTAAGTTTGACAAGAATAGGGTGTCTAACCCTAAGCCTCAAGGAGGCAATGGTGGTGGTGATAGGACTCAAATTCCCCCATGTCAAAAGTGCGGGAGGAAGCATGAGGGGAGATGCTTAGCCGGATCGGATGGTTGATTCACTTGTGGCAAAAGTGGTCACAAAATGAGGGATTTTCCAATGAATGTTGCAAAGGGGAAAGATGGTAAACAAGGTGCTCCTAGTGGTTTGGGTTCTAGTGCTCCCAAGCAAAATCGATTTTATGCACTCCAAACTCGCCAAGAGCAAGAAGGTTCTCCCGATGTGGTTATCGGTATGTTGAAAGTCTTCCATCTTAATGTATATGCTTTACTTGATCCCGGTGCCACTTTATCTTTTGTGACGCCACATGTAGCTATGAGATTTGATATTGCCCCGGATATGTTGTTAGATCCCTTTTGTGTCTCTACTCCTATTGGTGATTCTATTGTGGCTAAAAGAGTTTATAGGAAGTGTCCCATTTCCTTGTTCCATAGAGTCACCTACGCTGATTTTGTAGAGCTAGATATGATAGACTTTGATGTCAGTCTTGGGATGGATTGGCTTCATTCTTGTTATGCCGCGGTTGATTGTAGAACCCAAGTGGTTAAGTTTCAATTTCCGAATGAGCCCGTCCTAGAGTGGAAAGGGGAAAATTCTATGCCTAAAGGCCAGTTTGTTTCTTGTCTTAAAGCTAGAAAGATGATCTCCAAGAGTTGCATTTATCATCTTATTCGGGTTAGGGATATAGATTTCGAAACCCCTAGTCTTGAGTCGGTTCCCATGGTAAATGAGTGTTTGGATATGTTTCCCGATGATCTACCTGGTGTTCCTCCCGAAAGGGAAATAGACTTTGGTATTGACTTTCTTCCCGATACGTAACCTATCTCTATTCCTCCTTATCGTATGGCTCCGGTGGAACTTAAGGAACTGAAAGAGCAATTGAAGGATTTATTGGATAAGGTTTCATCCGACCAAGTATTTCTCCATGGGGTGCTTCGGTGTTGTTTATTCGTAAGAAACATGGCTCTCTCTGTATGTGTATTGATTACCGACAACTGAATAAGGTTACCATTAAGAATAAGTAACCGATTCTGAGGATAGATAATTTGTTTGACCAACTTCAAGGTGCTAGCTTCTTCTCTAAGATTGATCTCCGGTTGGGTTATCACCAATTGAGGGTGAGAGATTGTGATATTCCAAAGACGTCTTTTTGAACTAGATATGGCCATTATGAGTTTGTGGTTATGTCGTTTAGATTGACTAATGCTTCGGCGGCCTTTATGGATTTGATGAATAGGGTGTTTAGACGATACCTTGATATGTTCGTGATGATATTTTGATTTATCCCCGAAGTGAGGAAGACCATGCCGATCATTTAAGGATTGTATTGCAAATTCTTAGGGATCGTGAGTTATATGCTAAGTTCAATAAATGTGAGTTTTGGTTGAGATCCGTGGCTTTCCATGGTCACATTGTGTCCGGTAAGGGTATTGAGGTAGATCCTAAGAAGAAGGATGTTGTTAGAAATTGGCCTAGACCTTTATCTCCTTCAGATATTCGCAGTTTCTTGGGCTTGGCCGGATACTATAGGAGGTTTGTGGAAGGGTTTCCTTCTATTTCCTCTCCATTGACCTCATTGACTCAAAAGAAGACTAAGTTTGTATGGTCGGAGGCTTGTGAAAAGAGCTTTCAAGAATTGAAAGATAGGCTTACTTCCGCTTCAATATTGACATTGCCAGAAGGTTCTGATTGCTTCGTGGTTTATTGTGATGCTTCAAGGGTTGGCTTAGGGTGTGTTCTTATGCAAAATGGGAAGGTGATATCTTATGCTTCAAGGCAACTTAAGGTTCATGAAAAGAATTACCCTACCCATGATTAAAAACTAGCGGTGGTTGTCTTTGCCCTAAAGATTTGGAGGCACTATTTGTATGGTGTCCATGTTGATGTATTTACCGACTACAAAAGTTTTCAATATGTGTTCAAGAAGAAGGATCTAAATCTCTGACAACGTAGTTGGCTAGAGCTCTTAAAGGACTATGAGATGAGTGTCCTCTATCACCCGGGCAAAGCTAATGTAGTGGCCGACGCCTTGAGTCAGTTGTCGATGAATAGTGTTGCACATATAGAAGATGATAAAAGGGAATTGGTTCGGGATGATCATAGACTAGCTCAGCTAGGTTTTCGTTTGGTTGACTCCGATGAGGGAGGTGTGATTGTCTAAAATGGGTCAGAATCGTCCTTTGTGGTGGATGTTAAGGCTAAGCAAGCACTTGATCCGATACTAGTTGAGTTGAAAGAAGTGGTTTTAAAGAAGGGCAATGAGGCTTTCTCCCAAGGGGGAGATAGTGTCCTTAGATATCAAGGTCGTTTCTGTGTGCCTAATGTTGATGGCCTAAGAGAGCAAATCCTAGAAGAAGCTCATAGTTCCCGATACTCTATTCATTCGGGAGCCACCGAGATGTACCACAATTTGCGGGAAGTCTATTGGTGGAATGGAATGAAGAAAGATATTGCGGAATTTGTGGCAAAGTGCCCAAATTGTCAACACGTTAAGGTTGAACATCATAGGCCGGGAGGCTTATCCCAAGATATAGCTATTCCTACTTGGAAGTGAGAAGATACATATGGACTTCATAATGGGTTTACCCTGTACTCACCGGCAACATGATTCTATATGGGTTATAGTAGATCATATGATGAAGTCGGCTCACTTCATTCCCGTCAAGTTGTCCTTTTCGGCAGAAGATTATGCTAAGTTACACATTAGGGAGATGGTTAGGTTGCATGGAGTGCCCCTATCCATTATCTCCGATAGAGGTACCCAATTCACTTCTCAATTTTGGAAGTCTTTCCAAAAGGGTCTTGGTTCCAAGGCTAAGCTTAGCACGATTTTTCATCCCCAAACCGATGGGCAAGAGGAGCGTACTATCCAAACCTTAGAGGATATGCTAAGAGATTGTTTGATTGATTTCAAGGGTAATTGGGATGATCATTTGCCTTTGATTGAGTTTGCCTACAATAATAGTTACCATGCAAGTATTGGTATGGCTCCATTTGAGGCTCTCTACAGTAGGAGATGTAGGTCCCCTATAGGATGGTTTGAGGTGGGTGAAGTTGCTTTGATGGGTCTCGAATTATTGCATGAGGCGATAGAGAAAGGTTGAAAATGGCTCAAAGTCGACAAAAGTCCTATGCCGATGTGAGGAGAAGGGATCTTGAGTTTGAGGTTGATGATTGGGTCTATTTGAAAATTTCGCCCATGAAAGGTGTCATGAGATTTGGTAAGAAAGGGAATCTTAGTCCCCGGTATGTAGGCCCATATAAGATTTTTAGACGCATTGGCAAAGTTTCTTATGAGCTTGACTTGCCTTATGAGTTAGCATCGGTTCATCCGTTTTTCCATGTGTCTCTTTTGAAGAAGCGTGTTGGAGATCCGACATCCATAGTGCCCTTAGAAAGTTTTGGCATCAAAGAGAGTCTATCTTATGAAGAGGTTCCGGTTGAGATTCTAGACCGAAAAGTCTAGAAGTTGAGAAACAAAGAAGTTGCTTCCATTAAAGTATTGTGGAGGAATCAATTAGTTGAGGGTGCTACGTGGGAGGCCGAGGCCGATATGATGTCTCGTTATCCTCATCTCTTTCCCTCCGATCCTACTCCAACTTGAGGTATCTAGTTCCTCGTGGTTCATTCTTTTGGTCTCATGTGTCTTAGATGTTCCCATGATTCCTAATTTATGCATGTTCATAAAAAGTCTAAATTTTGAGAAAAATGAGTTGACTTGATTGATTTCTCTATGATTATGTGCATTGAGTATGAGTTGCATAAGTCCTCATGAAATGATGTGTTGAACATGCTTTAGCTTGGTATTGATGTTTCCTCCTTGGATATGTGCATTTATGTGATTGCATTCTAGGTTGGGTTGTTAGTTCTTTTGTCTTACCCTCCTTATGATATCTTGATTCTCATTCGAGGACGAATGTTCCCAAGGGGGAGATAATGTAATACCCCGGACTAGAAAGGGTGGAAAATTTCTAATTTCCTGGGTTAGTGCCAGTAACGATGGAAGCCACCTACGGATCGTAGGTTGACTTACGGCCCGTAGGTGGGAACCGTACGTGGCAGGCCCAAGTTTTCAAAATGACAAGTTTCAGAATCTCAACGACGACCTACCTGGACGGCTCGTCGTCCAGTGTACGAGTCGTATATGGGTCTCGTAGGTCTCCTCCAGACTTAATAAAATTCTTAAGCCCTAAGTCAGACTTATGGTGACCACGTACGGGTCGTAGATCGAACCACAAACCATACTTGGTGACCCGTCGTTGGGGGTCCAAGTTGGAAAACTCTCTGAATCTATCTACGGAGGAACAGGAGGTCCGTAGGTTGACTTACGGACCATAGATAGGGTCCGACAGTTATTTTTTCAGGGATTTTTATGTCTTTTCTCAATTCTTTAAAGTTTTTTTAATTACGACTTTGCCCCTAAATTGACCCATTATATAAGTCTTTCTTCCCAAATTTTCCTTCACTAATTACATTCTCAAATTCCCAACTTCCCAAATATTTCTCTCTAGAAAAGTTCTCTCAATTCTCAAGGAAGAAGAAGGGCTAGGATCCTCCATTGAAGGTCATTGATTTTCTAGCAATTTCTTGTGGGCTTTGTTGAGGCATGTTAGCATTCACCATTGGAGCCCTTTCCTCCAATGGGTCCCTAGTTTTCTTCAATTTTCAAGGTTCAATTTCCGCAAATTGAGTTAGTGTTTTGATCAATTCTTATGGGTTCTTCAATTATGATTTCAAATTGTTCATTTTAGGATCCCTAGTGCACGATCTAGCGTGATAAAGTAACTTAGTGCACAATTTAGCGTGATTTATATAATTTGAGTAGAAATTGTATGAACCCATGCATGAGCCATGATTCCTAGTTGTAAATTTATAATGAAGTATGATCCATGCATTTATGAACTTATGAAATTGATGAAAATATGCATGATTCTAGTCTATTGCATGATTCTAAGGTGAATTGACATGAACCCATACTATATCATGATTTATGAACATGTGAGTAGCTTGCATAAGAGATGCATGTATATGAATAGATTGCATAAGAGATGCATGTTTCATGAGAATTATGCTTATAATTGCTAGGGTGCATGTAGATGATGGCATCCATGAGTTGTGAAAAAGTTTTCTTCACAATAAGCTAAGAATATGAATGTGAAAGGTTTTCTCAGATAAATTAGGGTTCATATGGTCGGAAGGCTTTCTCACCTATGAATCAATTTGGAGCTATTCTAATGACGTAAGCTTGCGCGAGCCCATGGTAGTTGAAACCTCTTGTTATGATCTTAGCTTTGATTTGGTAACCCTAGATGTATCTCTTCCTTGGTTAAAATATGAATAAGCTTAATTGACTATTCCTTGGGATTTTACTAAGCACCGAGCGGGCTTTTGGGATGAAGGTTTCTATTTAGCGTCCGTGGACCTTTAGTAGCAATCCCTAAGTCCCATAACTACGTGCCTCATAGGTTTTGTCTTAGATAGACACATAGCTAGTGGATCCACGTAAGCTACAGATTTATGGTCCTTACCTTAGCAAGTGGGACACCCCTTCTAGTGGTGTGGGGTAGACATCACTCCCCTTTTCGGTGTGGGGAAGACACTGGATTCCATGTTTTAGCTCGCATGGTCTATGTCGGTTAAATGTAAAATATCCCATAATAATGAACTAGGGTACTAGAAGTAACTCAAGAGATAAGACTTATGATATGACTAGCTTGCATTGACCATGTTTATGCATTGAGTTTCTAACCCTATTGTCATATGATTTAGTTCGGTCATTGCATGTTCATGATGATATCTCACTAGCATGATTTCCTACATGAAAGCATCTCATTGGCATGATTTACGTGATTATATGCATTTGCTTCATACTTCGTACATTCCACGTACTAATGCATACTTGTGCCTACATTCTCTTATAGTGTAGGGTCAGACAGTCATCATTCGCACTCTTGTGGTTAGTTGTCTTCAGAGTTCAAGCTATCAGCTTTGGTGAGTCCTCATGCTTCGAGGACCAAGAGACTTTATTCCTTTTCTTTACTTTTCAGTTTCAGACTTGTATATGATGTATGGGTTACGTCCCGATTATTCTATTGTATTAGATGGCTTTTGAGACATAGTCAAGACTTCCGCTTGTAAACTCTTTGTTGTTATGAGATTGTCTTTTTCTTTCCTCATTATTGTCTTTACCTTATGTATATGTATGCTAAGTGGCTTGTGTGGGGCTTCACGGGGTCCTATACGCCATGTCACACCTAAGGAGTACTTTGGGCTGTGACAACAAAGGGCAGGGACGCAGTCAAACACAATTTCACTTGCACAAATGAGTTTTTAAATATAAAAAAGAATAGTTTTCAAAAAAATCATTTTTATATATGTTGAAATTTTTTGAAAAAATTAAATAGAAAAAAATCACCAAACACAATTCCGCTTTCACAAATGAGTTTCAAACGTCTAAAATAATAGTTTTCAATAAAAATTGATTTTTTTATATGTTGGAATTGTTTGAAAAAATAATTAAATAGGAAAAAATAAAAACAAATATGAAAAACCCACCAAACAGAATTCCTCTTGCACAAATGAGTTCGAAATATAAAAAATAATAGTTTTCAAAAAATAATTTTTTTTATATATGTCAAAATTTTCAAAAAATGTAATTAAATAGTAAATGAAATAAAATAAACTATAAAAAACCACCAAACACAATTCCGATTGCGTAAATGAGTTTCAAATGTTAAAAAATGATAGTTTTTAATAAAAAATTTTGATTTTTTTACATTCCAAAATTTTCTTAAAAAATAAAAGGAAAAAAATACAAAAAGCCTCAAACATAATTCCGCTTTCACAAGTGAGTTTAAAATGTAAAAAATAATACTGTTCTATAAAAAAATTTGATTTTTTTATATGTCGAAATTTTCCCAAAAAATTAGTTAAATAGAAAAAAATAAAAGAAAATATAAAAAAATCTCCAAGCACAATTCTGCTTTCACCAGTGAGTTTCAAATGTCAAAAATAAAAGTTTTCAATATAAATTTTTGATTTTTTTATATGACGAAATTTTCCAAAAAAAATAATTAAATATGAAAAAAGTTTTTAAAAAAAACCGCCCAAAATTTTTTTCTTGCACAAATGATTTTCAAATATAAAAAATAATAGATTTCAAAAGGAAAATTTTATTTTTTTAAATGCAAAAATTTTCTGAAAAAATAATTAAATAGGATTTTTTTTTAAAAACTATAAAAACACCACCAAGCACACTTCGGCTTGAAAAATGACTTTCACATTACAAAAATAAAAGTTTTCAATTTTTTTGTATCGAATTTTTCCTAAAAATAAGTGATGACGTCCACTAATGTAAGGTGGGCGTGAGCGCCTCGGCAGATGTCGCCTAGGCGATGGGGGCATGAGCCTGCGCTTGTGCGTGGGCATCAGTCGATTTCACCTGATTGATAAGCCCAAGGGCCTACCATTGTGTCCAGGCCTTGGCCGATGTCGTATGGCCGATGTACATAGGGGCCCACCGATGTAGACTTGTCGATGTGCGCTTGGGCCTACCGTTGTGCGTGAGCCTAAGCCAATGCAGCTTTTTTGACATGCGTAGGGCTCTGTCGATGTCACCTAAGCGATGCACGCAGAGGCCTGGCCTTGTGCGCGGGCTTTGTCATGACCCGAAATAGGGAGAAGAAATAGAAAGGCTATCAGCAGCACAACAGCCTAAGCTAAGGCTCACACTATCAGACCCATGTCTGCTAATCCGGTCTACAAGGACCTAGTCCATCCGAAATGACGTCGGAAACATACCACAGTCACAAGAAGCATGGGTCTAAGGCAACACTAGTCTATCCTAGACTAAGGCCACAACATGCTCCGAAGATCAACCAGATAAAACACAAGGCATGCAACAACACGCAAGCAGCCCTCTATCAGCACGATACTACCCTCGAAACAACGGAAAATCACCCTAAGTCATGGTTTAAGAGAAGAAGAGAAAAAATACTAGGTACCCGCCCCCAATTCACACCAATCATCATGAATTCACACATTCATGCTCAATCTAAAAGGAAAGGAAGTTGTAACCTACCAGAACGCCGATCGTGGGCTCATCAAACCACTCTGCTGGAGCTTTTCCTTTCCAAACGGCCATGGAATGTTGCCACGCTATCCAAAACAGAATTACAACATCAGCACGGTTGTTTAGACACAAAAATCATCAAAATCATCAAAATCAGAGATGGACCAATTTTGAAGTTAAAATTGGGAAATGTGGGACCCGCTCTAGAATTTCCAGAATTGACTCCGTGAAGAGGTCCAAAACACTCCCCCGAACTTGTGTTCCAAAAAGGAACGCAATTCAGGGCTCGAAACAGCCAATAACCACAGCATGCAACAATTCCAACAAAATCATAAAAACCAACTTAAAACAGCCCAAAGCAATGACAATTTACCTCAAACGAGGACTTTTAGACACCCTCTGATCGATCATCCTCGTAGCCACAACAATTCCAGACACCTGGGACTTTGAATCGCCAAATTCTGACTTATATTGAGAGAGAAAACAACTTCCAAACTTATGAAACAATGCAGCTTCGCGTCTGGTTTTTAAATAAAAGACCAGACGCATCATACCTCCGTGAACGCGGAAAAGAGCCCGCGAACGTGGAGGTAAAGGACCCAGACCTCCGCGAAAGCGGCTAGCCTTCCACAAACACGGAGAAGAGAAAGGCAGAGCTCAATGGTCGCGGAGCCTCTCAGCGAACGTGGAGAACAATAAGGCAGACCTCCGCGAACGCAGAGAACAAATGAGGACTGTAACACAATTGTTTTTGGCCCTTGCCAAAACTCCGACAGGGTGCTCGGGATTCGTTCAGGACCCTGTGCATGCAAACGAGATATGCTACCGCATCAAATTTGATGTTCCAGACTCAATGGCGCAGTCAAAATTTCCATACGAGGTCGTTCCGATAAAAAGTGGGTCCCACACCCCAAATGCCATTTTTGCCAAATTCCACAAAAGGCCTCGGAATCAGACCGGAAGCCCCGGGAAGAGCACAAGGGGTCCTTCTAGAACAAACTCGGCATTCCGAAACTAATCGTGCTGACAGAATTCTCATCCAAGTGCGTTTACCAAAGTCAAACTTATGCCAAATTTCAAAGGCTAAAGCGCCAAATGGCCCCAAAGTCACACCGAAAACCTCAAGACTCGTGCCAACCATGCTACTAGCCTAATTTGGCCATTTCGGAGTTGATGGAACCGTTAGGATTCCCTTTTGAGGTCGTTTACCTGAGGTTATGACAGAAATTAACTTTTCAAGTTTCAAAAGCTCCAAAATAGGAAAACGGGCATAAAACCCAAATGAATGACCAGGCGACCAAAGAGTCAATGCAAGCAAGTCATAAATGACTCGAGGTCACTACAGGAAGAATCTAAACGACAAAAAGAAGGCATTAACTCGAAAATGACCAGGAGGGTCATTAAAACATTCACTACTAAAAGAACTTTCATCCGCAAAAGTAAGAGTCAAGAAGTACTTGAAGGCTCAAATAAGCCAGGAAACTACTCCCACATCTCCCGTTCTGTCTCCCAAGTAGCCTTCTCGACTGGACGATGCCTCCAACGAACCTTAACCACAGGAATGACTCTGGATCGCAACGGTTTCACATCTCTGGCCAAGATGGCAACTGGCTCCTCAATATAGGTCACACGATCATCCAACTCAACTGCATCATACCGGAGCACATGAGACTCATCTGGAACATACCGGCGCAGCATCGAAACATGGAAAACTGGATGAATAGCTGAGAATGCTGGAGGCAAGGCTAACTCAAAGGCAACATCACCAACTGTCTTCAAAATCTCAAAAGGCCCAATATACCTGGGGCTAAGCTTGCCCCGCCTCCCAAACCTCAGCACGCCCTTCATGGGCGATACTTGAAGGAATACTCTAACACCAATGGCAAATCTCAATGGTCGACGCCTACGATATGCATAACTCTGGTGTCTACTCTGAGCCGTCCTCAGCCTATCCTGAATCACCCTTACATGCTCTAAGGCCTCCTGGATCAAGTTAGTACCACGCGGCCTAGGCTCTATAGACTCAAACCAACCAACCGGAGAGCGACAACGCCTACCATATAAGGCCTCAAACGGGGCCATCTGAATGCTAGAATGGTAGCTGTTGTTGTACGCAAACTCCGCCAAGGGCAATAAATGGTCCCACTAACCTCCAGAATCCATAACACAGGCCTGCAACATTTCCTCAAGGACCTGAATTGTGCACTCCGACTGGCCATCAGTCTGCGGGTGGAATGCTGTGCAAAAGTCGACATGGGTGCCCAATTTCTCATGAAATACCCTCCAAAAACTGGAAGTGAACTGTGAACCACGATCTAGAATGATAGAAACAGGCACACCATGTAGACGAACCACCTCCCGGATATAGATACGAGCCAACCTCTCAGCACTGTAGGAAGTATGAACATGAAGGAAGTGTGTTGACTTGGTCAATCAATCAACGATGACCCAAATGTTGTCAGCAGTCCTAGAAGTTTGAGGCAAGCCCTCAATGAAGTCCATAGTGATACGGTCCCACTTCCACTCTAGAATTGGTAACCTCAGCAACTCACCATCAGGCCTCAAATGCTCGGCCTTCACCTGCTGGCAACACAAGCAACGGGACACATAGTCGGAGATGTCACTCCTCAAACCGCTCCACCAGTAATGTTGCCTCAAATCACGATACATCTTAGCGGTGCCCGGATGGATAGAATATCTGGATTCATGGGCCTCACTAAGGATCAACTGAATCAAACCCCCAACTCTCGGAACACATAACCTGCAGGCAAACCTCAAAATCCCATCTGAATCTAAAGTAGTCTGCCCGGCATCACCTACCAATACCTTATCACTGAGTGCCACCAGAGACTCATCCTTAAACTGTTGATCATGGATCCGATCTAGCAGAGATAACTGGATTCCCACATAGGCTAACACCCGTCTGGAATCTGAAATATCAAGCCGGATCATCTGGTTGGCTAAGGACTGGAGGTCCAAAGCCAAAGGTCGCTCTGATACAGAAAGGAAGGCTAGACTACCCATACTCCCTGCCTTACGGCTCAAGGTGTCTGCTACTACATTCGCCTTGCCCGGATGGTAGAGAATAGAGAGGTCATAGTCCTTCAGGAGCTCAATTAATGGTGTTGTCTCTAATTAACATCCCTTTAGTTCATAATGTACTGAAGGCTCCTATGATCAGTGTAAATCTCACAACGAACTCCATACAAGTAATGCCTCCAGATCTTAAGCGCGAAGACTACCGCCGCCAACTCCAAGTCATGAGTGGGGTAGTTGCGCTCAGGCAACTTAAGCTGCCTCGACGTATAAGCAATAACCCGACCCTGCTGCATCAAAACACAATCCAAACCAACGCCGAATGCGTCACAATAAACCGTGACGCCCTCGCCCTCAACTAGAAGAGTCAATATAGGAGCGGTAGTAAGCAACTTCTTGAGCCTCAAGAAGCTCCTCTCACACTCCTCCGACCACTCAAAGGGAACATCCTAGCAAGTCAACCGAGTCAAAGGTGCCGCTATAAAAGAAAACCCTCATCAAAATGCCTGTAGTACCCTGCCAAATCGACGAAGCTACGAATCTCAGTCACAGAGGTGGGCCTGGCCCAATCATGAATCGCCTCAATCTTCAATGGATCCACCATAATTCCATCCTTGGACACCACGTGACCTAAGAATGTTATGGACTCAAGCCAAAACTTGCACTTTGAGATCTTGGCATAAAGTTGATGCTCTCTCAAAGGCTAGAGCACTACCCTCAAATACTGCTCATGCTCGCTTTGGCTCCGCGAGTATATCAAAATGTCATCAATGAAGACTATGAAAAAGGAATCAAGATACAATATGAATACACGGTTCATCAAGTCCATGAAGGTGGCAGGGGCATTAGTTAACCCAAAAGACATCACTAGGAACTCATAATGGCCGTAACGAGTCCTAAATGCGGTCTTAGGGATGTCCGCTACCCTAATCCTTAACTGGTGGTAGACGGATCTCAAATCAACCTTGGAGAACATCGTGGCACCTTGAAGCTGGTAAAATAGATCATCAATACGAGGCATGGGGTAACGATTCTTCACCGTCACTTTATACAACTGCCTGTAATCAATACACATCCGCATAGTACCATCCTTCTTCTTCACAAACAGGACTAGGGCACCCCAAGACGATACACTAGGACGAATGAATCCCTTATCCAAGAGATCCTGAAGCTGAACACTGAGCTCTTTGATCTCTGCGGGGGGCATACAATACGGTGGGATAGAAATAGGATGAGTACCCAGCTCCAAGTCAATGGCGAAATCAATATCATGATTTGGGGGTAGGCCAGGAAGGTTGGTAGGAAACACATCCACATAGTCTCCGACTATAGGCACTAAATCAACTGTAGGGCCCTCCCTATTGACATCCCTAACAAGAGCCAAGTAAGCAAAAAACCCGCTAGCCACTAGCCTCTGAGCCTGAATAAAAGAATTCACCCCAACCGGCGTTTGACTACAAAAACTCTACCACACCACCGGTGGAATACCAGGCATGGCTAAGGTAACGGTCTTGGCAAATCAATCCAAGACCACTCAATGAGGGGATAACCAGTCCATGCCTAGAATCAAGTCAAAATCCAACAACTAAGCACAATAAGATTAGTCCGACTGTCCCACCCATGAATAGTCACTACACAGGATCTAAAGATCTAATCCACTACTAAAGAATCACCCACCGGGGTTGAAACACGCAACGGCACTGCTAAAGCCTCTGGACTCATACCCAATCGAGGAGCACAATACGCAGACACATACTAATAAGTGGAACCTGGATCAAATAAAGCTGAGGTGGGTTGATAGCATAAAAGAATCGTACATGTAATCACATTATCCGATGCCTCAGCCTCTACTCTAACTGGAGCTGCATAGAAATGGCCCTGGGCACCTCTACCTCGCGCATCCACTCTGCCACCTCTCCTGCCTCCCCGGAGACCTCCCCGAACACCCTGATGCTAACTTCCTCCTCTAGTTGGAGGTGTTGTTGCTAGTGCGGGTCTAGCTGTTTGTGGAGCTGGTATGATTGATCTACCGAGAGGGCACTCCCTGGACCAATAATTGAGCCCCCCACATGTAAAGAAACCCTGGGATGATCTACTCGCAACTGGAGGTCAGCCACCCCGGCTCAATCCTCTAGCAAAGCACCAAACTCTCTCCTCCTCTATGGCCAAGATCATGGTGGCATGATGGGATAGCTCATGGAATCTAGCCTCATACTCAGACATCGTCATGGAGCCCTACTCCAACCTCGAGAAATCATCGCGAAGCTGATCTCTGATGCTCCGTGGAATAAACCTAGCCAGACTGGCCTCCGAAAACTTTGTCCATGATATTGGCGGGGACCCAGCTGGCCTGGTCTCCACTTAAGATCGCCACCACTGTCTGGCAGGCCCATATAATGGATAAGCGGTGAAGTCGGCTCCCCTCGACTCCACCAACCCCAAAGCATGCAGCCGCTTCCGGCAGGCAGTAAGAAACTCCTGGGCATCCTCCCTAACTACCCCAAAAAAATCTCGACGGTGACAATCTCAGAAACACCCCAGCATCTTCTATTTCTGCAGAGGCATGAATCCATCTAGAACACCTAACTGAGCGACGACCGGTGTTGGCAGCTGCTGAACCTCTAGAGCCGCTAGAGCAGGCTGACCTTGCGGTGCTGGTGCTGGAGCTTGAGCTGGTACTAAGGCCTGCGGCTGCCGTATACCCCCTATAGTTACTAATATATGGTTGAGCATCCCCTGAAGGTCCGGAGTGGTAGCTGGTGCAGGTGGTGGCTGGGCTGGTCCCGACCCCACTAGTTGAGGAGGAATCTGATCAAACTGAGGCTCCGCCTTCGGAGTCCTCCCTCTATCTCGGGCTAGTGCTGCAGCCTGGCCTCGACCTCTGAGTCAGCCTCTACCCCTAGAAAGGGCTCTATCTGCGGGCCGGAGTGCATCACCCACAACCGCTCTACCACACGTGCGAGCCATCCTGCATTAGAGTGAAACAAATAAGATTCCATAAAATCAACTAGAAAGCACGAAAGCGATATAAATAGAAAACCTTCTAACGACATCCTATAGCCTCCCAAAGATAAGTCACAGACGTCTCCGCACCGATCCACAGGACTCTACTAGATGTTAGCTCTGTACAAGTGAGACCGACGAACCTGGGGCTCTGATACCAAATTTGTCATGACTGGATTTCTCGAGTCCTGATGGCGCCTACTACAACCCGCCAGTAGGCAAGCGAACCCAAATCCCAAAACCAATTGGTAATGAGATTGAGGGCAGAACTAACCAAGCTAAAGCCTAAATAACAAAATAACAGAAGGGAAAGCGGAAGCAAGCCAAATGTTATATACAGTAAAAGATCCCTCCTAGAACCTGGAAGTCACAAGTACAAAGCTACTACAAAACGAGTACAAGTCCCAAAAGTGGACCACAGAAACAAGACTGCCTTAAAAGCAAAAAGGTAAGTTAATATATATACAGAAGGAGACGGGTAATCCCAAGATGCTGTGTGCTCACCCTCGCCTCCGAATACGAGTGCAGTGGGCTCGATCTCAATGCTGATAGTTGGTGCTCGGACCTGCATCATGAAAATAGATGCAAAGTGTAGCATGAGTACCAAAACAATAGGTACCCATAAGGCATCATAGGACAACTGAACAAGAAAGGTAAAAGCAATCAGAAAGGATACAATCTAGACTAGAGAAGAAGCCCAAGGGGGTATAAAAGAAACACACGAGCGCATCGAAAGAAATAAAGAACCGCTAAGCTAAACCTAACTGGACCTCCATAAGCCCAGAAAGTACACTCGTGCACAAGTAAAGTGAAACCCGAACGGACCCCTATAAGCCCGACAAGTACACAGAATAACTAAAACTACGGGAACGAAGGGTAACCCAGAATAACTCTGAAACAAACAACTCCAACCCAGTCAACAAGTCTAACTTCCAAATCGGGCTGCCCAACCAGTAAGCAACTCCCAGGGGCATCAGCGGCCCAGCTAACAAGAGTGCCCAGGGGCATAACAACTCCACCAAAGGCCCAGATATCAAATCCGCCCAGCCAGCTAGCCACTCCCGGAGGCCCTGCCCAGCCTGTAGAGTGTGCGGGGGAATAACAACTTAAATATCTCATATCCAATCACCTAGCCAGCTAGCCACTCTCGATGGCCCTGCCTAGCCAATAGAATGCGCAGGGGCAGAACAACTCAAATATCTCATATCGAATCACCCAGCCAGCTAGCCACTCTCGGGGGTCCTGCCCAGCCAGTAAAGTATGCGGGGGCAAAACAACTCTGAAGAAGATATCAAATTCCAAGTCATCATGGATCGACGTCCACTACCAACCAAAACCACCACAAATACGAAGCCCAAAACACTCCAGACCCCGAAACCCCCACCTTCGGTAATGCATCGGAGCCACAGAAATGGGGAGAAGAAATAGAAAGGCTATCAAGCAGCACAACAGCCTAAGCTAAGGCTCACACCATCAGACCTAAGTCTGCTAATCCAGTCTACAAGGACCTAGTCCATCTAAAACGACGTCGAAAACATACCACAGTCAAAAGGTGCATGGGTCTAAGGCAACACTAGTCTATCCTAGACTAAGGCCACAAAATGCTCCAAAGATCAACCAGATAAAACACAAGGATTGCAACAACACACAAGCAGCCCCTATCAGCACGATACTACCCTCGAAATAGCACAAAATCACCCTAAATCATGGTTTAAGAGTAGAAGAGAAGACATACCAGGTGCCTGCCCCCAATTCACACCAATCATCACGAATTCACATATTCATGCTCAATCTAAAAAGGAAAGGAAGCCATAACCTACCAGAAAGTCGTAAGTCGACCACGCGCACTCCAAATCACTATGCCAAAGCTTTTCCGTTTTGAACGGCCTCGAAATGCTGCCATGCTATCAGAAATAGAATCACAGCATCAACAGGGTCGTTTAGACAACAAAATCATCAAAATCGGAGATGGACCAATTTCGGAGTCAAAATAAGGAAATGTGGAATCCGCTTCAGAATTTTTGGAATTGACTTCGTGAAGAGGTCCAAAACACTCCCCCAAACTTGTGTTCCATAAAAGAACACAGTTCGGGGCTGGGAACAGCCAACAACCACAACATGCAACAATTCTAACAAAATCACAAAAACTAACTAAAAATAGCCCAAAGAAATAACAATTTACCTCAAACGAGGACTTTTCGCCACCCTCTGATTGATCACCCTCGTAGCCACAACAATTTCGGACACCTAGGACTTTGAATCGCCAAATTTCGACTTATATCGAGAGATAAAACAATTTCCAAACTTATGCAACAATGTAGCTTCGTATTTGGTTTTTAAATAAAAGACTAGACGCGTCATACCTCCGCGAACGAAGCTGAGAGCCCGCGAACGTGGAGGTAAAGGATCCAGACCTCCGCAAACGTGACTAGCCTTCCACGAACACGGAGAGGAGAAAGGAAGAGCTACGCAGACGAGGAGCCTCTCCGCGAACATGGATAACAACAAGACAGACCTCCACGAACACTGCCCCTGGCCCGCGAATGTGGAGAACAAATGAGGTCTGCAACACAGCTGTTGCACCAGCTGAGTTTTGGCCCTTGAAAAAACTCCGACGGGGTACTCTGGATTCATTTGAAACCCCGTGCATGCAAACGAGTTATGCTAGCCAATCAAATTCAACGTTCCATACTCATTGGCGCAGTCAAAATTTCTATATGAGGTCGTTTCGACAAAAAGTGGGTCCCACACCCCAAATGCCATTTTTGCCAAATTCCACAAAGGGCCTCGGAATTAGATTGGAAGCCCCGAGAAGCACACGAAGGGTCATTCTAGAAAAAACTTGGCATTCTTGAACTAACCGCGCTGATGGAATTCTCATCCAAGTGCTTTTACCAAGAATGCTGATCAAAGTCAAACTTATGCCAAATTTCAAAGGCCAAAGCATCAAATGTCCCAAAAGTCACACCGAAAGCCTCAGGACTCGTGCCAACCATGTTACTAGCCTAATTTGGCCATTCCCGAGCTGATGGAACCATCAGGATTTCCTTCTGAGGTTGTTTACCTGAGGTTATGACCGAAATCAACTTTTCAAGTTTTAAAAGCTCCAAAACAAGAAAATGGGCATAAAACCCAAACGAATGACCAAGCGACCGAAAAGTCAATGCTAGCAAGTCCTAAATGACTCGGGGTCACTACAGGAACGCTCTAAATGATGGAAAGAAGGCATTAACTAGAAAATGACAAGGAGGGTCATTATAGGCATCGATATATGTTTCTTAACCAATGTACGCAGGGGCCTGTCATTGTGCATGGGCCTCAGCTAATATCCGTAGTGGTCCGCTAATGTTTCTTGGATGATGCATATAGGGGCGTGCTATTATGTGTGGGCCTAGGCCGATGTGTGCATGGGTCCGTCGATTTTTCTTGAGCGATGCGTGCAAGGACCTACCATTTTTGCTTGGGCGATGTGCACAAGGGCATACCATTGTACATGAACCTCGACCGATATCTATTGACTGATTTGTGGAGTGGTCCAGTGACATCAAGCATAGACCAGGCATTATGCACGGGACATGACCGATGTCACTTGACTGCCGTGCGTAGGGGCCTGCCCTTGTATGTGGGCCTTGACCGATGTCACCTGGCTAATGTGGGTAGGGGTCCGTCGATACCACCTAGATGATGCGCGTAGGGGCTTACTATTGTGCATCGGCTTCAACCAATATCACTTGAATGACGTGCGTAGGGTCTACCTATGTCACCTAAGCGATGCGCAGAGGCCTTGCCTTATGCGCGGTTATCAATCAATGTGCATAGAGGCCTGCCATTGTGTAAAGGCCTCATCCAATATCACTCTACCGATGTGCATAGGGGTTCACTGATGCTTCTTGGGAGATGCATGCAGGGGTCTGCCGTTGTGCGCGAACCTCGATTGATGTCACTTGGCCGAAATGCACAGTGGTCTACCTTTGTACGCGAGCTTTAACGATATTATTTGGGCAACATGCACAGAGGTTTGCCGATGTCACATACGTGATGGACACTAAATTAGGGCCTGACCTTGTGCGCGGGCATTCAGTGATATGTCATGGCCGATGTACGCAGGGCCTGCCATTGTGTTCGGGCCTCAATCGATCTCGCCTGGCCAATGTTGCCAGGCCGATGTGTGTAGGGGTCTACTAATGTCGCCCTCGTGATGCACCTAGGGGCATGACATTGTGCGCAAGTCTTGGGCGATGTCACTTGGCCGACATCCACAGGGGTCTGCAGATGTTTCCTAAGCGATGCACTTAGGGACGTGATCCTATGAGCGGTCATCAACCAATGTCACTTGGCTGATGTGCACAGGGGCCTGCCGTTGTGTGCGGGTGTCAGCCGTTGTGTACGGGTGTCAACCGATGTGTGCAAGGGTCCTCTGTTATGTATGGGCCTCGGCCAATGTCACCTGGCTTATGTGCGAAGAGGTCTACCGATGTTACCCTAGTGATGAGCACAGGGGCATACCATTGTGCGCGGGCCTCGGCCAATGTCACTTAGCCGACGTCCAGATGGGTATGGCGATGTCTCTTAAATGATGCATGCAAGGGCTTGATCTTGTGCGCGGGCATCAACCAATGTGCGCAGGGGCATGCCATTGTGTGCGGGGTTTAGTCGATATTGGATGGTAGATATGCGTAGGGTCCAGTCATTGTGTGCGGGCCTCAACCGATGTCACAAGTTCTATGTGCGCAAAGGTCTGTCGATGTCCACTCGGCGAGACGCACAGTGGCCTGCCAATGTCACGTGGGCTTTAAGTGATGCTTACAAGGGGATGCCGATGTCACCTAGATGCTGCCAAGTTTGCATGTGCTTTGACATATTCCTACGCCTCTCGACATGTCACTTTTCATTAGGATTGCACTCGACATCCAAAAAATTACTATAATAGTGACATCATTATTTGGCAGAAATTTTTCGTTGGCATATGATTAGGCATTAGAAATGCACTGCCGACACGAAAAACCTCTAATTGCTACATCGGTATTGGGTGCGAGCATCGCATTCGACAAGCTATTAGTTAACATAGTCAACACTTAGCCGCCGTCGACGTCGCATGTGCGTTGACATCTTCCTACGGGTCAGCATGCAGACGGCGATCGCATGCATCACTTCTAGCCCAGCAAGTGGAAGGCAGGCTTCAAGCCCAGGCAGAAGTGCCCAGGCTCAATGGTTCACTTGATTCTGCAATTCACAACAAGTATCGCAATTCACTACTTTCTTCATTGATGCAAGAGCCGAGATATCCGTTGCCGAGAGCTGTTTGTGTTTCAAAAGAAGTGTACATCCCCCAACGAACTCTATAGATTGGGTGCGAGGCGGAAGCTATCAATTTACAATCCTTGGCATTTTATGCACCAGGATTCGTTAGTCGCCCGACACGTGCACGAGCGCGCACGTTAGGGATGTGAGGGAGACCTGCTGGCAAGGGGCCCTGGCACCCTAGCCGCGCGTCGCCCCCGGGTGTTAAAACTTATTTGCGGGTCGTTCTACATTGTAGGTTTTGATAATGATCCTTCTGCATGTTCACCTATGTAAGCCTTGTTACGACCTCTCATTTCTCTAAATGATAAGGTTCAAAGGAATTCTCGTGATGTCAGGGCAGCGAATCGCCTATGTCGCCGCGATCTGAATATTTCACCGGAACATTCGATTGGTAGGAGCAACGGGCAGTGTGCACAAAGGGCAGGGACGTAGTCAAACACAATTCCGCTTGTACAAATGAGTTTCACATATAAAAATAATAGTTTTATAAAAAATATTTTTATACTATAAAAAATAATTAAAAAAACCATCAAACACAATTCCTCTTTCACAAATGAGTTTCAAACGTCTATAATAATAGTTTTTAATAAAATATTAATTTTTTTATACATCGAAATATTATGAAAAATGATTAAATAGGAAAAAGATAAAAACAAATATGGAAAACCCACCAAACACTATTCCGCTTGCACAAATGAGTTTGGATTATAAAAAATAATAGATTTTAAAAAATAATTATTTTTACATATGTTGAAATTTTATAAAAAAGTAATTAAATAGTAAATAAAATAAAATGAACTATATAAAAACTACCAAACACAATTCCGCTTGCACAAATGAGTTTCAAATGTGAAAAAAATGATAGTTTTCAATAAAAAAATTGGATCTTTTTACATATCGAAAATTTCTAAATGAAATAATTAAATTGGAAAAAATATAAAAACCCCAAACACAATTTCGCTTTCACAAATGAGTTTCAAATGTAAAAAATAATAATTTACAATAAAATAATTGATATTTTTATACGTCGAAATTCGCGAATGCGGAGACAAGCCCGCGAACATGGAAGGAAGTATCCCAGACCTCCGCGGACGCGGAGACCTACTCACGAACACGGAGAAGAGATGCCTACTCCACGATCGCGGAGAGGAAAATTCTATACCTCCGCGAACGCGCCCTTGGCCCGCGAACGAGAAGAAGTAAGTGACCTACAACATCAGTTGATTTTTGGGAGGTTGCCAAGTCTCCGGCGGGGTGCCCGAGATTCGTTCAGGACCTGGTGCGCGCAAATGAGATATGCTACCATACCAAATTTGACGTTCTGGACTCAATGGTGTAGTAGAAATTTTCATTCAAGGTCATTTCGACAAAAAGTGGGTCCCACACCCAAGTGCCATTTTTAGCCAAAACCCACAACGGGCCTCGAAATTAGCCCGGAAGTCTCGGGAAGCGCACGAAGGGTTGGTCTAGACCAAACTTGACATTCTGGAACTGACCACGCTGATGAAATTTTCATCCGAGTGCATTTTCCAAGAAAGTTGGTTAAATTTAACCTAAGGCCAAATTTCAAAGGCTAGAGCTCCAAATGGCCCAAAGTCACACCGAAAGTCTCGAAACTCAGGTTGACCATGCTACTAGCCTAATTTTGCCATTTCGGAGCTGATGGAACTATCAGAATTCCATTCTGAGGTCGTTTACCTGAGGTTATGACCGAAATCAACTTTTAAAGTTTTAAAAGCTCCAAAACATTATAACTCGCATAAAAACAAAATGAACGACCAGGTGACCGAACTGTCAGTCCCAACAAGTCATAAATGACTTGGGGTCGCTATAGGAACGCTCTAAACAACGGAATGAATGCATAAGTTCAAAAATGACCTGGAGGGTCATTACATGTCATGTGTCCAATTTGTGCACTTATCACTTGCCTTCAAGAGAGTGTGCTCACTCTCTATGCTATGTCATCATTTGTGGTGTATTTATTTTACTTTAAATTAGTTCAGGGGGCAATAGGACCCTAGTTAAGTTTAGGTGTGTCTCTGTGATTTCGGTCATAATCTTGGGGGTACTTGTGTCTTATCCCTATAAAAAATAATAGTTTTCAAAAGAAATAATTACTTTTATATATGTCGAAATTTTACAAAAAATTAATTAAATAATAAATGAAATAAAATAAACTATAAAAAAAACCACCAAACACAATTCCGCTTGCACAAATGAGCTTTAAATGTTAAAAAATGATAGTTTTCAATAAAAAAAATTTGATTTTTTTAAATATAGAAATTTTTTGAAAAAAATAATCAAATAGAAAATATAAAAAAACCATCAAACACAATTCCGGTTTCATAATGAGTTTCAAATGTCAAAAATAAATATTTCCAATAAAATTTTTTGATTTTTTTTCTATGTCGAAATAACCCGAAAAAATAATTAAATATGAAAAAAATAAAAAAAACCACCAAAAAATTTTTACTTGCACAAATAACTTTCAAATATAAAAAATAATAGGCTTCAAAAAGAAAATTTTTCTGTTTTTAAATGTTAAAATTTTTTGAAATAATACTTAAATAGGAATTTTTTAAAAAAATATATAAACACCACCAAACACACTTCGGCTTGAAAAATGACTTTCATATAACAAAAATTAAAGTTTTCAATTATTTTTGTATCAATATTTTTCTAAATATAAGCGATGACATCTACTAATGTCGGGTGGGCGCGAGCGCCTCTTACAATGTCGCCTGGGCGATGTGGGCATGGGCCTGCGCTTGTGCATGGGCATCGTTCGATGTCAGTTGTCTGTTGAGTGCAAGGGTCTACCGTTGCATGCAGGCCTTGGCTGATGTCATATGGCGTGCGTAGGGGCCGACTGATGTAGCCTTGGCGATGTGCGCATGGGCCTACCATTGTGCGTGAGCCTAAGTCGATGTAGCATTTTTGATGTGCGTGGGGCTCTGCCGATGTCACCTAAGCGTTGCACGCAAAGGCCTGACCTTTTGCGCGGGCATCCACACATGTCGTTTAACTAATGTGGGCAGGGGCTTCCCCTTGTATGCGGGCCTCGAATGATGTCGCTTGGCCGATGTGTGAAGGGGTCCGTCGATGTTGCTTGGGTGATGTGCGCAGGGGCCTGCCATTGTGCACAGGCTTCAACCGATGTCCGTAAGGGTCCACTGATATTGCTTGGATGATGCGTGTAGAGACGTGCTGTTGTGTGTGGGCCTAGGCTGATATGTGTAAGTGCATGCCGATGTTGCTTGAGCGATTCGTGCAAGGGCCTGCCATTTTTGCTTGGGCGATGCACACAAGGGCGTACCATTGCACATGAACCTCGGCTGATATCGCTTGACTGATGTGTGCAGAGGTTCATTGATATCATGCACGGACCAAGCATTATGCGCGGGACATGACCGATTTCGCTTGACTAACGTGCGTAGGGACCTGTCATTGTATGCGGGCCTCATTCGATGTGGCTTGACTAACGTGCGTAGGGACCAAGCATTATGCACAGTCTGCCTTTGTGCACGAGCTTTAACGTTATGATTTGGGTGACGTGCGTAAGGGTCTGCCAATGTCACATACATGAATGTACTGCATTAGGGCCAGACCTTATGCGCGGGCATTGAGTGATATGTTTTGGCTGATTACGCAGGGCCTGCCGTTGTGTGAGGGCCTCAGCCGATGTCACCTGGCCAATGTGTGTAAGGGTCTACTAATGCCACCCTTGTGATGAACGCAGGGGCATTGAATTGTGCACGGGCCTTGGTCTATGTCACTTGGCCGAAATCCACATGGGCCTGCAGATGTCTCCTAAGCGACGGACGTAGAGGCGTGATCTTTTGCACAGGCATCAGCCGATGTCACTTGGCTGATGTGCGCTTGGGCCTGCCTTTGTGTGCGGGCGTCAACATATGTGCGTAGGGTCTACCGTTGTGTACGGGCCTTGGCTGATGCCGCCTGGCCGATGTACATAGGGGTCTACTGATGTTGCTCTGGTGATGCGCGCAGGGGCATTCCATTGTGTGCGGGCCTTGGCCGATGTCACTTAGCCAACGTCAGCAGGGGTCTGTCGATGTCGCCTAAATGATGCACGCAACGGCCTGATCTTGTGCCCGGGCATCAACTAATGTGCAAAAGGGCATGCCATTTTGTGCAGGCTTTAGTCGATGTCGCCTGGCAGATAAGCGTAGCGTCCTGCCGTTGTATGAAGTCCTCAGCCGTTGTCGCCAGGTCTATGTGCACAGGGGTCTGTCGATGTCTATTGGGTGACACGCGTAGCGGCCTGCTGATGTCACGTGGGCTTAAAGCAATGCTTGCAAGGGGCTGCTGAT